>JAYGXS010000002.1:94612942-94625548 GCA_036362985.1 Ligula intestinalis
AGTTGTTGAATGACGTCGATCGGCCATGCTTGCGAATAGGCATTATGTGCGATTCCTTCCACAACGAAGAAAAGGTTTCGCTCTCAAGAGCAAGATTAAATACCTCACAAAGAAAAGACGGAAATAAATCATTTGCTTCAGCTTTTAAAAGGCTAACTGGGACGCCATCTGGTCCTGGACCATAAGATTGATGATAAAGACGAATGGCCTCAGGCACGTCCCAGAGGGTAAAACTTATGGTTTCGAGTACTGCACCCGTCCAAGCCTGGATAGCCGGAGATGCAGCGAACGAGCTTTCACTTAATGCTTTGGATAGGAACGCATTGAAGCTATCGGCGGTCAACTAAGCGTCAGCTATGGGGTTTCCTAAAGCATCTTGAAGCGTGGGGTGTTGCGTTTTCCTCTGCGCTTTTACTGTACGCAAAAATAGTTTCGCAACATTAAGGGGAGGATTTTTAGCAAAGTGGGCCTCATCGGCCTTCTGCTCTTCTTCGGAGAGCTTCTTAGCCTGCTTTAAGATCAGTGTGATCAAGGGCAGAATGGAAGTTTGGTTCTGCGGATTCAAACGACGAGAGAGTTTATGCAGCCTACGACGGAAAGACAGAGGAAGGTACGCTTCATCCTTGACATGCATTACTTTCTTACGTGAGACAAAGTGGAGGATGAGTGGATCCAGCACTTTGTACAGTGCATCGGTACAAACATTTACATCCAAACATTGGAAAAATTCAGACCAGTCGAGAGCGTTTAGATGTGCCAGTAGGTCCACCTTGCTTGCCGATCGGAAGTCATGGTAAAGACTATACTTTTGGGAAAATGTTTTATCCGCCTCCAGTTCTAGTTCACTAACAATTGTAAGGTGGTCTGAACTACCAAGTGCGTCTAAGGATGACACTGAAGGTGATTCGCATCCCCTACAAAAATTAGGTCAAGTATGTTTGCTCCTCAAGTGTGAAAATCGACTACCTGATCCCACATGCCGATATCTATTGCCTCAAGTAAGTTCTCGAACTTTGAAGGACCGGATGGTGGAAACCATTGCACGTCAGGTAGGTTAAAATCACCTTCAATCAAGCAATACTTAAGATTCAAGTCAGCTGCGGCATGAAAAGCCTGCGAGAGACAAAGATCGTAGTCTCCATTGGCATTAGGTGGGCGATAAACACAGCCAACAAGTAAGAAGTATTTGTTTTTTAGACCAACTCGTAGCCAGCAGCTCTCCTCCACCGCTGTGAATTGTGGATAGTCCAACGAGAGTAATGCAAGTGGCTGCTTATATAGACGCAGTTTCTTCCGCCACGGCCATTGTTTCGATCGTTCCGAACGCATGAATAGCCTAGAACAGAGAGTTCTGAGTCAGCTACGCAGGCCGATGCCCATGTCTCAGTTACCATAACAATGTCTTGGCGGTTGACGAAAACCATAGTCTGGAGCAGAGGCATCTTATTAATCAGTGATCTGGCATTTAAAGCGACCAATTTAAGAGGGCATGTCTTAGGTTTCGGTGGCGGGACAGCTAGGCCGTCATTGTTATCGGCTTCGACCAGAGCGATGTCCTTTTGACCTGAACTATTTGTCCCTCTCTTATTTTTAGATTTGACTCACCATTAGTTCTTCGCTTCTCCAGCTCTATTTTTAGCTATCTCATCTTTCTCCGCTCTTTCAACTCTTAATCCGGCTGAAAAAAAACTTGCGAATGCAGACTCCGTAAGGATGGTTTGCGCTCTAGCAAGAGTTTCGCCTGTGCTTCAGTTTCTAAAATAACTTTTAGAGGTCGTGGCCGAGAAATTGATTCTGGAGCTTTTGGAGCCTTCCCTATTCGAAATGCCTTAAGAATGCGGAAAGACTCGCCTGGTTTAAGCAACTGTTTGGCGTAAACTGGCATAAGACCCACGTCATGGTCAGTTCGTTTTGGTGCAATTGACGACTGACTCTGGGGCCCCCTTTACAACTATTTTCTGCTTGCGACTTAATGGGGCATATGTTGCAAGCTGAGTGCAAACCCGTGAACCGCTTTTCTTTCTTAGGCTTATGCCTCGTTTGAGTTATGATCTTGTCAACCTCTTGGTCATCGCTTTCTTGTGCAGAGTCGAGCAACGATGTGGTGCTAGGATGCAAATCCCGATAATTTCTAGTGTCGCTTAAGCCGAGTGATGATGGTATAGCCCGTGGGCTTGACACATGATCCGATATGCAGGTTTCGGGCGTGTCGACAGACATGTCCGAATCCAAGTCCATATCAGCATCAAATCGTTCTTGTGTAATTGTTGACGCTATCTCTGGTGCCTCTTTTACAAGTATATTCTGCTTGTGACTCACTGGTGCATCTGTTGCGAGCTCACGAGTTACGACCAAGCGGGCATCTGTATCCGGAAATTTAGGTTTGATGGGTCCTGATGTGCCGGTTTTAAGGTTAGCTGACTGCGCATTCCTGGCCCATTTAGACTTTCGAGCCTTTCTAGCCCTATGCTTTTTTGGCTTAATGATCTTATTGACCTCTGTATCATCGCTTTCTAGTGCAGCATCGATCAACGATGTGACGCTAGGACGCAAATACAGATCATTGTTAGTGCTGCCTGAGCCGAGTAACGATGGCGTAAACTGCGGATTTATTTTAGTTTCATTGCGATCGAGTGAGACACCCACTGGTTGACTTGGTTCGGCAGATGATATGCGAGCTTCAGGTTTACTGGCCGAGGCTATCTGAGCAAATGTTCTTTGATTTACCCCCGGTTTTTGGCCGACAAGGGCTGCTTTAACCACTGTAAAAGAAATATGCGTTGTTAGATAGGCTATCTCTTGTTTCAGTTTATTAACCTCGTGGTAAAATTACTGCTTCATCTCCGAAAACTCCTGGCGGAGGACGAAATCCTCACAGTCTAACTTCGGTCAACGTAGTAGACATCTTGGCCGTTTGGTGGGAGGTGGAGAATTAATAAAATTATCTAAGTGGCCATATCGGCAGTTGCTTTCTGTTCGTATCTTAACATGGTTGTCAAGGGCCCGTGTCAAAGTGGCCGGGCTGCCTGAAGTGCTCACACCGCTAATAACCAGATTTGGCGACCCGGGTTCGAGATCCGGTGGTGGCGAAACGTTTTGTGCTAACGGACTTGTAGCATCTAAATTCTCCATGCTATGTAAGATTTTTTGTATTATGACCTGCGTCTAATACTGCCAAACCCAAGAGCCCGTAGGAGTGAGGCGGAGAGAAGATCGATTGGCCAGGTAGTGCAAGTTTACTGAGACAGGCAGGTCACAGCAAGTCAGAGTAAACTATTGAGTTCCTGACAGATACAATGAAATATGGTTGGTTATAAAATTTTCTTAGGAATAACGTGAATGTCACTTTTATCCTAACGTGAGAGTCACTTTTATTCTAAATATTATGACAATATAAGCATAAGGGTATATAACAACACAGTTATATAACGACTCAGCCTCGGCGTGAAATTCGGAGATGTGCAGATTTTTGTGGCACAGAGGAGTTTTTCACAAAATCAACACGTCCAAGAAGCAATTTCCAAACTTTGGAAATAATTCACAGCGGAGGAATTTTTCAGAGCGACCGGATTGAGATTTCCACGTAGAAAATTCCAAGCTACGGAAAGATATGGTCAATTCTTGAATAATATCCAAGAAGCGTGTCTTCTATACTGAGATAGAGACTAAAAACACGAAAGAGGGAGAGACCTGAAATTCGCAAACAATTTCAAACTTCGTGCCTTCTGTAGGCGACTACTCGCTTGTTTCAAATTTCCAGATAAATGCTGTCAGATCATGCCTGTCGTTCAAATTCATATGCATTATATAGATCTTTGTTGTCTACCAAATGTATGACCAGCAAGCAAAGTAAGATCAAGCCTTCTTTTGAACGCTTCCCTGCGGAACCCCACTGGATACGGTTTTCCATTCTGTTTTGGCGTCTTCAATAAATAAATTTTAATATTTTTTTTATTTTAGGCCCGAAGGGCCTCGTCAATGCCAACTAAGTGCTGTGGAAAAATAAATACAAAGTTGATAAATGCTGCTCTCTGTGAACAACCACATAGGCAGCGGGAGCATTTAGTTGTGTTGGCAGATAAAATTCATACCCACCAACATATCGTCGTTTTAAAATAGTAGTCAGCACTCTCTGAAACGCATGGTGAACTAAGAAGGAAGCAGTAACAAAAATTCCAACCATTAAAACGGGGGCAGAGTTCAGCCGACCCCCGCTTCGCAAGAAAACAAAATGTAGGAGAATGATTAGTGAGGCCAATGCAATATTGGGTAACCAAGCCCAACTGCTTAAACTATTTAGTGGGTAAGCATTTACTTCTGAACTATGGAGCGCACATCAAAATGTAGTTGTGGCGGAATTGATCAAGAAATATTACGAAGGCATAATTAAAAATAAAATAAGAATTAGTCCTCCTATAGGTTGAATGAGCATGTATATTTTAAGGGTTAATGCAACGAAAAAAATTTAAAGTCAAGCTACCGAACATTTGAAAGTAGATTTTTATTATAATTTGACGGGAGTTTCTGGCCTCTATAATCATCCTTGTCAAAACTGCTGCTGCCTAATTAAGGAGGTTGGTTGATAGGATTGATTGTAGTGCAATGAGAAAGGACTGTTGATGAGAACGTATGAGGGTTGAAAATGCTTCTTGTCAATTGGAGAAATCATATAGCAGCAGAGGCTGTCATTCACCACTGTACCACCGCCCGACTGGCCTCATGATCAACCATCAAGAAGGTGAGACTGGAGGAGGCCATCGCGAACAACAGGGTCGACAAGATGAGGGAATGGCAGAGGTCAGGTGATCATCACCGAAAGGCCCGAGATGCGACCTTGTTGACTGCGGAGTCCAGCGACGAGCTGGCAAAAATAGCGCCATGAGCACGATTAGAGACCATGGAGCCCATCGTCAGGGTTGTAAAACGGGGGACGGAGAACGGCAATGATGACTGGACAGAAACGGGAACGTAACATCGTTGCAAATATCACTCTATAGAGGAAGAAATAGACATATATGGAAAACAATGTACTATAAATATAAACACTTCAAATACCAGGAAAATTTTTTTCAAAGTCCAAAAGTTGTCTGTTTGGGAAGGAGACAGATAACAAAGACCTTATATCTTCCGATGTTAAGTGTTTACGTAATTTGACTTCAAAAACTACTTAGTTAAACGACAGCCTTATTACAAACACGTTGACGCTAGGAAGTCAGCTTACCATTTGTGGGCTTTATATTTATGGAACTTGAAATCGACGAGGAGATCAAAATGGAACATAAAATCACCTCTGATGAGGATACTATAAACGTCAACAGTATTTAATATCCAGGAAGGAAGAACTTAATAATCGAAGATGAAACGATAGGAATCACTGACTAAAGGCTCTAATAGGAGTATATTTTAAGTTTTCAAAATCAGCATTTCGGGATATGTATCAGATATCATGTTGGCGCTCACTGGAAATAATAAATAATAAATAAATATAGGTTTATATAGTTTTTAGGCCCGAAAGGCTACGTCATTGCAAACTTAGTGCTGTGGTAAAAATAATACAAAGTGGATGAATGCTGCTCTTTGCGAACAACTACATAGGCAACGGTGGTGTTTGGTATTGTTGGCAGATAATTTTATATCCGCCAACTTATCTTTATTTTAGAATAAAAGTCATTACTTCGAAATGTATGATGAACTAAGGAGGAAGCAGTGAGAACTTATCAAGGTCAAGGTCGAGCGCTGGTTTCGAAATTTCATGTAAGTCATCAGTCTTATATAAATCGATTTATCTAAGAGAAGATACGACTATTAGTCTTTCGTTTTCTTATATAAATTATCCGTAAGTACCAGTTCTCATGCTTGAAAAATCTGCTTCCATTCCTTTTGTTGGGTTGGTCTCTGCTTGCTTACCTAGCATTCTGTTAACCATCTGTCTTGCTTTCAGCTACTTATATAAGCTTAAACAGTTAGTTTATTCTGAATTCCCGACTGTTTTCGTGATTAATCTACTTGTTGCTTCGGACAGTATGAAGGCGACACTTTCATTTAGTAGGTAGCCACAGAATTCTAGACCCAAGCGGTGTCTGCGAAAGGCAAGCATCATTACTGATATCAGGCTTCCACCTGACATCAGTATTCAGCCTGATCTGATTGCCGAGCAAATTGATTTGTCTGCAATGAAAAATTTCAACGAGTTTATGTTGAAATTCGGGTCAGTTCTCTCAATCCTTGAAACCCTATTTGATGGGAATGTCTCGGCGGTTTCCTCTCAGGAATCAAAACGTTTAGATACTCTCGTTAATTTGGTCTTTAGTGAGTCACCGGATAGACAAAAAAGGTAGTACAATTTTATTCTGAAAAACGTTCCGAAAATCAATTCGGCCAATGGACGTTGCAATGCATTTCCTCTACTCCTGCGGATTTAACCACAAAATAGCAGAGGCTATAAGACTGTAATCTCGCAGTAAAAACCCACACATTTTAGTCAAGCTATTTTCACCCATTGAAATAGACGCCATTTTAAACAGCAAGAGCTTGTTTCCAAATATCTGAGAAATACAATGTATTTCCTCTGTCATGATCTCACTCCAATGGAGCAAAGAATAGCGTCAAGATTTTCGAATAAAATAGTAAATTCACCGCAACCGGCTCATGTTCCTGGTCGTAGCCCTAGGAAGCCTAGCGTGCCATGTACTTTTATGCCTGCCAAACCTAGATTACTGCTCCCCAGTACAGCATCTGTCTCATCCCCCTCAAGTCACCAGACACCCCGTCTACTTCCAACTTAGATGCTTCCCCAGTTGCCATAGCAAGTAGTTCTGGTAGCCCTCGTAGAAATTCCGAAAAACCCTCTGCGGCAGGTAGACCAACAGCTTCGATACTCGATCAGAGTCCTCCTAAACCTTCAATTAAATCACCCAATTCAGGTCGTCGAAAGGGTGGGATCCGGAACTCAACCGTGAGCATGCACCCTTCCCAAACACTAACAAAGCCTTTACAACAGGAACCTAACAAACCTATAGGTTACCCTACTTATCACAAGTATCATACTGGGCCAGGCTTTCCACCGCTTAATCCTCATAGTTACCTTACCTCTCCCTCCAGCCTCTCTTTCCCGTCTTTCCCGTCTTGGTTTTCCCAATTTCCCAGTAACTATCAGCAAGCTCATCACGGCACTTATCCGTATGGCCCATCAATCTCACAGAGCTATCTACCTGCAGCTTTTAGCTATCCTCCTCAGCTTTCGAAAGAAAATTTTCCTGCTCCATTCCATGGCTATTCTCCAAACTTCCAACCAAATTACCCACCTCGAACTTTTTATTACTAAATAAAAATAACACTAGTTCGATTATTCAAGCTACACTAGATATCATCCTGCTTAATGCAAGATCTGTTTTAAATAAGATGGCTCAACTTAGAGCTATTGCGTTCGAGCTGAAGCCAGATGTTATGTGCATTACACAGTCGTGGGCCCATCCACTAATTTCTGATGCTTTACTCATAATAGACTAGTATGATTTCTACCGTCAAGACCACCCTAGTAAACGTGGTGGCGGTTGCCTTCTCTATATTAAAGCAATTTTTAAGCATTTCGCGTTCGACCTAGATGCTGAGTCATTCTCGGGCAATTACTGCTTTGCATCCATTATCCTATCTCCCCGTCAGAAGGCGATTATTGGATGCATTTATAGTCCCCCTAACTCATCGTTGGAAGATGATGAAAAGCTTTGCGAAATATTAACGCTGATTTCGGAGTCCGCCTTTGATGCTAAAGTTATCGCTGGGGATTTCAACTTTCCCGAAATTGATTGGTCATCGAACTTTTGTCCATCCAGATTTCAGCCCTTCCTAGATACCATCAATTTTTCAAACTAGTCTCAGTTGGTCTGTTCCCCAACAAGGGATCAGCATATTTTGGAGTAAATTTTCACGAATGACATTTCCCCCCTTTTCGTTGACTACAATCAGAACCTCTTCCCAAGTGACCATACTTTGATCCATTGTTGCCTTCTGCTGGCTTCTACGAAAAAGTCTAGCACCATTCCTACCTACCGTGCGTTTGACCTAGCTGATATTCATTTAACTAACAACTTTATGGACTCACTAGACTGGCAGGAGCTTTCCTCCACGAAAAGTGTAACAATTCTCTGTGACTTAATGACGGCAATTTCAAATAGCATTTTGGAAGTTGTGCCGATTAAAATGTTAAGCCTTATATTTCGGACCCCACCGTTCCTCATTTTCTTTTGTCGAGACTAAAGAAGTTGCAAAGACAGTTGAAAGACCAGTCTACTAGTTCATTATCTGTGCACCTAAGAATCGCAGAGATTTTTGAATTAGCGTTTAAGATTCGTCTTGCACGTGACAAACATAGGGAATCTTGCGCACTCAGCGAGTTAAACTCTGCAAAATCGATTGCCTAAATGTTCCGTCATCGGCCCTCCGCTAAGCGAGGTCACGAAATCCCCCCTTTTACTAAATGAAAATAAAACCTTTGTGCAAGATGAGTCTGAGAATGCTGAACTGTTCAATGCATTCTTTGCAAAGCACCTTACGACGGAATCTGAACCAGTCCCGTCGTTTCAGCTATGCTCAGTCAATACTATCAGTACCATAGATTTCTTCATAGAAGTAATTCGTAAGCACATCATCCGTCTAAAAAGCTCGCACTCCTCGGGAACTGACCGCCTTCCAAATTCACTTATCAAGAGAGAATTCAGCTCTCCCCGATTGCTAAGTTCTATTCTCAGATTTTCTTTTAAACGGTTTCGTTCCTCACTCATGGAAGATATCGATTATTCTTCCAGTCTTCAAGTCTTCAAGTCAGGATCCCGTTCGGACGTAAATAACTACCGAGGTGTTCATAAAACCCCGGCCCTAGCCAAACTTTTGGGGAAGATCATTTTAATCAAATTCTCGATTTTTGTGTAGAAAATAAACTACTAAACGCCTCACAACATGGATTTCTACCTGAAAGATCATGCGAAACCTGCCACTTGGCATTCCTTAACCTGGTTACTTCACTTCGTAATGAACAACAATCAGTCATCGCGATTTACATTGAACTTAGTAAAGCTTTTGACAAGGTGCCGCATAGGCGCCTTTTAGTGAAACTGAAAGCCCTAGGCATCAAGCCTCCCCTTCTCGATTCCATTGCCTCCTACCTGTCTTACCGCAGCCAAAAGGTCTTAAAAGGCAATAGCTACTCGATGCCTCAGCCGATCATGAGTGGCGTATTACAAGGCATGGTTGAAGGTCCCCTCCTTTTCATTCTTTACACAAATGAAATTTCAACAGTGCCAAATAATTTGGAAAATTTCATTTATGCTGATGACCTTGAGTGCATTTACTCATTTTCTAAGGACACGGCCAGTACTTGTGTTGATAAAGTTAACGCAGACTTGCGTACTCTCTCAAGTTGGAGCGGCACATGGCAGATGGAGTTTTCTCCTGGACCCATTATCCAAAATAGTTCACGATTAGAAAGATCTACGATAAAGGATTTGGGTTTTACTTACACGAATAAGCTTGCATTATCACCTCATGCAGATCGAATTTCTGCCAAGGCCACACAGATATGTGGGTTTATATCGCATAATTTTTTCCTTCCAGAAATGAAGTTAAAACTATACGGCATGTTTGTTCTTCCTATACAAGAATACTGCTGTCGGCTTTTTGGCCCCATGACCCAGCATGACCGTTGTAAGATTGAAAAGGTTTAGCGAGTTTTCACTCGTAAAATATTTTCTGGGTCAAGCATGTGTTATAGAGATAGATTTCAATTAGCAAACATTACATTTCTTTGGGTAAGAAGACTCTAAGCTGGTATATGCTTTCTGTTTCACGTTAAC
The DNA here is from genome assembly GCA_036362985.1 of Ligula intestinalis. NCBI lineage: Eukaryota > Metazoa > Platyhelminthes > Cestoda > Diphyllobothriidea > Diphyllobothriidae > Ligula > Ligula intestinalis. Next base: position 94,622,791 of record JAYGXS010000002.1, read on the forward strand.
AATAGTCCTAATCTCCCACAAATCAACGCTCTCCTTCCAGTAGACCAACCTTACGCCACACGTAACTCTTCCGTGATAATTTTACCACACTGAAGCTCCACATTTAACCATTCTCGCTTTTTAACCTCCAAATATGCGTTGATTTGGAACAACTTTTCTCTCGATATATGACTGTCTTCTACACTTGTTGGCTGTGTTTATTGCCCACCTAATGCCAATGCAGACTACGATCTTTGTCTCTCGCAGACATTTCATGCCGCAGCTGACTTGAATCTTAAGTATTGCTTGATTACAGGCGATTTAAACCTTCCTGACGTGCAATGGTTTCCACCATCCGGTCCTTCAAAGTTCGAGAACTTACTTGAGGCAATAGATATCGGCATGTGGGATCAGGTAGTCGATTTTCCCACTCGAGGAACAAACATACTCGACCTATTTTTTTTGTAGGGGATGCGAACCACTTTCAGTGTCATCCTTAGACGCACTTGGGAGTTGAGACCATTTTACAGTTGTTAGTGAACTAGAACTGGAGGCGGATAAACCATTTTCTCAAAAGTATAGTCTTTATCATGACTTCCGATCAGCAAACACGGCGCACCTACTGGCACACCTAAACGCTCTCGACTGTTCTGAATTTTTCCAATGTTTGGATGTAAATGTTTGTACCGATGCACTGTACAAAGTGCTGTATCCACTCATCCTCCACTTTGTCCCCCGTAAGAAAGTAATACATGTCAAGGATGAAGCGTACATTCCTCTGTCTTTCCGTCGTAGGCTACGTAAACTCTCTCGTCGTTTGCATCGGCAGAACGAAACTTCCATTCTGCCCTTGATCACACTGATCTTTGAGCAGGCTACGAAGCTCTCCGAAGAACAGCAGGTAGCCGATGAGGCCCACTTTGCTAAAAATCCTCCCCTTAATGTTCCGAAACTCTTTTCGCGTACAGTAAAAGCGCAGAGGAAAACGAAACACCCTATACTTCAAGATGCTTTAAGAAACCCCATAGCTGACGCTAAGTTGACCGCCGATAGATCAATGCGTTCCTTTCCAAAACGTTAAGTGAAAGCTTGTTCGCTGCATCTCCGGCTATCTGGGCTTGGACGGGTGCCGTACTCGAAACCATAAGTTTTACCCTCTGGGATGTGACTGTAGCCATTCGTCGATATCGTCAATCTTATAGTCCAGGATCAGATGGCGTCCCAGTTAGCCTTCTAAAAGCTGAAGCGAATGACATCTTTCCGTCTATTCTTTGTTAGGTTTGTAATCTAGCTCTTGAGAGCAAAACCTTTTCTTCGTTGTGGAAGGAATCGCACATAATGCCTTTTCGCAAGCATGGCCGGTCGACGTCATTTGACAACTTAAGGCCAATTAATACATTCCCGCAGCCTCGAAGATCTTGGAGACCTTGATCAAAGAAAAGATGATGCGTCACTTGACAGAGAACAACCTGCTCAATGCAGCTCTACATGGCTTTCTCGGCATAGGTAGCAAGCCTCTGAACTTCATATCTTCCTATTTGGATTCTCGCACACAACGAGTAAAAAATTTAATTGTTAACGCCAACACCACGCATGTGAGAAGTGGAGTTATACAGGGTAGTGTACTGGGTCCGCTCCTATTTTGCCTGTTTGTCAACGACGTTTCAGATTGTTTTCAGTATGGCAGACCTTTCATGTACGCTGATGATTTAAAAGTCGCTTATCGATATAAACCTGCAGATCGCAACATCGTGCTCGAGCTGATAAAAAAGGATCTTCAGGCCTTCGCCCAGTGGTGTTGCACATGGCGCCTCACCATTTCATGGCACAAATGTTCCGTTATGGTTGTTGTCGACGATCATCAACCAGAATTAAGCATTGACGGCCACGAAAAAAATGTATCAGGAGTTATCAAGGATTTGGGCATATCCTACTCTAATAGTCTCAATTTGTTGGAGCACTGTGCCCCAATAGTCTCGAAAGCACGCCAAACTGCCGGATTTATCCTTAGATATTTTAAGACTATCAAGGTTAGAACTAGCATTTATAATATGTGCATGAGACCGAGTCTTGAATACTGCTCGTTCCTATTTAGTCTTCTGCGCACTAATGAACGGAAGAAAATAGAATCGGTGCAGCACTTCTTCACTAGAAGAGTTTTCACTACAGAACACCGTAGCTTAACCTACCAACAAAGGTGCGAACTTATATAGCTGGATCCCTGCAGCTTTGTTGATTGCAGAAGGGTCTATTTTTACTGTTTAAACTTTTGAATGGCCAAACCTTTTATCGTCTATGTAAAATCAGGCAGCTCGAGTACTCTTTGTGCGCCAGTCATCGAGATGTGTATTTATTTCTTTTTATTGCACGCACAGTTAAGTACCGGCAGTTCTTTTCAGTAAATGCCATATGAATCTGTAATAAGCTGCCCAAAAGTATTAAAACCCAGCAAAACTACCCTATGTTCAAGAGACCTATAACTAGTTTTCTACATTCAGGACAACTTTCACGAATTTTGGGTGCTGACTCGGTGGAATCTCTCTTTCACTCTGATGGCGTTCATGGACTTTGAACTTCGCCAGGCTTCATGCTGAAGATAATGCTGCTGAAGCAGCAGCCCGCAGTCTGCTAACCCTTCAGCCGATAGCACGCAACTTTTGCTGACAACCATTGAAGGAAGTCTGAGTACACTGTGTTCTTGTGCCAACCCTCTCCATCTAGAACTAATGTCCTTGAACGATATGAAACATTTCTCCTGCTGATGAGTCAACTCAGCTTA
>JAYGXS010000002.1:94635919-94655148 GCA_036362985.1 Ligula intestinalis
CTCCCGGAAGATGTGGTCCTCTCAGTTACTGTTGACATTTTTAAACAAACTTGATTCATGGGAAGTGACCCTACAAGATGACAGTCGATATTTCCCCACGCTCCTCCTAGGATATTTCAACATCGATATCCCCCATCAATTACTATCTAGGATATTGTGGCTGCAACCGTTCGTATACAATTTTTTTCTGCGTCTCTGGAATTATTTTTCTTGCGTGGACGATCTTTTGAAGTCAGAATTTAAGATTTTGTTTTCCAACCAATTCTACCGAGACGCAACCTATTTAAACCAGTGAATTCGCGGCCTAGTTAAAGAAATCATCAAGATCAGAATATTCTCAAGACGTTCAAAGGCTGGGTCGTTTCCCAATATTGAATACACTTTTTTCAAATAAATTTAAAGTGCTTATTAAAATATAGCTACAGTATTTGTTAAGTTCACTCTGATTTTTTGTCGTAAGTCATAATCTGAAAATCGTACCAACTCTTTTTTTTTTCTGAACGTAATAACTAATACAGTTTGTCAAGCAATTTTAAGAGATTTTAACAACCGGCTGCGGTAAAATCATAAAGGCTGAATTTTTCGAAATCTTCTCACATTTAAAGCAGATTTTTATCAAAATTATGAGAATGAAAATTATAGCTCATCGTAAGATATCTGCTCCCAGACCCAAGCGGTGCCTGACCACGCCTATGTGTCAATGCCTTGATATCAATATGCAGCCCATTGTCAAGGCTAAGCAAATTTATTTATCTGCATTACAGAACTGTTATGACTTCATGATGAAGTTTGGTTCTGTTTTGTCAATACTAGGCAATCTGTTTGATGGTAAGTTATCAGATGTGCCCTCGCAAGATTGTAAAAAGTTAGACTTCCTCGTCAATCTTTTAACCACGGAAGCTTTTGATAGACAAAAGCGGAGCTTTAACTTTATACTGAAAAATGCCTCCATATTAAGTTTCCCTTTGGATATTGCAAAACATTTCTATGTTCGGGTGGTTTCAACTACAAAATTGCAGAGGCCAAACGCCTCCAATCGCGTAGCAAAACCCCACCCATCCTAGCTAAATTGTTTACACCGATCGAGGTGGACTCAATCTTTGCTCAACGAGATTGCATTTCCCGATATTAAGAAATGACTAAAAGTTTCCTCTGTCGAGATCTTACACCAATGGAGCGAAGAAATGCGGCTCTCCAGTCCAATAGACCAATGACTTCTTAGCCTACTATTCCTAAATCTGTCCGTACTCCCGATAGGGTAAATGCACTGGCTAATCCTCCCCCCCGCATTCCTGGCCATACACCCACTAACATCAGTGCACCCGTTATCCCTGCCTCCCAGATATCTATTCATAATCCCATAACCGTCAGGACACCTGCTATCCCTTCCTCCCAAATGTCTAGTCATAGGCCCATAAACATCAGTGCACCAGTTAGCCCATCCCTCTTGATGTCGGGACCGTCATAGCCCGCCGCTCCATCATCTACTACGATTAATACTAGTCAAAATACATTCTTTGTCCAACGATCGATAAATTCCGCTGCCTCTAACTCGGCAACAAGTTCATCAAGAATGTCGCCAACATCGTCGAAAGCGTTTAGGCCGAGCGCTTCCCCAGCACAACCTAGCTTCTCCCTTGACCGTGGGAGTCATATTATTCCCCCGTATAATGCGTTATTGAACACGCCGGGCCCGAACCACGAAAAATTTAATTTGCATGGCAGGAACCCAAACTGGTGTAGTTTGAAATCTAATCGGAGTTGCCGTACAGGACATTCACTGATTAAGACCACTAGTCCTTACGCGAGCGGCCCCAACACTAATTTTATGTGACCGTTCCACCCTATCAGTTCCTTTACCCATCCTCTACCACCCAAACCTACAAATTTCAACATGCCTTCTCGCCTCCCCCATTCCTCCCAAACGCCCCAGAAGCTTATTTTGGTTTATCATCTCCTCATTTTTCCCTGCCAGAAAGCGAGGCCCTTAGATATGTCAGACCTTATCAGCCATCCAGTATTGGCTACCCGTATGCTAACAGCTCCATACCCGTCAGTACTTATTCCACAAATAATAACGGCCTACAGTTTGCCTACCCACCCTAAAATTCTTTTTTAATGAATAACGATAGCCAATGTCCTGCCACTCGAAACACACTAGATGTCATAGTGCTTAATGCCAGGTCCATTATAAATAAAATGGCTCAAATTCTAGATATCGCTTTCGAGATGATGCCCGATGTCACATGAATTACAGAATCTTGGACCCATCCAATCATTTCTAACTCCTACCTTATCATAGACGAGTACGATTTCTATCGTCACGATCACATTAATAAGCGTGGTGGTGGTTGACCTCTAAAAGTTATGCCACGACCTCTAAAAGTTATTTTAGAAACTGAAGCACAGGCGAAACTCTTGCTAGAGCGCAAACCATCCTTACGGAGTCTGCATTCGCAAGTTTTTTTTCAGCCGGATTAAGAGTTGAAAGAGCGGAGAAAGATGAGATAGCTAAAAATAGAGCTGGAGAAGCGAAGAACTAATGGTGAGTCAAATCTAAAAATAAGAGAGGGACAAATAGTTCAGGTCAAAAGGACATCGCTCTGGTCGAAGCCGATAACAATGACGGCCTAGCTGTCCCGCCACCGAAACCTAAGACATGCCCTCTTAAATTGGTCGCTTTAAATGCCAGATCACTGATTAATAAGATGCCTCTGCTCCAGACTATGGTTTTCGTCAACCGCCAAGACATTGTTATGGTAACTGAGACATGGGCATCGGCCTGCGTAGCTGACTCAGAACTCTCTGTTCTAGGCTATTCATGCGTTCGGAACGATCGAAACAATGGCCGTGGCGGAAGAAACTGCGTCTATATAAGCAGCCACTTGCATTACTCTCGTTGGACTATCCACAATTCACAGCGGTGGAGGAGAGCTGCTGGCTACGAGTTGGTCTAAAAAACAAATACTTCTTACTTGTTGGCTGTGTTTATCGCCCACCTAATGCCAATGGAGACTACGATCTTTGTCTCTCGCAGGCTTTTCATGCCGCAGCTGACTTGAATCTTAAGTATTGCTTGATTGAAGGTGATTTTAACCTACCTGACGTGCAATGGTTTCCACCATCCGGTCCTTCAAAGTTCGAGAACTTACTTGAGGCAATAGATATCGGCATGTGGGATCAGGTAGTCGATTTTCACACTTGAGGAGCAAACATACTTGACCTAATTTTTGAAGGGGATGCGAACCACCTTCAGTGTCATCCTAAGACGCACTTGGTAGTTCAGACCACCTTACAATTGTTAGTGAACTAGAACTGGAGGCGGATAAAACATTTTCCCAAAAGTATAGTCTTTACCATGACTTCCGATCGGCAAGCAAGGTGGACCTACTGGCACATCTAAACGCTCTCGACTGGTCTGAATTTTTCCAATGTTTGGATGTAAATGTTTGTACCGATGCACTGTACAAAGTGCTGTATCCACTCATCCTCCACTTTGTCCCCCGTAAGAAAGTAATACACGTCACGGATGAAGTGTACCTTCCTCTGTCTTTCCGTCGTAGGCTGCGTAAACTCTCTCGTCGTTTGCATCGGCAAAACAACACTTTCGTTCTGCCCTTGATCACACTGATCTTAAAGCAGACTAAGAAGCTCTACGAAGAACAGCAGATGGCCGATGAGGCCCACTTTGCTGAAAATCCTTCCCTTAATGTTGTGGAACTCTTTTAGCGTACAGTAAAAGCGCAGAGGAAAACGCAACACCCCATACTTCAAGATGCTTTAGGAAACCCCCTAGCTAACGCTAAGTTGACCGCCGATAGCTTCAATGCATTCCTATCCAAAGCGTTAAGTGAAAGCTCGTTTGCTGCATCTCCGGCTATCCAGGCTTGGACGGGTGCCGTACTCTTAACCATAAGTTTTACCCTCTGGGATGTGATATTAGCCATTCGTCGTTATCATCAATCTTATAGTCCAGGACCAGATGACGTACCTGTTAGCCTTCTAAAAGCTAAAGCGAATGATTTATTTCCGTCTATTCTTTGTAAGATATTTAATCTTGCTCTTGAGAGCGAAACCTTTTCTTCGTTGTGGAAGGAATCGCACATAATGCCTATTCGCAAGCATGGCCGATCGACGTCATTCAACAACTTAAGGCCAATTAATACAATCCTCACAGCCTCGAAGATCTTGGAGACCTTGATCAAAGAAAAGATGATGCATCACTTGACAGAGAACAACCTGCTCAATGCAGCTCAACACGGCTTTCTCGAGAAACGATCTTGTGACACCTGCCAGCTCTCTTTCTTTGATTATGTGCTGCAATCAAGAGACAGTGGTTTGGCACCTAAAGCGTCTATTTCGATGTTACCAAGGCATTTGATCGGGTCGATCATAACCTCCTCCTTCTGAAACTGGCCTCCTTCGGCATAGGTAGCAAGCCTCTGAACTTCATATCTTCCTATTTAAATGCTCGCACACAACAAATAAAAATTTGGTGAAGGAGACATATGGTCGATCAATGGAACAAAATTAATTTTTTCTTGAGCTTGCGAGCTCTTCCAAGAGCCCATCGTCAGAGGTGGAGAAACAGCAACAAATGTGGAAGCTACTTGGGGCGTGTGTACAATTACTAAAATATTGAACGTGCAGAAAATCAATAGTTGTGTGTGCTGCCGACTTTCCACTGAGGGCTGTGCCAGCCAGTGATAGTAGGCAAGATCGATAAGTTGTGTAGAAATATTTACAGAAATAGAATCGTCAACAAAAGAAGTAATACTTATGGTGGGAGTTATGGGCAGTTAAAAAGTCATAGGAGAAGGGAAGGAGGATGAGAACCGAGGGATTATGTAGGCTTGGGCGCCAAATGACCACGTCAGCATCGAAAGTGGGATGATTATGAAGGATTTTGGGCCAATTGATTACGGCGGGCGTCTGATAGTGATCGTTTGCAATAGCGTAAGGCCCTGTACGCCGGCGCCAATTCGACATATCTGTTGACCGAATTCTCATTCGTGGACCAGGCTTCGATAAATTCTCTGCTCGTCTTGTTTCCCGCATGAGCGAGTACCTTGACGGCAGCGAAGTTGAACTCACTATATTATCCACCAATCACACAATTTCCGCACATGAGCCAATGCTTCACTTTTTATAGCAAACTACACCTTCTATAGACAGGACCGTGCGAATAAACGAGGAGGAGGTTGTATGATCTACATTAGATCTACCATAGAACAGAGTGGCTTTGAGGTTCTTCAGGAGACGTTCAATGGCGAAGCATGCTTCGCTATAATAACATCCAAGACCATTAAAAGCATTCTAATTTGATGTTTGTACACCCCTCCGGAATACAGTAATGATGACACTGGTCTTACAAATCTACTAGATATTCTATCGAATATCCAAACCGAATATAAGATAATTGCAGGAGACTTAAACCGTCCAGAAATAAACTGGACAGAACTATCAGCCCCATCCAGACATGATGAATTATTATCATCAATTGTGTTTCATAACTGGACGCAAATAATAAGCAAACCAACCAGGGGAAACAATATACTCGATGTTATTCTCACCAATGATATCTGGCCCTTATATACGCACTACGACAGCTTAACCTTTGATAGTGATCATAAGACAATAATAGCAGTGCTCCCTCTTAACATTAAAATAAGACCTGATCCTAGTTACACTTCTACAAACCCCAAAAATCTTGACAGTGAATCTATGAATAACTACATTAGGTCATTGGATTGGAGCTCTTTCCTCCTAACAGCATCCCTTCTAGAAGCTGTAAACATATTAAATGCCACCCTTAATTTAATTCGAGATACCCTAATTGACGAGAGATCACCATGTAAGAAATCACTAATCCAAAACTTCCTTTCCAGACGGCTAAAAAAAACTTAAAAAACAACTCCACGACCCATGTATTAGTTATCTATCTACGCTCAGACGCATTACAGAGATTCACGAGTTAGCCCAGAACATTGAAACAAATAAGACGATAGCAGCAGAACATCGGGCAATCGAGTCCCCAGAAGGGACAGCCCAAATCTTCAGGAAACAAATAAATAATCATCGAAAACAAGGCCCCCAAATCATGCTTGATGACCAAGGAATGGTAATAACAAATGACAACCAAATAGCAAATCTTTTCAACGAGTATTTCTCAACCAACTATTCAGTCGAGGAAGAACCAATCCCCCAACCAACAGAAATGACGGCACTAGTATTAAAAGAGATATTGTTTAACGAAGAAACTGTAGAGAAAGCTATCCGCCAACTGTCCAATTCCACATCATATGGAACGGATAGAATCCCTACTTGCATACTGAGGCATATGACATATGCCCCAATACTTCTGTCTAACCTTTTCTCGTTACTGCAGTCAAATGGTACTTATCCAGAAATCTGGAAAAATCATGTATCACCCCAATTTACAAAAACGGAAATCGGTCACATGCCCAAAATTATCGTGGTGTTCACCGAACATCGGTTTTAGCAAAAATCTTAGAAAAAATAATTTATAACCAAATGTTAGACCATCTGACGAATGTAAATATCATACCCCCCTCTCAACATGCCTTTTTACCTAAAAAGTCATGTCAGTCCTGCCATCTCACTTTCTTGGAATTCGTCTCCAGAAATCGAGATGATGGGAACAGGGTAGCTACAATTTACTTTGATCTAAAAAAGCCTTTGACAAAGTTCCCCATAAAAGTCTGATCGTGAAGCTAGTGAGTCACGGGATTCGGCCCCCCGCCCTCCTTGATTTCCTCAAATCCTATCTTCAAAACCGATTTCAAGTAGTACAACTTCGAAATATAGTATCAGAACCAGCTCATATAAGCAGTGGTGTTTTTCAAGGCACTATCGTAGATCCCCTCTTATTTCTCATTTACATTCATGAGTTATCCACGATATCAACATCTGCTAAAACATTTTTATATGCAGATGACTTAAAACTCGCATATGCCTATAACAAAATTTCGATAAGTAGTGTGCATAGAACAATTGAATTAGACCTTCAAAAACTAAACGACTGGAGTGTTCAGTGGCAAATGCCGTTTTCACCAACAAAATGTCATGTCATGATTTTTGGACCACTAAAACTTCTTCCCATAATGTTTAGTGGTCAAGAAATAAAAGAGCTAACATCTTTAAAAGATTTAGGTCTTAGCTATTCTAATACTCTTGACTTATCCCCACATGTTAAACAAATCGCACCAAAAACCAATCGACTATGTGGCTTCATAAGTAAAAATTTCCCATTAATTACACTTAAGACTAAACTTTACAAAATGTACGTTTTACCTATTCTAGATTACTGCTCAATATTTTTCGGTACCATGTCATCAAATGACAGACAAAAACTATAAAAAATCCAGCGAAGGTTTACCAGAGTTCTGTGTAAACGCGATGACGCCATGAGACTCCTATTCAATAATGTACAATAGATATGGTCTTAAACCCCTCTGGCAAAGGCGACTCCAAAATGGTTTAACTTTCCTATTTAAAGTGACACATAATCAGAACATCCTTAGCAATAATATGTTAACAAATCAAAACGGTTCCCGTTCCACTAGAAACAACCAGCATACAACTCATAACGCTAAAGCTAGGACGGCCCAGCGATCAAATTTTTTACACCATAAGATATGCGATCATATGGAATGCCCTACCCAACGATATTCGCAAAAGCCACAGTTTAGCCGAATTTAGAAGAAAGACCAAGCAGTTCTTCTCAAATGACATGACGCATATATTTCTGAACAAAATACGACACTTTGCTAACCAGTTCTTTGACGCCCAATTCGGACCAAAAGGGATCTAACGGTCCAGAAGAGTTCCCGCACATTTTGGGGAAAACTGGCCAATGCTGGAAGCTTTCCAGTCGACGGTTTCCAACGCTGATCAAATCAAAGCTTAAGCAAAATTGTGCCTTGCCTCCTTTTCCAATCCTAAAAAATAAAAATAAAAACAAAAACTAAGAACAATTTTTCTATTCCAATATTCCTCTACTAATATCTAAATGTTTATAAAAATTATTATGAAAGAAAATAATTTTCTCTTCAACTATACTAAAATATATATTGTTTCCGCTTATAATGTATCAGAAGTATAAATACTAATGATGTAAATCTCAATCTCACTTAGATATTCGACAAACGAAAGGCCAAATGTCTTCTGCCGATGCACTTGAATGACGATGGTGCTTCGCAGCTGCCTCGACCCACCTCAGACATCTGCAACGTCCCATCTAATTAGCAAACTTGTGCCACTGGACAACGATTGTAATCTCCGTATCGAGCAGACCCATGCATACGGTAGATGCCATATCATGAGCTGATTTTTTCACCTTCAAACTGACCGCGGCTAAGTATACCTCAGTTAAAGGACATTACAGTTTTTCCAGACCCCAAGTATTCTTACTATAAAACCGTAACACCTACAATGTATAGCTATTTTATTTCATGTTTTCCTCGATTTATTCCCTAGAAGTCCGGTTTTTTTCACTTAAAACTAGCTCCTTATTTCGCACATTATAAACCTAGCAAAAGACCAAAACAAATACAATGGTCACTGCGAAAGAAGGGGTTTGGGTTAGGTTTTTTGCTGCCTTCCGGGGTTTTTTGACGGCGCCAAAGATGTGCTTTACAAATAAACCTTATTATTTAATACTCTGTCTTTTGAGACTGTGATATTAACCCTCCTGAAGGATACCGGAAATCGCAAATATTCCACGAGCTATCCTACGCATTTGTTGGTGTAATCGGGCATTCTATAAAAGGAGTAAATTAGTTATCTTCATATTTTGCACTTTAGTCTTTGAACTTTGGTCCCAAAGTCCTCAGGACAAATCCAACGACTAGCTGCAAACCAGACAAGCCCTAAGTATTACGGGTGCTGTCAATGCTACTGCACTTCTATAAATATATGTTTATCATGCCAGTTTACAGGCAATTTTAAAGAGTTGGTAGAGCACCTCTTAAGCGCCTTTCAAAACCTCGAAGACAGAAAAAAACCAAAGCAAACTCCCTATGTTGCAGCCAGTATTGGTTTTGTTTCAGATTTTGTGTTTTGTCAATACTGGGTAAGATAGGGAGTTGGTTTCGATTAAAAAAACCTGACTTCAAAGGTATGATACAAACGGAATAAATGTACAGTTGTAAGCTGAGTTGACTCATCAGCAGGAGAAAGGTTTCATATCTTTTAAGGACATTAGTTCCAGGCGGAGAGGGTTAGCACAAGAACACACGGTTCTGAGTCTTTCTTGAATGCTTGTCGGCAAAAGTTGCGCGCTATCGGCTGACGGGGTTAGCCGATTGCGGGCCGCAGCTCTAGTTGCATTATCTCGAGCATGAGGCCTGGCAGGGTTCAAAGTCCACGAACGCCATTAGAATGAAAGAGAGATTCCACCGAGTCAGCACCCAAAATTCGTGAAAGTTGTCTTGGATGCAGAAAACTAGTGGTAGCCCTCTTAAACATAAAATAGCATTGCTGGATTGAAATAATTTTGGGCAGCTTATTCCAGATTGATACGGCGTTTACTGAAAAGAATTGCCGGTACTTAACTGTACGTGCCATAGGAAGAAATAAAAATACGTCTCGATGACTGGCGCGTCGAGAGTGCTCAAGCTGCCTTATTGTACCTAGAGGATTAAATATTTGGCCATTCAAAAGTTTAAACAGTAAAAATAGACCCTTCTGCAATCGGCGAAGCCATAGGGGATCCAGCTTTATAAGTTCGCACATTTGTTGGTAGGTTAAGTTACGGTGCTCTGTAAGGAAAACTCTTCTAGTGAAGAAGGACTGCACCGATTCTATTTTCTTCCGTTCACTAGTGCGCAGAAGACTGAATAGGGGTGAGCAGTATTCAAGGCTAGGTCTCACGTACATATTATAAAGGCTAGTTCTTACCTTGATAGTCTTAAAATTTCTAAGGATAAATCCGGTGGTTCGGCGTGCTTTTGAGACTATCAGGGCACAGTGCTCTGACAAATTGAGACTATTAGAGTAGGATATGCCCAAATCCTTGATAACTCCTGGGACGTTTAGTTCGTGGCCATTTATGCTTAATTCCGGTTGATGATCGTCGCCAACAACCATAGCGGAACATTTGTGCCATGAAAGGGTGAGGCACCATGTGCAACATCACTGGGCGAAAGCCTGAAGATCCTTTTTAATCAGCTCGAGCACGATGTTGCTATCTGCCGGTTTATATCTATAAGCGACTTTTAAATCATCAGCGTACATGAAGTGTCTACCATATTGAAAACAATCTGGAAATTCGTTGACAAAGAGGCAAATTAGTACTTAGGTGGAATTATTGGCTATTTAATCTAGTGCACTGTGCAGTGCTATATTACGACGCATAAATCGTGTAAAATGCCGATGCTTGCGAGAGCTTGACAAGCAAGCGCAAACCAATATTAACGCACATACGAAAACTCAGATACAATTCACAATAATCGTGTGAACCTACGCCCCTTACACTGTAACGTTTTGATGACTTAGTTTCCTTCAACAATAGTGCTGACGCACCGCTTAACCACATACTAAACCAACCACCCCAAGCTTTTTGCTGTCAAAAATAAGGCTCGGTTGTCAAGCTCAGCTCATTCTGTGTTATTGGAACTCTCAACCATCGATTTCAGTTCTAAGAAAGTGCTGTGAGCAAAACCGATAGCAGACTTATGGCGCGCGACACGTTCCCACATAATATTGATTGCCTCAGACTTGCATATCTGAAGACCTTCTTACCCTTCTTGAACACTCGATCATCAAGTCGAGTTCTAGCTACCTTACGAGTTTTTAAATGATTTTTTTAAGATCTGCTGTCCTCCTGAGACTGCTATGATTAGAGCTGAGAGAATATTTTCTGCCATCTAAAAAGTTTGAAAGGCAAAAAGGAATTGTTTTACAAACTAGGCCTACATGGAAGACTGAAGGATGTAAACGTTCTAATAAAACACAAGATTTCCAATCCGAACTGCATTTTTGGTAGTCAGCTCCTCGGATGAAATTTAGAAGAGTCTCAAGCGTCTCGCTGGCCAACTCAATGTACTAGCACATATCGATGCTGACTTAGACTGTTAATATACTAAATTCGTCCACACTCCAAACAAATCCTATCTTCCGACAAACAGTATTTCCGTATTATGAAGTGTCTTTGTTTCCGTTTCTGTGGCATTACCGGTGAAACACCTTCAATGTTCGAGGTTCAACAATTGCCGGGCCATATGGTGTTTCCCCGTTTTTCCTTAAACCTTGGTCTTTTCAGTTAGCCTCTTCCTTGAAGCACCTTGTCAACTTATCCTTCATGGAATCCAAGATTCCCGATGACTGGCGTTCAGTGCCTACTTTCAGTAGGCATGCAATTTTTTGCCCGACATGGCTCGACTACGGTGCAGGAGTTCGTTCGCGCGCTAGTTTTCGTCCCTCAGCTCGCACGTTTCGCCTTTTTCCCCTTATCATTGTCTTGGTTGCCCTGCCCAGGTTCCGCGGACACCTGCGCCACCTTTACGCTAACCACCTACCATTTAACACGCGCTTGCCTAGGGTCAGCTAACGCTACCCCCACACAATGGTGCGGTCGCCGTTGGTCCAGTGGGTGATAATGTAAAAAGATGAACCTCATTGACCTGGCCAAGGGTCAGAAAACACCCCCCAACAAACACGTGCTCGCCGTTGGTTCAGTGGGGGCTTAGGTGTAATTTAAAAAGATGCATCTCAGTGACCTCGCCAAGGGTCAGCGAACTCCCCCCAACTTACACCTGCTTGCCGTTGGTCCAGTGTGGGATAAGTGATATTGTAATAAGATGCACCTCAGTGACCTCGCCAAGGGTCAGCGAACACCCCCAACTTACACCTGCTTGCCGTTGGTCCAGTGTGGGATTAGTGATACTGTAAAAAGATGCACCTCAGTGACTTCGCCAAGGGTCAGCGAACACCTCCTAACGCCAAGAGTCAGCGAACACCCGCGAACTTACACGCGCTCGCCCTTGATCCTACGGACGATAAGTGCTAAATTAGAAAAATGCATCTCAGTGACCTCGCCTATCTCAGCGCGGATTGCCGCAGCCCGCTTCGACAGCATCATTGCAGTTTTGTGTGTGGTAACCATTTTTGTCCCATCATTGCAAGCGGGGGAAGGAGTTAAGACTGAGTTCTATGAACGCCTTCCAGCTACAGTGGTCAGGATGACCCCTACAGACTAGTTCTTCTTCGCTGGATACTGGAATGCCAGAAGTTGCCCGAGACCGAGACACATCATGGGAAAATACGGACTGGGCCAACATTGTGACAACGTAGAACGATTGATAACATTTGCTGACTCTGGTCTTCTCGTCGTTATGCACACTTGTTTTCCACACACCCCCCTCGGCAGTTGCAAACATGTTGTCCATAAGATGAATGCACGCCCAACCACAAAGTCTATGTCTTAGTACACTCAAGGTGGGCCACCTTCGTGTCCCACAGTCGATCGTTTGGAGGAGTGAAAGTTGGATCAGATCATGTACTTGTCCGTGCCCGCTTTAAGCTCCGATCGTCGAGTCGCAGTAAGAAACTGCGCACCAAACGTGTCAACGTTATGGCACTGTCAAATCCAGAAACCCATGTAGAGTTTAATGAAAGTCTCCCTGCACGGATCAGAGATCAATTCGCTGTTCGCATCGAACCTGCGCATAACATTGATAACCAAACTTTGCCCAAGACTCAGTTGCCACACTTGACAGACGCGCTACATTGTGCGATTAATTCGGGCTCGCAACAACAGGTTTTACCGAGGAAGGACTAGGTCTCCACACCCACCCTGCATCTCTCGGCACAAGATAGAATCGCTCGGTTGTCAAACTCGGATAACTACCGCTCAATCAGACGTCAAACTACGTGATCAACAAGATGCGAGCGTCAGAACCATTGGACCTAGTCAGCTAGCTCCACGGAATGAGTTTGAAACTCGGGTAACTACCTTTAGCTCTGTTAACTTTTGCGTAAAGCAGCTGGCAAATATAAACCTCCTTACACTACCTTTCGGGATAAGTCGGGTCAAGTGATACCTGATATCCCTGCACAGTGCATAAACAGGCACACTGAGTTAGCATCGTCGTACCGAAGCATCAAGCTCAAGTGGGCAAGACGCGAGCCAATCCAAAGGGAATGAAAGGCATGGCAACAACGTACTGACGCAAACGTCACGCTATGGCGTTATTGATTTTCCCACGGACTTTCGATATTAGTTGTTACCCCCTTTTTGGCCCATTCACTTTTCTTTACGTCTGAAGACGAAGCGGGGCTCCAGCTGCGAAAATTTACTGAATCAGCAATCTTTCCCAAAGTGCATTCTCTGGATAATTATGCTTCTTGGGATGCCGATTTTCCAATTTAACACGGGTTTTTCGCCCTAGGCATACGCCAGCAAAAGGGACCAAAGCAAGACATCGATCCAGGCACCGCATTTGGGGAGGGGGGAATGGAGCAAACGTAGGAGGCGTGCGTGCGCGTAGGCATTTTCTCAGGTGGACGTGGGAGCTTGTGTGTGGATATTCGACCATCGATTTCGATGACGGCTTGTAACCTCCTCCAGTCAGCGCATGGAATACTGCCCATATACGCAATCACGGTGCAGTAGGACCAAAGTGGGAACTTTGGTCCCGCTAGAACCATTCTATCCTTTGGTTCCAGAGCACTACTATTAGGGATTCAGTCGTGGCCAGTTCGAAAAGTAATATTACCCAGTTCGGCTGGAGAAACGCAGCAATCCAGGATAAAATTTGGTCCACTCTCTGCCTAGCAGTATTGAACATTGAAAAAAAACTCGGCAACTGGCTTTGAGGGCAGTCGAGACAGCTAAAAGCTGGTTGGTCGCCATCCTAACAAAAGAGAGATACATCTCCAAATGCACAGAGATAGCGTGGACCACGTCTCAGCATGGTCGTTAGCAAATGTTCTACTGATAAACGACCGGAAGTCAGTCCAGTGTTTTTCGATTGCGACCCTCTGCCAGTCCTGAATCCATAGAAGTTTCTGCCCAATGAATTATCCTTTTTCCGGTGATTTGGTGTTACTCTGGTATCTAACCTCTCATTTACTCCTCACATTCAAGGACTTTTATTAAAACTCGGAAACTTTTCTATTATATCCGCCGTTTGCGCACATGTCGCACACCGCAAGCCTTCGTCTGTCGATTTTTAGATGCCTGCATTTTTAAAGATTGCGTAAACAGCAGCATTTACTGGAGCTTAAAAAATTGAATTCGTACAGAAAAATCAGTGAAACCGGCAAGGTCATCGAAAATGGCCACGGAGGCTAAGCAACAACGCAAGCAAGTTAAACCACTGTAGGAAGCAAGCACATTGGGCGAGCGCAACGGCGATGGGCAGCAGAGCCAAAAAACACTTTCCTAGTTGGCTATTGAAACAGGAAAAGAGAACTCCTTGTTCATTAATGACTGAACATATGCTAGATACGGGTCTGATTTATGAATGTTTAAGAAGAAGAGTTTCAGTAATTTATGGACTACACGGTTTTGCTCGACTTAGTATGCCTACTAGATTGATAGATTTGGTTCTTAAGATTCAATAAACATCACTTCGGTATTATATAATTTAACTATTTAATAATTACACCAGTCAACATTTATTTAACTGTTAATTACATAAAGGACGAAGTTATAAATTAGTAACAGTCGTTGTTGATTGGTTACAGTTACAGTGAATTAGTAGTGTAGCGGTTGTAAACGCTTTGCTAGAAATTTTGAGACACATTTGCTACGGCAGACCGGTTTCTAAACTGTGCGCCGCTTCGTGAACTGACAAGCACACGCAAAATTCTTACTCCTTACTTACGACTATCCTTGTTTTTACCGCCTCATTTTGGTACTGGTTACCATTTTTCTCACCTTTACATAGTCAATTGCCAACACTCCCGTTTACCCGAGCCAGGGGTTCCTGGCCGTGAGATAGTGCTACACAGTCTACCCAAATGACATAAGTTGGCATATCTTAGCAATAAAAACTACAAAGATCCAGATACAGGGTGTCCCAAAAAAATGTATACACATTTTACATAATTGTAAAATTGGAATCTGTATACTTAATAAAAGTGATGACTGTCTCTCTGTGCGTCTCCGTTATCATTGGTGGATGGCAGCTGTTTGTAAGTCAATCACGGAGCGTGGGCACACACACGCGCGCACGCAGGGCATGCGCACCTGTCCGTATGTCAATCACATGGGATGCGCCGCCCACCTGCCGGTCGCACGCCTGTCTGTACGTCGATCACACAGGGGACAGTGCCGGTGTCACTGTGTCTGTGTTTGTCCCCTTTATCATTGGTGGCAGGCAGCTGTTTCAGACTCGCGATTGACATCCAACAGGACAGGCGGATGTGAATACGCCACGGGGGGGAGTGGGGTAGTGGTGGGGTGGAGGAGCAAAAAGGGCGAGGCCGCTAAGATCTCGAGGACTGGGGAACGCCTTCTACCTAGGCGTCTCCCCGTTAGCATTGGTGACAGGCAGCTGTTTCAGACCAGCTCTCCGTAAATCACTTGACCCACTTCCATTTGGACCCACATATTTGCGTCCAGGTCTTCGCGGCCACTTGAAACGTCACCTTCCACCCCTCCGGCCGTCAATGCAGCAAGGGCTATAACGGTGCCTGCACAGCTGATTCAAACTCACTGACCGTATACCCCTTGACCTACTACCACTTGGCTCCCCACCATACTTATGTCGTGGCCGCTTGAAACACCGCCCCCTCACTCCAAAGCGATGCGGCTGCCTGCCACACCTTCCCGCAGTAGGTAGAAAAGGGATTAGAGCAGTCGCGAGAACACAACTTCAGACGAAGGAACAGGAGATATTTGCCAATGTTAATAGACGTTCGCAAGAAACACAAGAAGAACGACGGCTTCGCGGCGATATCGACGCTCTCAAGAAACCGAAGATCAAATACTGCAAAGAAGACACGAAGGTACGATTCGCCATCAAACTAATCGCTCCCAAGAAACCGAAGAGCAAATGCTTCAACAAAGGCACGAAGACACGATTCGTCATCAAACGAATCGCTCCCAAGGAACCGAAGTTAAAACTCTGCAAAGAAGAGAGCTAGGTAGGATAAGAGATTCTCAATGTTGCCACAACGAATTACCTAGACGTAGAAGTCTGGCTATACAAGCATCACAAAGAGTGGATTGATGGCCCACCGATGCTGACAACTCAAGTTCGCAACCACTTCACAAACAGTTTGGCGACCCTGGCCTGTGGGTTGATTCTATAACTGCTCAAGTATGGAACAAAGCCTCACTCAATTAAGACCCAAGTCTTGGTTATGCGGCAGATGCAAATGTTTCCATTGGAAAGATGGTGGAAGTTTGCGGGCATTGTCAGGCGAAAAAATGAACTGGTGAAACGAACGGCATGGGCTGTTCCAACCGCAAAGTTCTCCTGAATAACTTCCCCAATCCACCAGAAATACGCCAAACATTGCTTGCTGGTGATACCGAGGACTCGAAAAATTTTCTCTCAAACATTAGAAAACTCAACGGGGCGTTTTAAATGACCGCTTTTGGTGCCAACATTATTCATGAGGCTGGATTTATGCCAACCTTTAAGGTGGTAGGCAAAGTTTGCCACCGGATTGGATCGTTACTACCTCCTCCTGATGGCGAGCCGAAATTTCTACAAATATACTTCGTAGAAGACATCAACCTACAAGCTCAAAGCCGATCCAGAGTGTACCCAGGCTTGAAGCATCGCATACTATTGTCCCTTCAAGACATGCTACACTAACGCAACAGCTACGTTAACAGTTTCAAGTCCGCCTTGGAGATGCACGCTTCCATTGACTTAACTATTGTAATACAGGGTGCCCCACGAAAAACCCCTAAATTTATGCTAATGTTTATACTGTTATAAAAATAAAAATTACTGATTACAATTATAACTAACAACTTTATTGTGTAATTAACAAACTGTTACCTAATAACAAGTTACAGATACCGCTCAAAATGCTGTCCATTAACTGCAGAACAGCGACGTAAGCGATCTATCCAGCTCTGAGCTGCTCGACGAATGACATCAAGAGGGATGTTGTTCCATGTGTCATTCAACACATGTTTTATTGACTCAATATCAGTGATTCCTATTCTTCGTCTCTGAACCTCCTGTTAGAGTACACTCCAAATGCAAAAGTCTATTACATTCAGGCCAGGGCTCTTGGATGGCCATTGCTGGGGTGTGATGAAATCTGGAGTGTTAACTCGGAGCCAGGCGACAGTGTCATTGGCAGTGTGTGGCTTTGCACCATCTTGCTGCCACGTCCAGGATTCTCCCTGCATTACTTGATCAATATCTGTAAACATCTGCGGGCACATCTCCTCCCTGTAAACAACTTGATTTACAGTTTTTTTCGTTCTCCGACTCGGTGCAACACCTTCCTGCTCAGCAGCATCTCATTCAATAAAATAGAGGTCTGTTTTGCCTTGCCAGGAAACAGCACCATAGCACATGATAGATTTTTGCTGCTTGTCTATCTCCACCAGCAAATCTTCATCAGGAATATCAGTTTTGACTTCCACTGCACGATATATGCGTTCATTTTGCCTTTTCAGTGGTGCAGACAAGCAGAATGATGATTCATCTGAGAACCACACTTGTTTCCATTTTTCTCCTTCACCGAAGCGCTGAAGCATGGCATCACACTTTGTCTTTCGAGCTTGCTGGTGTGCTTCAGTTAAAACATGGCATTGAATACGTCGAAAACATTTTAAATTGGATTTTGCAATTGTTCTGTGCACATACCCTTTTGACAATCCCAGTTCTTAACAAATTTCACGTTGACTTGAATGTCTTCTGTGATGATCTGGTGGAGTTACGGCAAGTTCCAAGACTGCTCGCCTTGTTGGGAAATCGTGCCTGCAAGAAGAGCCACTACCAGGCTTACGCACCTTTGCAACAGAGGATCCACCTTGTTTGAATGCAGCCGCGACACCTCTAAACTGGTCAGTTGTAATGGCACCAAAAAATTTAGGTAAAATGTTCCGACATTTCTGCAGCCCCCATGTTGGATGTTCTTTCCGGAATAGGACGATGACCTCGCGCTGGAAATTGCTTAGCTGTGGCATGGGTCTACACGTCTTTCCAGAATATTCCTGGCATATGGTGCGCAGGTGGGCATTTAAGAACCTTGTCCTCTGCGACCACCACCCACGTTGTGTGGGTGCTCCTCACCACTGAGCGGAACATGGCGTGAGCGACATGAATGCGGGTGCGAACCAACGGGGGCGGCTTCACTTCGGATGTGGCCCAGGTGTTCTGTTTTCTCCGCCATCGATCGTGACGGCATGGGCGGTCCGGCCGCCGTAACAATCACAAACTTAGGGGTTTTTTGTGGGGCACCCTGTAGATGCCAATAAACGTCATCGTGGAGAACATCAACGGAGATTTAATGCTCCCACATGCAACGAGGTGGCCGTCATCATGTCAGAAACACAGCGTGGCAACAGAGGTACTGTCTTGAGAAGGAGAGAATATATACTGCAAAGGGTATATGAGACACACCGTTCATACGACGCCTTGCAATACCCTCTCATGCATGTTAATGGTGAAGACGGTTAGCACTTCGGTATACCTCAAATAGGCACCCGTAAAACAGTCAGTTGTAAAGCCTTCTACTCATATCTCTTAATGATTCGAGAACGATCTTAAAACCTATTTTGTCGATTCAAAACGTTGTTCCTTCAATTTGCTGTTGATATGTTTGCCAAAATGGAAACAGTGCGACTTTGCTATTTCCGCACACCAGAAATAACTTCGCCAGGACAACTACATCCACCTTAGAGGCAACATCCTTACTGATGGTGGTAATAATGCTGGTCGCGGTCAACTTTTCATCTTGCCGTCAAGCCGAACTGGGTTTCCTCGCTATATGCATGAGAAAACTCAAGATGCGTTAGTTTACGTTAGACATTCTGGACGTCTGGATCTATTCATTACGTTAACCTGCAACCCATCATGGCCTGACATTACTGATGAGCTGCTCCCCGGTCAAATGCCAAAGGCTCTCCATGATTTGTCCGCGCGGGTATTCCAGCTTAAGTTGAAAACTATGATATAACACATCACAAAATTCAAAATTTTCGGTGACGTTCAGTGTCATATGTGCACTGTAGAGTGGCAAAAGAGAGGACTGCCCCACGCTCACATTTTGGTCTGGCTAAAGGA
>JAYGXS010000002.1:94670148-94716900 GCA_036362985.1 Ligula intestinalis
GTAAACCCAATGACCAAAGGTCCCGGGTTCGAATCTCGGGGGTTCCGACCCCTGAGATTGGGTATGACTGGCTGATGACGGCTAACAAGCCAGAAATGGCCATTCCGGTCTCCCTTGTCTTTGTCGGATCCACTCCATATATATATATATGGATGTGTCTAGTTTTTATTTCTAAGAAATACCTACCTTTTAGTACATATGTGTACACCGATCACATGCAGGGCACACCTGCCCTGGTATTTTATGCCTTTTAGCTGTCATTGGTGGATGTGATCACGCAACCGTTTCCACATGACTAAGTAGGCTACACAGGTGTTGGGTATCTGCATCTGATGAGACCTAATGAGGTCTAAATACGTATGATGCAACTCCCAATGTTCTGCCGGTAATGCCTACAAAAAATAAATGTTACTTAAATATAGTTAGCGACATATACTTAGTCATGTGGCAAACGGTTTTGGAATCACATCCACCCATGACAGCTGAAAGGCATAAAATACCGGGGCAGATGTGCCCTGCATATGATCGGTGTACACATATGTACAGATCTATATCCCCGATCAACAACCGGCAGAACGTCGAGCCCGATAGCTCAATGGCGTAAGCGTTTCGGTGATGAGAAAGCTGCCTACTCTACTAGTTGCTACAGCTTTCAGTGCCTCTGTCGAGACCCTAGGCAGATCGGGACAGATTCATTCAGTTAGTTGTCAGGTGACGGTTCATCCATGAGTTTAAATATCTCTCGACCTAACCCGGCACGGAAACAAGCTCGTGGCGTAGGGGTTAGAGTGATTGATTCCGATCAGAATGGTTGTGAGTTTGAGGATTGGGTGGGACGCTTCCTAGGTCTGAATATGACTGGCTGATGACGGCTAATAAACCAGAAATGGCCACATTCCAGGCTCTCTTATCTTTGCTGGCAATACTGTCAGTTTGAGTTAGTGTTGGGGTTAAGATATGAAAAGTTGACACTTCCTGAGATTTATCGTAAGGTGACCTCTTTTGCCTTGACAGAGCTTTCATATGATCGTTTCCTGTCTAGGACGGGCTTTTGAAATTGAGCCGCTATTTTTTCTGCTTTTCGTTCACATTTAATTTTTCGTTTATGCACATCGGTTGGTCCATTATATCCATTATAAACTGATTTAACACCTCTTTTTTATTCGTACTAGAACAATGAGGTAACCAGCACATGGCGCTAGCAACTTCTTGTCAGAAGTCTAACGTGCCTTAAATTTTGCGACTTATTCAGTAGTGATGTCGGTATTTGCAGTGCATAGCATTGCTTACGATTTCCCGGTACTATGCGGTTTTTGTGCTTAATTTTATTCCTAGTGAAAGGACAACGGTTTTTGTTAAAAATGTTGGAATGATATTTTCAAAATAAAGCCTAGTTCTTTTGCTCTCTTTTTAATTTGTCATACAAGTCCTCATTACCCTTAGTACAGAGTGTCCCAAAAAATTCATACAAATTTCCGAGAATTGTAAACTTGTTGTTGATCATAATTTTAGTATTTAAAAACAAATCATATTTGAAAGTGTCATTTTATTGTCTTTTTTCATTGCATTTTGACTGTTGAAACAGTGACTTTATTGAGAGAAGCCATTGAACAGGAATGCACCCGAACACGAAGGGAATTGTTGTTTAGTGTGTACTATTCCATTGTTTCACGTTGTCAGCAATGTTGTGATCAAAATGGACGTCAGTTTGAAAACATCAAGGGAAAAAGGGCAATAATATGGCATTCTTAATTTTTTTACATTTTCTAATAACAAAATTATGATAAACACCAATTTTACAATTATTTTAAAGGTGTATACATTTTTGGGACACCCTGTATATTGAAAAAAGCATAACAGGCATAACAGGTTGAGTTTTGTTCCCAGGCTTATGTCTCAGCACTTCTGTATATTCAGAAGGATGCTGTTATGTACTGCTGTTTTACTCCTATAAAATCGCAATCCAAGTAAGGATTTAATTTGTGGTTGATTCACAAATGGCAAGACTAACTGGTATGGCTCCCAAAATATACAGTTCTTCGCCCGCCCGTCTAACGTATTTTGTGCTCAAACATTTTTTTATTGTTTAGTGAGTGTAAATAAATATTTAACTGTGGTAGAAGTGATAAAAATATTAAATTTAAGAAACGTATATTTTTTCAATGTGAGAGAAAATGTCAGAAAAAATGGCTCCATTCACAGAGAGCAAAAGATAAGGTGAATAAGAGGTCATGGTAAAAGGTCATATACCACTCGAAATTAAAGTTTGACACGATGTCCACATCTCCTATGGGGACAGGTCAGCTTCCAACTTCTCAATTTCCGCTTCTTCACACGTGAGGTAGCGTGCTAGGAATCGGAGTACCGAGTGTGACATGTGACAGAAGCTTCGGCTCATTGTACGGAAACACATCGCAGCCAATATTTTAGAGTGGAGAAGGTGAGCAACCTCACTTAGGATGCGATCAGCAAATTGCTTGACTGTTTTAAAGTGGTACTGTTCTATAATATCAGTTAAAAAACATAAGAAGCACCGGCAGATGAAGAGAGCATTCGGAGGATACGTTTAACAGTGACTAGGTCTTTTTTAAGCAAAGCTGGAAAAATAACTGGAGAGCAGTAAAGAATGTGTTAAAGATAATCAACATAAACATCTGTTTCTCAGGATACTGATGTCAATTAAGGGAAATTCGACCTTATATTGGCGGACTCAAAGAAAAAAGGTAAACTCGACGTTATATTGGCGAAATTAACGAAAAAATGGGAAATATGGTTACTGAAAATTTAAAAGTAGGCCATTGTTATAAGCCAAAAGCCCAACAGGCCTCCAAAGACAGTCCTGCCCAAAAGTCATTACATTCTCAGTCTACTATTTCTGCTGTTATAAATTTAGATAGGGTCTTGGTGTCCACCGTGAGATCGGTTAGGTATTTCAGTGTTCGTGACGGAGAATATGGAGCAAAAAGGTTGAATACGAGTCTAGCAATTTCCAAAATCTCGTTCTTTCTCTAGCAGTTAGTAGACTTGATTAGAAGATTCATGTAAGGGGGGTGTTAGCGTTACCAACTGCCAATCTCACGCGCTTGGTTAGACAACTACGTTGACCTCATTAAAAGGCCTGTTCTGCCCTGAGCACCTCGTAGAAAAATGCTTGAGTTGTGTCTCGAAACTAGTCCACCGAGACTTCAACCGCCCTGAAACCACCGGCTTTTGGGGCTTAACACCTCAACCTGCAGGTCGCGTTGATTATGATGGCGCTGATGCTAGATGGACTAGGAACCGTCGTCTTAACGCGGTTAATGGTTTTCCCGTGGAGTTAACACCGGCGCTGGCATGGTTATGGCTGGCTGCCAGCTCGGAATCTGGCACGCTTTCTAGAGGCCCAGGCTGTCAGTCAAACTTTAGCTCAACTGTTAGCAGACTGAATGGACTTGAAAGGTCACCCGGGGTCATGGCTCGAAATTGTTGACAAAATTGCCTGCTCGTACCTGTTGTTCGCCTTCACAACAAAATCCTGAGGCATGTTGTCCCCCCTGTGTCGCCGAACTAAACGGTGGAGACTGTGTCTAGTAGTCAGGCGTAAATTTTAACGCCACAAGGACTCCCCCGTAACCGCCAAATGCCTACATACAGTATGAACAAGAAATAGTGCAACTTTCATTACGAAATTTGACTTTGTATTTTAGCATATGCAGGGTGTCCCCAAAAATATATACCCATTTTAAATAATTGTGAAATTGGTGTTTATTATCATTTTATTATTTCAAAATTGAAATAATTATTTTTAAGTATCATTGTATTGTTTCTTTTTCACGGCATTTCGACTCTTGCAATAGTGGCTAAATTGGGAGGAGACATTGATCATAAATGCACTTGAATACCAAAGAAATTGTTCCTTGGTATGAACGAGTCTATTGCTTCGCGTGCTTAGCAGTGTCATGAGCAAAATAAACGTAAAATTGAGAACATTTAGTGAAAAAAAAATAAACTGGTACTTGTGAATATTTTTGCAGTTTTTAAATAATAAAATTATGATAAACACCAATTTTACACTTATAGAAAATGTGCATACATTATTTTGGGACAACCTGTATGTGTCACCTTTCTTTGATCCACTGAGCCAACATAACCCTGAAAAAGCCTCTAGTTGGGAAAATAATCCTTTATGTTTGGTTTATTAAGGAAAATGGGCATTAACTTTAGCGAAACTGAGAGAAGTCTTATATTGAATGAATTTTCGATGCAATTAAGTATGACAGAACCAAACTTTTTGATAATATGCATGATGCTATGGAAGAACTCCAGAATACATTAGGGAAGTTTAAAACATATCCCTTTCAGAACCGGAAAATTTAGTCTGAAACGTGAGTGAAGCCTATTTTAAGGAATCGCATTTATTTCCAGAAATAAGGAAAAACTTTAGATGCAAAAATCATTTTTTGCTTAAGTTGGTAGTTTTTAGGCACAAAATGGAGTTAAAAATGTGGAGCGCATTCTATTTTATCGCATCGAGTTTAAGAAAAACGTAAGCAAATTTGTTCGTGCATTATGACAATCATTTAGTTAAAATCCAGTCTTATTAAATATCAATCGTGTAGAAATATACTTTTTACACAATGATTTGCGCTTGTGCGTAATTGAGAAACTGAACAGACAGAAAAATAATAAAAGTATCAAAAACTTGCCATAAATAGCGCCACTTTTTGTTTTTGCAAGCTTATAACGGGGCCTGAACGTAATCCTCAATGGCAGGAAATAATCCAATATAAAGAGAAAAGCGAATTCTTTAATTTTTAGTTAAATTAAATCATTTAGCTTCAGGTAAATTCAAAAATTTCCAAGATTCTCCATTTTCATTTTGAGATTATCTTGAAAAAGGTGATATGCACAGAATTGCGTCAGCTGAATATCGCAGTAAGGTACTTTTTAAAGAGGTTACATATTATATAATGTTTTTAATCTAAGGAATAAAAAATATCAGACTTTTTTGCGGACGTTCCTTTTGCTTGATAATGCGTTTTTTGTATTGAGGAATTTCCAAATATGCAGTCACGTAGCCGTCTTCAAACGCAATAATATCCTAAATCTCATTTCCTCGGTAAATCCATTTAATCTTTATTTTATTTTTAAAGTTTTGATATAAACGTCGAACGAAATCTTGATTCATGCACTAGAGCTTAAATATACTAAAAAGGCTGGAAATTCTATTGGCATTTAAATGTCCATTTGTAAGTTATTGTAATTAAATAGCAAAAATATATTTACACCTTTTTGACTTTAGAAAATTTATTTTGATATAAAGAAGTTGGTATTGTTAACCTTTAAAATTACGGTAAGATTAAAATTTATTATTCTTATTTATAGGATGATTTACGTCCATGGAACTTGGAAATTATTAAGTAAATTTTGTTTTTATTTACAAAACATTAGAACGTCTTCTATTTCTTCTACTTAACAATGTTGCCCAACGTTGCTGATTATTACGTCTAAGTTTTCGTACACGTTGTAATGCTGGTTTGCGAGTGCTTATCAATCTTTTGCAGACTTCCGCATGTTGCACGAATTTCGGGCCGTACTGCTCAGATGCCCATGTTAAAAATCCCTGCAGAGGTCAACTCGGCTGTGTCTTGCCCGTGACGCAGACTTCCACGGCATCTATCTCACTCTTTCTTTTCACGCAACATTATCCCTATGGCAGGAATAAGTCAAGATGACCAGCAGCGTGGCTGATAAATCTGTAGGAGTCTACCACCCAACGTAACTGCGCGTGACTCATCCTGCGTTAATTCTGCCATGCCTTGCTCCCACGCGTAATTACCCACTCTGCGTGCTATCAGCATTTCTCTAGCTATCGATCCACTTGCAGCTTGATAAGCGCATAACCTCCAAGTCAATCGATATTCTCGCCTCATTTGATTGGTTGCAGATGACAGAGTAGTCATCGCGAAGACAAAGCTACACAACTTCACGAACACAACTGGCGTGCGGATATAGCTGTTAGTTGGCTCGCTACACAACCTTTGTACAGTTCATCTTCTTGCAGTAAAGCTGTTGCTACCAACTCTTCTTACCTGACTTGCGAGTTTGGGAACCTTCACTTGGCGACACTAAAGCCTTGACAAATTCAACCAGCCTATCTGTTTGCACTTCACTGAGTTGGCCACTCCCTACACTTATTCCAGGGTCACTACCGGAGGTGTCTTGGATCTCACGTAAATCAGTGTGTCCTAACGGCCACACAAATAAAGTCCAACTGCATTCTGATTCTCAGTTCTGAGTTGGCGCGGCTTTTCGGCCACTTGATGAGCTTAAAAGCCACGACGTTCAGTGCATCATAGATTTATTAAATTTAGGAAGTTGGGCATCTGGTAGATCTTATGATCTCTCTCTCTTCTTCTCCTACGCGCGCCAATAGCCTGATCGGATCAAATTCGCTAGGAATGCGATCGAGCGCGGTGGATAGCGCTACATGAAGTTGCGTTTAGCATGTGCAAACTACGGATCCGACTCTCACAGCGGTGAGACTGCTAGAAAGGCTACGTGGAGGAGTCGAGCATTCTGAAAATAAAACTCACGCAGGAAGAATAAAAGGAGCAGCAGCTGTCCTTCCTCGAGGAAGTCCAAATGGCGAAAGTGAAATAGTGGTTTTGCGGGAAGCTAAAGAACACCGCACAGTTCCTCAGTTTTAAAAGTGTCTCACAAACGAAGTTGAGTGAGAACACTTTTCAAACGGACCTAGGCTTTTTGCAGCAACTGGGAAGAGAAAGCACTGGAGGCCCGTATCTCCGGGGTCAATTTAGGCGGGATGGCTATCTCAAAGCGTTGGTACGTTGATGCCTGCGACCGAGCGCATGGTTGTGTAAATAGCTGTTGCAAATGCCCATTGGCCCAAAGCTGCCACGCGCAGCAAGTTCCAATCAGCACATGGATAAAGTGTATCATATTCCGCGCCTAAATTGCTCTTATAATTACGCGGGTCAAAATGAACACATGCTTGAATTGCGCGTTCACAGATGGGAAATGATTTTGTGATGGGGGGCGGAAAATATTATGACGAGTAATTGCCCACAGCTGTGAAACGAGCCACGGGTTCGACTTCGAAATCACGAGAATAATCGCCCAAGCCAGAATTAATATCAGTCGCGAATCGACTGAAGCCTCTGCAGCAGATGTGAATTCAGTCAGCCAGCATATCGATCTCTCACCGGCATATAGAGCCTTACGCAGTCACCTCCAGATTTGTATCCCTGATTCTTGATTGCCTCATACCTCGGTTCCTCCTTTCGCCCAGTCAGACCTCGTAGGCACCACCGGCGTGCACAAACCTTCCGTTTCCTAGCACGCGCACACGCACACTAGGAATCATCCGGTCGCCACGCACTTACGTATGAATTAATCAGGAAAGCATGCAACTCCGTAGATTATCAATCCCCGGTTCCCACATCCGTTCTTTTGAGAGAGATAGATGTGCGAGCCTAAAAGGGCCTTCTACCGATATCTCTCTATCCTTATCTTGTTAACCAGGACTGGATCGAATAATGCGCAATACTAAAAGTACACTCAACGTCTTAGCCGCACAAAATGTCCACCAAAACTAGAGTTCCCAGACCAGTTAAGAGCAAACTTTGTCGCGTAGGGCCTTTCGTTCGTCATAACCAGGCCGGTCATAGGAGTTATGTCAGCAGGGTGTGATGCTCTGCTGACGATTTTCATAGATGCGTATGTGTGTATATACGTGTGACTGAATAGGCTTATGCGTATCCTAATTTTGGTTATGCATGCCGTCTCTCTTCGGGGCAAGCCTAGTAACCAGTTATTACGCTGCCCTGATTACTCATCCAACGGTGCATTATCGATTTCTACAAGCTGCGGGCGTGATGAGATCGATCGAACCACCAGCCATGATTAGTATTCTGCGCTGTCACTCTGTCCAGTCCGACAGGCAGTCATAACTTTACCCCCTTGGTCCAACCTTGTATGCTTCGCTTGCTATAAGTATTCTGTACTAGGTATGGAAAAAGACCTCTACTTTCGCTCTCTTCTTGTCCTGTTCTTCCTTGGGGACTCACACAAGGCGTAGTTAGACGGCGATAGCGTAGCTTTGGCTACATTTACAACAGTCTCTACTGGGTCCATACGAAGACCTACCATCTGAGGGTCGACTAGAAAGGCTCCAATGCTTTCCACTCTCTTATAGGCAATACAGGAGAGATATTATCATGGCCTTCAAACCTATCAGATAAGTAGACTGTGCCCTTCAGGTGGCTGATAATTTTTAATCGGCAGAAACGACACACCTCAGAGGTCATCCATACAAACTGAAGAAACGCCATGCCAAATTGGAAGTGGGGGCCAACTTCTTTCCCCACCGGGTCATTGAAAAATGGAACAAGCTTCCTTCTTCAGTTGTTCTTGCTGAAAGCGTTGACGCATTTGAAAGAAGACTTGATCATACTTTACTTCATGGTCATACATTTGGCAGACAATAACGATTGATGTAATATAACTAAAGCTGGCGTCAAAATCTATATGCCTGTTGATGCATGCCTCGTCTGAGTGCACTGCCTCCAAGAATTCACGGTCTTTTCTAGTTGGGCAACTGTCAACAATCAGTTTGTTCTCCCATGCGAACCTGTGGCCGGTTTCCAGTGTGTGCATGGCCACCTGGGATAAAGGGTACTGTCTTTTGACCGCAGATTGATGCTGTTGTATGCGGGTTGAGACGCAGTTCCTAACTTGGCCACAATAAAACGCATTGCAACTGGAACACCGGATCCTGTAGCCGACCTTTTTTCTTTCAAGATATTCAACCCTGTCCTTAGGGTGTACAAGCAGCGATCGTAAGGGGTTTGCAGGTTGGTGTGCCACTTGTATCTGGTGTTTTCTTAGTTGTATTTCAACAAGCTCGGATATATTCTTTATGTATGGGAGAGTACGCCAGGTTAGTGTGTTCGATACCTCATTGGCCTGACTAGTTGAAATGCCTGATTTCTTTTCCTTTGGATTCTTTTTGTTTTATGCAATGGAGCAGAACATTTCGTGGATATCAATTTTTGGAGAATAATTGAAAAAGTTATTTCGTTTCTTCCTGGTAACCTTCGTCATCAGAGCAGTGCGTTTTAGCTTGACTTTGCTCCCAAAATGTAGGATTACTTCCGAGTATATTCCTTTACGGTTAACAGATGTACGGAGTACTCCATCAGTATTTCGATGCACAAGGATATCTAGGAATGGGAGTTGTCCATCAATCTCCGTTTTGAACGGAAATTCGATTCCTAGGAACGTGGAATTGAGTTTCTTGTGGATGGTGTCTAAATCAGACTTTCTGATGATGACAAAAGTATAATCTAGCCAGCCAGAATTTTGGTTTGAGTGTATTGATTCTAACTTCTGTATTACAGCTTCGGCCAGAAAGCCGGATACGGGTAAACCCATGGGGGCTCCTTTTAGTCGGTGATGGTGCTGATCTGAGAAGCAGATCAGATCAGATCTCAGATCAACACTACATAGTAGTTACGTCAGCAGAGTCTGATGCTGTACTGACGATTTTCATACATATGTGTGTATACGTGTGACTTAATAGATCGGATCGGATTGGATCTGTTTTCCTTATCAGCGCTGCGCCCATCCCACCTCAGGAGCCCCATAGTTATGCGGTAGCCCGTTGCTGTCGGCGGGGGAGAGAGTGAGATAGATCCTTGGCGCGCTTCTTGACTCACTATAGTGGATTTGATGCGCTTGAATCTATCGCGGTGCACTAGAAGCCGTGGCTCGGAGGATTGCCAGCTGGCTGGTTAACTCGGACACCGCAGTCGGTCCAGCGTGTCTTGTTGTGTGGAGTGGCTGTCTGCGGGCTGAGAGTCAGGCTCAATTGCTCCTTCTTAATATGACCTTTATGGCGCTCCCTGTCGGGAGGAAAACTAGCGAGACGTGCTGCTTGGTAAGCGCGCTGAGTATTTTTCGCGTCAGAGGTCTGCGCCCTCCCATATTTCTGGCCTTCTTGACTCTGTCTTGACACCGTTTCGCGGTGTGGGGATGATCAGAGAGTGCTTCAGCTCGTTGAAGCTCGCGGTGGATATTGTCGAAATCAACGGTCGAACTATCGACAACCGGCATGCAGGTCCTTACTTGCTAAACTTTCATCACGCGTGGTGGAATTTGATGTCATGGTTATTCGGCCATTTGTTGCTTCGCCATCGGGTTAAGACGACGCGGTGGCCTGAGAGTACCCCCAAGTGGCGACTTGGTTTGGAAAAATGGTCAACCATGACATGTTTTCCCTCCCCCTAGCGGCCAACCTCTTTCTACCTGCCTCTTTCACCAAACACTCCAGTGCGACGATCTCACAACTCACGTTTTTATTGCTTCTGCTGATGGGTTGGTGCCAACAATCTGAACATTTAAGATGCTAACTTGATTCGGTGAAAACTGTTTCTTTGTTCGTTTCAGCCATTCGATCGGTGACGTTTCAGGCAATCAATAACATTGGGAATAAAACTGAGAAGACAACAAAACTGAGTCTTTATGGTCTACACCGCCGAGACAGCTAGCGCGCGTTTTTTGGGTGAGTACGTTGCATTTGCAAACAAAGACTCGTGTGCTCGATCATCGTGCAGTGCATCACCCGACATTAATACATGTTACGTAAACAAAATAATCAAAAACTTCCTCAAAACACTAAAATTTCTGAGTCAGAAAAAAGCTTTAAATCAGAAAGATAAATTCAAATCTTTCCATTAGTTGAATACGTAACCTTAGCTCTCCATTTATATAAACATTATTTCCCTTAGTCGTAATATTAGAAAATAGTTTTACTTAACTGCAATTATTTACGAACTGGTATTTCAATTCCGACAAATGTTTAACCTCCTGTTTTATTCAAAAAAATTTAATAAGTCTAAATTATGCTTGGAATACACCGCCGTGGGACGGAGTTGCCAGATGATAAGTTAACTTCTACACCGGAGTCGGTCCAGTGCCTGTTGTTGTGTTGAGTGGCTGTCTGTGGGCTGACAGTCAGACTCAATTGATCCTTCTTAATATGACCTTTATGGCGCTCCTTGTCGGGAGCCTACCTAGCGGGGTGTGCTGTTGGTACGCGTATTGAGTTTTGGTCACGCCAGCTGCCTGCACCTTCCTCCACCTCTGGTCATCTTGAATTCTGTCTTGAAACCGAGTCCGGTGTGGGAGTGTTGAGAGAGTGGGGTAGATTCCTTGCAGGTCATTAGAATCCCACGGGAGTTATCACGAGGGGCTAAGTAAGTTAGACCCGAACAACTGCGATCTTCAGACCATGGTTACTTAGTGGAGAAGAAGTCATTAGAGGCCAGAATAGTAGGAATAGTTTATTGTGTACACACAGAAGAACGAAAAATAGAAGGAAAGAGATTGACTACGGAGAGGACGACCTTCCGCTTGAGCGCTGTGGTCCTAAGTGATGTCTGGCGACCGAGAGTGGGGCAAAAAGGGACTTGTTCGAATGGTGCTTGGTCAGCCACGAGAACCTAGACGCACGTGTGTTTGTGTGTGTCCGAGTGGAAGTAGGTCAAATCTCTGCAGGTCAGCGGGTCTCTAAACGCTGACTTAGGAATTGGCTGACCTTGAGGCAGCTGGCCTTGAACAATGACGCCGGACAAAGCCATGGAGGGCGTCGGATGGCAGAGACCACTACAGAGTCACCGCACTGCTTCACCCTGCTGAAGCGCGTGGTGGACATCGTCAAGAGCTAGGCCAAAATCTACACGAGAGGCCAAGCAGTGAGCGAAGTAAAATCGATCAGCTCACGGCCGACACGTACAGCCACATATTCAATTTACTGATCGATAAAGTCAGTTTACGATTTGACAAAAGACAGCCGGCTCAATTATTCGAACATTCAGCGAACAAATGAACTCATTCCGGTGAGTACAACCTGATATTTGATTCTATTCCCGGAATTCTAACCTTCGAAACTGAAGAGGGGTAGAGATTGTTTGTTGGGAACAGAAATCACCCACGATCCTGGTGGCTGTACTTTAACTTCTGTGAAAATAAGGATTACAGGTGAGGTTTTAATTAGAGTTTGGAAACGGAACTATTTACCCTTCCTGGGATTCAGCGTACGGCCACCCATATCACCTAAGAGAGGGATGTTCCTATTCTAGTGCCTTGTCGAAGGGGATATATAGGTGATTTTGACCACTTTTTCAGCAATTATTAATTCACATCATACTTGTAAGTCAATCCAAAAATTGGTAGGGATTAAATTTAGGTTCTCAAACAGCTTATTTAAACGACTGTATATTTGCGCGCGATAATTAAACTGGTCCGATAGTGTCCAACTGGACATAACCGTCGGCTCTATATCATCTCTTTGTAATCCATATATCATACGTATGTCAACCCCGTAGAGGTTATATCAAGTCGAGGATTGTGTCCATTTGGCTATTTTTTATTATCGCGCGGAAATATTCGGTGAATTAAATAATTATTAGTATTATTTTCTACTTTTATACGCTCTGCTTTTTTAGTTATTTTTTTCCTGCAATGTCCCGCTCATTTAACCATTATGACCATCTGTCCCGTGTAATAGAGGGATGTGTTTTTCGCCTACTGTTTGGGAACCTGAATTGAACCGTCACCCAAAAATGAAATCTTATTGCCGAAAAAAGCTAGGTTTTTAGACCAAAGTAGTTCTTCACTGACTTTTGCGGTAGCTGCCCTTTTTCCGAATCAAGAACTAGTTTTCAATAGAAGACAAAAAACACTGACCTCCCACACATCAAGAAGTCAGTTTAGTGGGGTTGTCATGGGCTTATTTCCTGGTACTGGACTTCAAGGAAACGTGTTTGCACATGCTTACACGACAATATTCGTGGTGCCAAAAGCGGTGCTGCCTTTCTAAAAAAAGTGTGATCGAGTGCACCTTGGCTCGTTTGGTCCAAGAAGACATTATTTTTTAGGAAAGCGCTTATTGTTGGGGACATCTGTTGCCACTTTGATTAGTGCCTGCAAAAGGGCAGCAATTGACTGAAACAATGGCCTGGGAAATATGGATTTTCACTCAAAATAATCGTGCTCAGGCATAAAACTGTCTGTGAATCTGAATACTTGCACACTTGTTTTGCGTAGCTAATGTTTTTCGCAATGCCCGAGCTCGGGGATTTCAATTTTTTATTTGCATATTAGACCAGGCGCAATACGCTGGACGCTGTTGCCCTTGTAGTCTATTCTGCTGTGAGAGGCTAAGATAAGGGCCGCCGTGCCTACGCCAATGCTTTCCTTGACTACTATTCGGCCTTTAATACTATCCCACGCCGTCTTCATCTTGATTAAATCTCTGCACGCGTCTCTTCCTGCTGGGCAGTCTTTTGGCTTTGAGACTATTTCCCTCAATCTGTTCAGTGCGGCAAGCGCAAATCCACGATTCTTTCCGAAAACTGTGGAGTTCTTAAAGGGTCTATATTATTCCCTCACCTCTTTTCTCTATAAACGTACGACTTAAAATCACCAAACCAATGTTTGCCTGTAAAATCTGCTAACGATAATGTCGTTGCTCATCCTCTCAAAAGTCAGATACATCTCCAGATACTGAAGCATGGTCTGGACCATGTCTAACATGGTTGCCAGCAAATGGCTTTCCACTAAATGACCAGAAGTGAGTAAAGTAAGTTTTCCGACGGTGACTTTCCCCCAGTCCTCAAACCTTAGGTATTCTGCATATAATCTTTCATTTACTCTTCATTTTGAAGGCCTTTTCATTGAAATTCGTAAACTTCCGCATTATTTCCGCCGTTTACGTTCATATCGCACACCACCAGCCATAATCTGGTGATTTATAGATGCCTGCATTCTCTCCTTATTCTTTACTGTTCTCCATTTATCTTTCCAGCCTTGCTTAAAAAATAGCCGCCCACTTTTTAAACATATCCTCCGCATTTTCTCTTCATCTGCCAGTGTTCTCTATGTTTTTTAGCCTAAAATATAATGCAACGACACGTTGATAGGGTCAAGCAATTTGCTGATCGCATTCTTGGTGAGGTCGCTCATCCTCTTCACTCTGAACTAATGGCTGCGAAGTCTTTTCATACGATGCGCCGAAGTTTCCGAAGTCTGTCTTGCCGTACATTGGCATATCAGCACTCTGTACTGACATTCCTAGCACGTTACCTCACGTGTGAAGAAACGGAAATTTTAGAAGTTGAACTCAGACCTGTCTCCATAACAAAGGTGGCTGTCATGCAAATCTTAAGACTACGACCTTTCGCATTAACTGGAAGGCAGGTATCCCAAGACACGAAATTTCAAGGAAAGGCGTCCTTTGGAAAAATGAGGAAATGTATTCAGTAAATCTTCGACGTCTAGACTACTGTATAACTGTATCAGCACTTCGAAATATTAATTGTTCCTTGCCCATTTTTTTCAAGTCTGACGATGACCTGGGAATCCAGTGTCAAAAATTTACTGAATAAATTTCCTCATTTTCCCAAAGGACGCTTTTCCTTGATAGGACCTCTCACCTTACCCTATTCCCTGCTCTGCGTGAATGGAGATATTTTTTGTTGGAAAGTGAAATTTTACACTAGATTTCTCATCTCGTGAAATGTCACCCGGAATTATGAAATGAGTTTTTGATTGGAACATATTAATTGCGGATGGTCGTAATAGAGACGGTCGTACAGCCTAATCTCAACATATTTTGGATACTTCAAAATGCCGGCTTTTTAATGAGCTTCTTTTTGACCGTCTAGAAAAGGCATGTGCTATTCAAAGTACCTACTTATGTGGTAAGCCTCTTTGTCATTGATTTTGACTGCCTTTATAGATTCAAATATATTTTTGGAAAACATGCACGAAAAATTATTTATTGCACTCGTTTGGTACAAATTACGCCTTCTTCAAGTTTTATACTTAAAAAAGGGTATCTTTTGGTTTTAAAAAATTTCTAAATTGCCGAATTATTTTGAAACCTAGTGACTGCTACACTGGAATTCAAGGTT
Organism: Ligula intestinalis; assembly: GCA_036362985.1. Lineage (NCBI taxonomy): Eukaryota > Metazoa > Platyhelminthes > Cestoda > Diphyllobothriidea > Diphyllobothriidae > Ligula > Ligula intestinalis. The sequence goes on from JAYGXS010000002.1 coordinate 94,685,127, forward strand.
TACAAACTGCGCACTGTGTACATCCTGTTTAAGGAGAAGTACGTTTTCGCCTAGAGCTTGAGGAAGATCTCATATAATTCTCATAAAATGTTGCAATAGATATTGGGCATGCTTTATACGGTAAAAACAACGTAAACAAATTGTTGGATATAATTTTTTATGAATAAACACTTGAAATCGTAAAAAATGTCAAAATTAGAAATTCTTTTAAAACCGAAAGGTACCCTTTCTTTAAGTATAAAGCTAAAAGAAGGCCTCATTTGCTACCAAATGAGTACAAAAAATATTTTTGTGCATGTTTTAAATGAAACATATTTGAATTTATAAAGGCAATCAAAATCAAGGGCAATAAGGTATATTACTTGAGTAGCCACTTTTTAAAGTAAATACTTCATTTAGTGATCAGAAAGAAGCTCATTAAAATGCCGGTATCCTGCGTGACCTAACTATATTGAGATGAGGCTGTAAGATCGTCATTATTAAAGCCATGCGTAATTAATTTGTTTGAATTGATAGCACACTTCAGAATTACGGCTGACATTTCATGAGATAGGAAATCTACTGTACCTTCAAAAGAAGGTATGTTCCTCGCCTTCTCTCTCTCGCTCTCAAAGGATATCGATCGAAACAGAATGCAAATGTCGACGCGAAGCCGCTATTTGGTCCTCACCATTTTAACGAATTCCTAAGGGTAGCCGAAGGGTCTGCACAATTGCTTAGCGGACAGTAGATGGCAATAAAAAGAAAAAGTTACAAAAAACGAGGCTGATTTAGACGGATGCGACACAATCACAATAATTGAGGGCGAAATTAATTACGATCTGATCCAGGTGTGAGGCGGGTTCAACCAGCAGTAAACTAAAACTACACTGAAGCCTTTTGCAGGCAGCAAGGTAGAGGTACGGCTGTGCAACGAACTTATGGCTGTAGTTGAAAACTGCCGACAAAGATAAGGGAGCCTGGGGGTGGCCGTCAAACCCATCCGAGGCTCGAAACTAAGACCTAGCTGCTAATTAGAAGTTCATCAATTTAATCGACTGCACCACGGTTCATTGCCTTGTTGGTTTAAACTGGGAATATTAACAAGGGTTGAGGAGCACTTATCACAGGGGGTTAAGTACGGTAAATCCTCGCAACTGCGACCTTCAGACCCTGGTTACTTAGTCGAGGAGAAGTCAGTGGGAGGCCAGAGTGTAAGAAACAATATATTGTTTACACGGAAGAACGGAGAATAGATGGAAAGAGATTTGACTTGGAGAGCACACGACCAGCCAGGAGAGCCAGTCGAGTCCAATTGCTGGTTTGACTGCAGTCAGACCAGCAGGCAGAGAGAGGGTTCATTGGCTGGATCGGCCCTGAAGTTTTTTGGCGCCAGACAGACGCACCACTTCGGGAACACGTACAGGCTCGCTATTCGTCGCTCTTTCAGAAGACAAGTTTGCGGCAACTGCGATTGGTTGTTCTCAGACATCGGGACCAGCGTTTGTGGGCCTTCGCGAGAGTGCACTTCGACGCGAGCTAGTCACAAAATGTTCTAAGAATATTGCCATTACAGTAACTTACAGATGGGCCTTTAAATGCGGATAAATATTTGAGCGCTTCCAATGCTGTCAAGCTATTGTCCATTAATACAGATTATGTTCGAGGTTTATGCCAAAACCTTTAAACTAGGGTATGTATTAAGAGTATTTACCGAAAAAAATGCGTTTTTGGATATAAGTTCTTATGAAGATGGCCATGTAGCCAATATTTATAAATTGCTCAAAAGAGTAAAGCCGAGCTGTCTCCATAACAGATGTGTATATCATGTAAAGGTTTAGATTTTTAGTATTTTATCGCCTTTTCCCTTGAGCTCAGTGAATGGAGCCATTTTGGCTGAAAATTTCGGACATCTACCTTCAAAATAAGGTGTATATCTCCCCCACTCTCAAAATGCGAGTGGAGGTCATAGAAATAGGAACCGTGTCAGTATCAGTTTATTTAAGGGTTGATTGCCTTTGAGTTCCCTATTTGTACCTATGTGTCGTGGTAGCAAAAAATGATATCTAGGTTTGTTGGCGAGGCTAATTGTCCCGAGCTATGAGGTGGTACATTGCTTTTCTGAGCAGACTGTGAAAAAAATCCTTGGAATTTTTAAGGAGGAAAACTGTCACTCTTATGGGGGGGGGGGGTGGATCTGATGGGGTATGGGGTCCAGGAGAAAAATTCCGATTGGTTATGTTAAGTTTTCAGCGTGAGAAAATATTCAATTTTATTTTTCTAATTTATAGAAATTTTTTACGCCTCCGGAACTTGGGAAATATCGGAAAAGTATATTTTTCTTAACAAAGACTTAGTCCTTCTTATACTTCTTTGAAGTACTTAAAGATTGTTCATTATTATTTCTAAATTTTTGTAAATTCGTTCATGCCGGTATACGAGTAAGGCTCAAACATTTACAAACTTAGGCATTTTGCATGCAGCCCTCGCCATACTGTATACTTCAGAGAAGGTCACATTTTGGAAAATCTTCCAATTCCCCAATAATTTTGAACCTGATCCACTAAGTCACTAAAAATATGCCAGACATTGGTCATTCTGTTAACGTAAAATCAGCTTTTCGTGTACTTGTCCAGGCACCAACAAATCAAACCCTTCGCAACTTGTAAGCGACCTACACACGGTGGCAGAAACCCAACCAATACAAGCAGCTTAAGCATGTGGTTAATCTCTAGCAACTCTGGTAATTGGGCACCTGGTTTTAATCCCCACAGTGATTTGTGTTAATTGCCCTTCCCCTTTCCCTCCTATATGATGATTTAATGTGGTATCATTCATCTGATCATTACTTACACTGAACTATGACCGTTGTTGTTATGCCTTGACATTCTGCGAAAACTCGAACCGCCATATGCTTATATTCGTTATCTTACTCGTGCAACGACTGCCAGGTTATCCAGGGCAATGAATGGGAGCATTATCATGCAAAATTGTGGTATGCGGTAGTCGCTAAAGACCATGCAACTTTCATGATGAAATTTGACTGGGTACTTTAGCGTATATTTATTAAGCCTATTTTGATTCATTCAGTTGATTGAATTCTGTGAAAGCCTTTAAGTTAGGAAAATCCTCATTTTAGTTAGGTTTATTAAGAGAAATGGCCATTAATTTTGGGGAAATTGGGAGTAGTCTCATATCGAAGATATTTCCTGCGCTTTTACGAAAGAGAGAACCAAACTGCATAGTAATGCTGATTATACTATGAAGGAACTCCAAAATAAGTTAAACAGGTATAGAAGATATCCCTTCCGGAACTGGAAAATGTTATCCAAAATTGTTCAAATTCAAGTGGAGCCAAGTTAAAGGAATTGAATTTACTTGCAGTAACATTGGAGATTTGTATTTTAAAATTTTTTTAGCTATCCTGTGAATTTTTTTGTGCAAAATGCAGCAACAGAAAATTCTAGTCAGAAAGTTTGTTTTAACGCACAAATGTCCTTGCACAAAAGCAAAATGTCGAGTATGTTAACGCGAATTTAAGATAAGGAGGGCCTTATTGAATTTGAGTCATATAGAAATATTGATTTTTGTATACTATACGTTCCCCTTTTGCGTTATTTAGAAACGAAACATACAGAAGAATAATAAGTATTTCAAAAATGGCAATGTAGTAGACCAGTTTTTTGGATTTGCAAGTTTTCAACCGATTGTGAAATTAATCCTTTTATGCAGGGAACAATCCATTATGAAGGGCAAAGAAAGTTCTTTCATCTTCAGTCAAATCGAAGCGTTTATCTACAGGTAACTTAAAGGAATTGTCAAAATTGTCACAATTCATTTTTACATTACCTTGGAACAATATATTATACACAGAAGTTCGTCAGCCGAATATCTAATCAAAGCACGTTCTAAGAGGTAACCTTTTATGGAAAGTTTTTTTATTAATCTTAGGAAAAGCAGTTTCAGAACTCCACTGCGGACATGATTCATTCTCGAAAATGTGCTTTGCTGTTTTGAGGCACTTCTTAATATCAGCAGCGCCGCCATGTTCATTAAAACTAATATTGGAAAACACTTTCTTTCGTTAAATGCTCTTGATGTATATCTTATTTTAAAGGTTTTGGCGCAAACGTCGAACAGATACGCAATTCCTCAATTTATCAATGACGACACTGAAAACGAAGAAAATGATGGCATACGATTTTTCCACGACATTCAATAAATACTTATCCACTAACGGTTAAGTGTGCAGAATATTTTGACTAAAGAAAAGTTATTTCTATATGAAGAAAGTGGTTGCTTCAAGGTTTCAACTTAACAAAATATCTCAACTTATTGTTCTAATTTAGAGCTTTTTCTACGTCTCTAGAACCTCGAAATTATCGAGAAAATTTTATTTTTCTTTACAAACACTTAATGCTTCCTATAGTTCTTTTAAGTACTTAATATGTCTAATGCCGTTTATTATTATTTCTAAGATTTCCTAAGTGCATTCAGACTGGTATTTGAGCAATGATCAATTTTTTTACAAAGTTATGAAAGTTGCATGATCTTTGGCGATTACTGTACATTTTGCGGCTGTGGATTACATTCTAGTCGAACGTATCCTTCACGACGTCGATAAAGACCTTGCTGTTAGGGTTTGCTTTCGATAAGTTCTCCAGTTCTGTACACTTCTATTGCTGTTTTAATGCATAAAAATTGTGGACAGGTGGAAACAAGAGTACCGAGAAGGAAAATTGCAATTGGTGTTTGCTGATCAGTGTTAGGGGTTGGTGGCCACCTAGATAGTTGATTACATTCAAGCGGCTAGTTTAGTAGTAGCTGTGAATTGGGGGGGTTATTTTCTTCTTTTTCTTCTCCTTCCTCTTCTTCTTCTTTTTTTTCTTCTTCTAAGCTTAGTCAGTCTCCAAATGTAATTCTCGAAAATTGCAATCGGCGGAGGACACTCTTTGGAAATTTTGGCAAAAATGTCTTGTAGGGCCCCCTAAATATCTTTTTTCTACCCAACTGTCTAACATATTTTGTGCTCAAGCATTCAATTCTTAGTTATTGAGTTTAAATGAATATTTACTTTTGGTGGAAGTGATCAAAAATATTAAATTAAGGAAACTTATATTTGTTTCAGTGTACTTAATAGAATCAAATCCACCAATTCCCGTTGCTCAGGATACTGATGCCAGTTGAGAGAAATTCAATCTTATATTGGCGGAGTTTACCAAAAAGGGGAAAATTCGACCTTAAATTGGCGGGATTTAACACAAAAGGGAAAGTCGGGTTATTCAAAATGAAAAACTAGGTTTTTTCTAGTCAATGACAAAAAAGACTTCTCAAGACAGTCCTGTCGAAATGTCTGTCCACATGCAGCAGATAAATCAAATTGTGCAAAATCATGGTCCAAACTGGCGTTTTTATTTTAGCACACATTTCGTCTCGTTATTTTGAGCAGATGGGTTAATTTGATCCTCAGAAAGCCGTGAGGCAGATATTTGGCGAAAGTGGAGGACGCCAGATATCTAACGAATTTCTTATGCTATGAATTCTGATAGAACTAAATCGTTTCTCATTTTGTGCGTTCTGCTATGAGACGAAAATCAATATAAGCAAGAAAAGGTTACAGTATGCATCCCTTCTAGAACCGAAAAATATAGTCTTTAATTGATGAAACTTGGATGAACGTGAGTTTAATGAACCATTTTTTGGAAACATAGAACAATTTTAGTTTTGAAAGTTATTTTTTTTCCAGTGTTTGAAGCTTTTTGTAACAAAACAAATTAATATGGTTTACCGTATTTTGTTTTAGCGCAGGTAAGATTTAGGACCATAAAAAATGCTCACTTTATTTAATTATGTCCACGGAGATAGAAAACAATTTTTGCACAATTTATTTTATGCTTATGTGTAAATTAGAAACGGAACTAACAGAAGATTAACCATTTTCCCAAATCTTAATGTAGACTCGGCCACGCTTTTCTGAATTTGCAACCTTTGAATGGGACCCAAAAGTTATCAAATATGATGAGAAATGTTCTAGTATAAATAAAAACGTACGTTCTTTTATTTTCAGCAAAATTAACCATTTATTTCTGGGTAAATCAAAAAACTGGTCAAAATTTTCCAATTCATTTTCAATTTACCTTGGAGAAACGTAAAATGCACCACTATTCGTCAGCTGTATATCTAATATATGCGATTTTTAAAGAATAAACCTATTATCTTATGTTGTTAAATTGATCTTAGTCGTAACAATATCAGACTTCTATCGTGGTCGTTCGTTTTGTTCGACAATGTTGTTTCAGGGAGTTTATAAATATGGCCCACATGGCCATCTTCATAAGAAGTAACACCCAAAAAACCACAGTTTAAGTAAATAATTTTTATAGAGCTATCGTTCTTTCAACGTTTCGATTTAAACGTCGGACAGAATATACACTTATGAAAATCAGCTTCAAAACACCAAAAATCTTGAAATATTCACCGAACTTTAAAACGCGAATCGAAACTAATCGTATCCCAATAACTTAAATATCTATAAAGAAATTTAACGAAAGAATATTCATTTTAATATGAAGAAAGGGCTTTGCCTACCCCTTGTATATACTGAATTATTCTGAATTAATGCTGGTTTGCAAGTGATAATCGATCTTTCGCAAATTTCAGCATATTGCATGAGTTTCAGCCCGAAATATATGAACTTCTGGGTCGATTTCCCGGACTTATCTAAAAGTAAGGCCTCATGCCAGAAGTCGATGCTCCGACAGAATGAAGTCCCGCTATAAATGCATTTCTTAGCCAATAAAAATACTTTCTTTAATCATTGTTCTCCTGAAACACAGCTTGACCGTGGCCTTTTACTGGCGAAGTCCGGAGTCCTACATGCTTTCCCTAATTGCCTTCATCGATAAAATCAGCAGTGTTCCCTCTGAAGGGTCTCAATCGGCATATTATTGAATTTCTTCAGCGTACCTCAGATAAAGTCATCGTCTTGCTTCCTCATGGACCGTTTTGTTACGCTCTTGGTATTTTTGGACAACGTTTTGCTGCCATTAATAGTGCGCCACAGAGGCACATTTCTAATTTTGAAAAAAGTTGCTAACGCGTAAGTCCTTCCGCTGCTTATTTTCGTATCTGTTCGGAGTTGACGGTAGATGGAAACTGCCTGGACGGTTGACAGATAAAAAGTGGCAGTAAATCACGGGTTCACACGTCACGGGTTCTCATGCCCTGAATCCTGAAATATAAAGATATTTACAATAAAATCCCGATTATGCAAAAGCAGCTCACACTGCGCCCCCGAAGCCTAACAGCGGAAAAATAACGATTCTTCTTAAAAAGAGTGAACATTGTGGTATATCAAGTAATATTAAGTTGTCCAGGGATTGCAACAGAAAATAATGAAAAAGTGAACATTCGCGTTTACCAATAAAATGTAGTGAAAGACTGTTCATGCAAAAAACGAGCGAATATAGATTAGGCTAATCGTTGCATTTGTTTATGGATTGGGGCTCCGTGAACCATGACTCAAGTAATTGTGGGCTCACACGATTGTCCCCTCTTGCGAGAATTTTGGCCTCATCAAATGTGGCCGGGTCTCGTCTAATGAGCTCGAGGCCTATGTGGGCACCAGTTGGATCTGGGTAGGACTAGCTGATGACGGCTAATAAGCCAGAAGTCGCCATTCCAGTCTCCCTGTCTTTGCCTGCAATAGTATCTGCCTAATCCACCAGCTGTTACGGCTGTCAGGGCCTCTGTGGCGGCCTTAGGCAGAGCGGGACAGATGAGGTCCGTTAGCGGTCAGGTGAACGTTAATCAACGAATAAGCATCCTGATGAAATAACAAAGGCGAGTTTTGGCTATGTTTTTTTATTTATTGAAAGGAAACTTCCCGACCGTTAATGTTTGCTGCTTATATAAAAGGAAGCATTTTTAGAAAGCTTATTTTCGTTACTTTACAGAACATTCCAAATAGAAAACTGAAAAGTTACGTGCTCACGTTCACACTATACGACCACCCAAAACCCGCAGTTGCATCTGAGAGACCAGAAGTTCGTCTCGGAGAGGTGCGATTCCCGCTGGTAAAAATATACAAGCGACTAGAAGCAACATCAAAAGACACACGTATGAGACGGCTTCTTCTGTTTATTTAACCTGATCTTTTTAAAAAACTTAGCATTCGAGTACACTTCATTCGCCGGACAAATTGCTACATTTTAGTTCTTTCTAATGATTTTTAACTTTGCGACGATTCCTATTGAAAATTACAGAAGATTAATTGACGAACATTAGTTTTTTTTCGATAAATTCTCGTCAGGCCGTTACATTTATATGGTAATTTAGTAAATAAAGTATGCGAGTTGGTAGCAAAAATAGTACGGTTATGCCGACAGGCTACGCCGACCGGTCCTGTGCGCCCAAAAGAACTTCTTCGCGGCGCCGCAGTTACCATAGGCAGAAGCCGCTAATCCAAAAGCCGACAGCTTATCGCCTCGGATGACTACCAATTCCCCTAACGTTGATCAGACTTTGACCCCGATCCCTCCCTTCCCCTACCCTGACAACCGTTCTATTTTTCCACTAACCCGCATATTTTATTTACTTAATTACCATGTAACTGCAAAGGCGTGAGTAGAATTTATCGAAAACAAACGTATGTTCGCCATTTCATCTTCTGAACTCTTTCTAATAAGTTTGCCTACTTATTCCCGTTTTTGAACTATTTATTGGTAGGATTATGTCGTGTGGTCGTCTGGGGTCATGGTTTCTGTCGAGACCTCAAGCAGAGCAGGACAGATGAGTTTCGTTAGCGGCCGGGTGAAATTTTATCAATGAGTGTCAATATCCCTCGAGCTAACCCAGCAAGACAGCAAGCTCATGGCTCAATGGTTAGGGTGATTGAATCTGATCAAATAGGTCGCGAGTTCGAGGTTCGTGTGAGAAGCCACTTGGGTCTGGGTTTGGCTGGCTGATGACGTCTACTAAGCCAAAAATGGCCATTCCAGTCACTCCTGTCTCTTTCAGCACTATTATCTGACTTTTATAAGAGGTAACACTACTAATAGTAGTATTACTAGTCATTTTATATAATAGAAATCGAGAAAATTCCACATAATCTACATTTGTGCGTGTCGCGCTGCATTTATAAATCCTGCTAGGACCAATGAAACCAAGACATCATTCTAAGTACTTATGAAAGTTGCAGCCTAGTTTTTATACAAGTAAAGCAGACGGACAAACACCGTTGAACACACGCTGGGGTCTCACTTCTTGGCAGCTTTATCATAAACCAAAAGGTGTGTCGGGAAATGTGTCTCCCTCCTTGATTCAAAGTCAAGGCAACTGCTGTCACGTTATCCAAACCCATAGATTGGCTGATGAAGCTACTACGACCGAAACGGCGAGCTTGCGCATCTTTGCGAGAAATATGCTTTATTTTGAAAGTGGCTCCATTCCCTGAGGTCAGATGATAAATGAATGAGATGCGCAAGACTGTAGGGAGTTTACACAAAATGCTTCGGTTGGTGCACAACTTGAGGTTTGGTATGACCGGCTGATTACGGCTTATGAGCCAGAAATGGCAACTTCAGTCTCCCATGTCTTTGTCAGCATTGTCTAAATAGTATGCAGACAATTTCAATATCAGTTTCTGTACTCCAGTCTCTTTATTCTTGCTAGAAATAACCATATGGAAGGCGGATTTGCTGATTTACTGTGAGACATATGTCGCAGTCCTTAGGTCAGATTTTAGTGGATGGACAAGGTTATCAGATAATTGTTTGATCTTTGTATAGTGTCCTTTTATTATAATATCAAGTAAAAAATAAAAAACGCCGGCAGCTAAATAAAGCACTCAGAGGATACGAGTAATATCAGCAGGTGTTTTAAGCAATGATAGAAAGATAATTAGAGATCGGTGCACATTTTGGGGGGGAGGAGAGAACGCAGTCGTTTATAAATCGTCAGATTAGGGCCTGAGTTGTGTGATAGAAGCGTAATCAACGGAAAAAACGACCATTACTTTATGGCTGTAAGACTTTGGGGGCCGCAGCTTCGACTGCGTTTTCATAGTGGGGAGTTTCTTGTAAAAATGGTTGGATTTCATGTATTTCACAGGAATTGAAGTTCGTCGCCCTTTCTGATTTGCTTCAACCGCGAATTTTTTGCACCTCTCAAACGCTCTTCAACGAATAATTTTGAATTCTATAAGGAGCCTTTTTAAGTGTATCCCTGATGTTTCTATGCTGGTCAGGTAATTATATCCCTCGGCTGCTTGAATAACTTCGGAAGCGCTATGTGAAGTCTTCTTTGTGTTTCGCAGTCATCAGACCCTGAACAGGACAGGGTCTAATTTACACCTTGGCCTCTTCCCCATAAAAACCGCTGTCTGTCCAGAAGCCTGGCTAGATTGGACTATGTTTTGCTCAGAAGGATTTGTCGTTAACGTTAACGCAGCTCGTAATTTCACCTGCCCTAACCTCTAATGACTGGCTCGGTCGCTACACATGTTTAGGAATGTGCAGCTCCTTTCAATGCAACGGCCAGAACCAGATCCCGGAATCCCGTGCAAAGCACAACAACGGCCTCGGTGGCCTATTGCTTTTCCCCGCGCTCTGACTCAAATGCCACCTACGGAAGTGCGCGACGGCCGCGACCTATGCCATTTTGGCCACCAGGTGTCTGATTGGTGCGCTTCGACAGCCTATAACCACGCCCTCTCACCTCACCAGGCCGGCTACCAATCACCTATGAGGCATTCCTGCCTCGGTCGATAACCCTCTGACCCCAGCAGCCAATCAGCAGCTGGGGCAGAATTGACGCTCCCCTCCCCCCACCTGGTGCAAGCGCGTGCATGCGTGCACTGCCTTTTCTCCTCTTCGCTCTGCACACGCACTCATGATTGACACTCGCGTGCACTGCATGGGTTAAAAAGACGCGCCGCGGACTTTCTCTTCTTCTTCTTCTTCGTTCCTGTCGTCTGTTGTGTATCATCGTCACACACACACACCCTCTCCCTTACATTATCAACTATACACACACGTGAACGCTAGGATCGGATCTCTACTTTGTTCGCTCTCTCCGTCCATGTCCGATTGGGCTTGCATGTCCACGCTCGGATTGCCGCGTCTCTTCTCAGCCCAGCCCGCCCAGGGGGAGTAAGAATTAAAACTTGTCTGCTTTGCTTTGCAAGTGCACGTCATTAGCCACACAGGGGACGTGTAATTTAGCACGCAAATTCGAAGCAGTTCAGCGGTGGTAATGAGTTGTCATCTGGGCGCTTCATCAGCCAGGAGCAGTCAGAAGCCCGCCAGTCTCAGGAACCACACTCACCAGTCAGCCGCCTACGGTGTGGGTCTTTCTTCTGCTTCTTCCGGCATCAGTAAGGACCCCTCTACAGCCCTTCAGGGAACGAATAAAAACCCAATGACACAGGATCTACAGAGGTTGGTACCTACTAGTGTGCATCCATACTTACTGAGTCCTTTTATGCATGCTGCTTTCAGATAACTGTGTGTGTGTTCAAATATCTTAGCAATAATTTTCCGCCAATTCAATCAGTAAGCCTCATTTTACGAATAATTTTAAAATGAGCGGGAATTTAAGGAAGCAGTTATAGTTAAAATTGTTCCTTTTTGGTGAGCGGGATTACTGGATCCCCCAAGTTCCTGTTTCGTTTACATTTGAGCCTTTAAATATGACATGTTTTATTTGTCAGCTTTACAGACTTTTTTTAATACCATCATACTTCATCATAAGTTGTCATATAAGTATTCAAGTTCCTGAATATATGCTGTTTATAAGGTGAAGGAAGGGTGTAAAAGACTCAGCCTGGTATTCGCATCAAATGAATGAAGAAGTATCGTTTAAACGGTGTCTTATTCCTAGTCCGCTCTTTCTGAGGTATTTCTAGTCAGGAGCTTAGGAACGAATGCCGGAATTTTGAGGCGGCTGTGAGCAATCGATTTGAGCCTCGGAACAGGCAGTAAAAATGTCTCTATCTTTCACTCTTTTTGGTATAATTTGGTTTCGGTTCTTCCTTAGGTGACCAAGACCGCAGACTGTACTCTTAGTTCTGTTCCCCCAATGTAGTTGAAGTCCCCATCACCGCAACGTGTTTGGTAGACAACTGCGGAGGTTTCAGTAGGGGGCACTCTCTCCCTACGTTGCATCGCATGACGGCGTATTGGGGTCGATGGGCTATGCTTACTCCGACGGGTTTTAATGGTCGACAGACTCTTTTTATGTAGCGAATGAACCTCCAGACTTCGTGTTGCGGTTCATTTGACCGTCGTCTGTACCTATTAGTAAGTCCTCTTTTTTCCCTCCTTTACATCTTCCAGTTTTGCAGACAAAGTTTTGATTTCTTCGTAGCCGACTAATCCCGTAATTATGCTTTGAGGACAAGTGGATCGAAACCCCGCATTCACATTCCGAGCGGTTCTGACAGTGTGGTGTTAAAGGAAGTGGGAGTAAGGTGACTCCGGTCTTCTCGTATGCAGTTTGAATTAACAGTAGTCGTAGCAAACGAGGGCTTAGGGCGTTCAACTATGTTGAAGACGTGTCAGAGATCTAAGAATTCAGTAAAGGGGAGGCTAACGGTAGGTTGTGGTTACGCCTCATCGCTGTAGCGTGACGTGATATTGGATTCTGATTGGGCCAAGGAAGCTTAAGAGCTTGTACAATCGCCTTCTTCGAGCACAAAACAATAAGGGCTTATCGTATGGCCGCTGCCTCTGCCGTCACAAGTATTCGTTGGCACAGTAGCTTGACATATCTCTTCGACCCTGGTAATGCTTCCTCGACGTCTGCGTCGTGGTCACTGTGAACCAAATGGCCTGCAGTTGCGCTAGTGGTGGAATTTCTATGACATCACCTTCTCCTGGGTAGGCATCTAGTCGTTCGCCAAAAATAACATGCTCCTCAGGGATAAATGAGGAGGGAGATTGCCACTGAAGAAGTCTGAAGGGGTAGTCTGTACTTAAATACAAGGCGATGAAGCTGTGTACTTGAAAAAATTAATCATATCTTGGTGGCACCAGCACTGCGGGCATATTCCAAAATGTTCGTACGATTTTTCAGGGTTTTCGCCTCGCTTGTAAACTGAAGTAGGAGCAGACTTCGTGGTTTAAAAGTACTATGTGACCTGTCCACGTTTGTTGCCAAACACGCCCCCTCCCCCCCCCTAAAAAACCTCCAGGGCAGTCAAACCTATCTCACAGTTAGTTTTCGGTTACCGAGGTCCACAATTTTTCTCCCTTCAACGACAACCAATTGCCTCCATTTGGTATTTGCTAGGCGGCCTAACGTGGCGAAACAGAGATTCGTACCTAGTTCAGCCTCGCTAACTGCGCGATGCAACGCTGGTAGGATGGTGTGTGTATATGTGCACGGATGATTGACAGTCGGCCAAATGTTGATGGTAATCGCCATTCTTACAGGGCTGTGATTCTGCCGGTAGCTATCTCAGACAACTAGTGTTCGCTGCGCGACCAGACGTCGCCCGCCCCCATGCCACCTCCCTCCACTAGTGTGCTTGTGGGCTCCCATTGGTCGATAAATTGCCAATGAGAGCGGCGTCCAAGAGAACCGCAGGTGAGGCGACAATTCGTGCAAGCCTCACAACACAGTCCTGTCCGCAAACAAACCATTTTTTCGAATTACTTCGAATATCGGCACCCTGCCCATTTATTCGTTCATGCGTGGCCTATCCAGTGAGAAATGGTGTTCTCACTAGGTCTGACTGCTTAAAGCGGAAAATTCATGCTTTTCTTTTTACACAAACAGGATGCTTTTCAAGGCAGTGTATCGAAGACTAAAATAGTACTCAGAGTAGTTCACAGAAAACTGTCGGCATCAGCTTGTTTGGTAAGACATGAGAATAGTTATCCCAGGAGCCGGGGGGGGGGGGTAAAGGTTAATTTTGGTGTTGGAGTTAGGTTAAGGCGGGGTAAAGGTAATCCTCAAGGGCACCGTGTACCGATTTTCATGTCTAACCGCCCTTTTTTCTCTCTCGATGCTTATTAGTCAGCAAATTGGCCCTTTGAACGGAAACAAGCCAAAATCAAGGAGCCGAGTTCCCATAAGCATCTGAGAAAAAGCCGAGATTGGGTACGACTGGCTGGTGACGGTTAACAAGCCAGGAATGGACATTTTGGTCTCCCTTTGCGTTGTCGGAGCCATTTCGTGCATAAATTGTAAAGTAATAGCTTAAAATTCCCTGTATGTAGGATAGGGAGTGAAATTTCCGCGACCCGGCTTCTCCATTAGAGTCGGGGATTGTGGATGCCTTCTAGTGTCTCAGACAGCTGACCAGCTATCCATTTAACCAGACTTACAGATAAATAAACGAGTTTTTTTGAAGTAGATCATCCCTGTTGCAGTAAAAAAAGGTCCGGTGGAAAAGAGTGCGCACCCAGCATTGAGAATGATGTCGCCATCGAAGCCTTTTCGATGGGCGTTCGTTGCTAGGGACTGCCATCAATTTGGATCCTCACGTCTAGGAATGGGAGGCAACCTCCTGTTTCGTTTTCGCAAATAAATGGGGTAGTAGGGAAACGCTATTCATGCACCAACTCCACTTCACACGAATTTCTCGATCACTATGCGGCTGTTAGTGGGCCCGAAGGCACAACGAGACGAATGCGTCCTCTGACACAATCAGTGAGCGCCACTATATGTACTCCAAAGGCGGCTCATCGGGACAATCGAGTTTCACTGGTGAATCTACCAAGCTATTTACACCCAGCCCGTTGTCAGACGAAATGTGAGGTTTGGGATAATCCAAGCAGAGGATTTGGGGACAGTGGGGTTACATTGGAGGACTGAGTCCCAGGGGGGGGGTCGGGCCGTGCTGCCACAGATGCCGCAAGTGGGGGAAGGGGGATGTGAAAGTTTCGACTCTGGGTCACGTGTCGGTGAAGTTCTACTTGACTCATTGAGTCTTTTTTTTAAGCAAAAGTCAGAATTTACTGTGGCAGAAATTTGCGGTTTAAAGTACACAGTGCTGAGAGTCGCAATCCTGGTGGCGGTAGGTAGGTAGGTAAGGCCCTGCCTGTCGGCTGGCAGCCTGTTCCCTTCCCGCCACGATGATCTCAGTGCGGGCGCACCAGTTTTGGGCCTCCTGTACGCGATAGTAACCATGAGATAACTGCTTGGTCGTCTGGCTTTGACTTCCGTGCCGTTTGATGTCTGCCCGGCGACGGGTGACTGACAGACTCGAACAGTCAGCTGGGGTGAGGGAGGAGAGAGAGAGAGGTCGGCACGACTCTTCAGCGTGTTCATCAACATCAACGCGCTAAATGTCTTCACTTGGAAGCCTGCCAACTAAGTGAGTAACAGTCCTCGAGGTCGGTACTGTGTGTGTGTGGAGTCCCTCATCCCCGGTCTTATTGACTTGGTATTTACACCGTAAATGGAGGCAGGAGTGGGGAGCGAGTGGGGAGCGAGTGGGTAGATTCCCCGCGAGTCTGCTTTAACTCTTGTTGCATTCGCGGTAGTTCGCTGCGTTGCTGTGGCTTGCCGTAGTCTTCGTGCAGCTTGCCTCAGCGTTTGCTTTGGCTTGTTGGAGCACGCGGTGCCCATCGTTGAAATCGATGGGGGAACAGTCGGAGTCCGGCTTGAATGACGCCCCCTACTGTGTGTGACCTCTCAGTGGCACCCCTGTGGGCATGAGTGTCCATGACTCGGTACATTACGCGGGACAGACTGGGCGTGGCACGCGTAGACGGGTTGTTCAGCTTTGCCGGCCACTGAGTCCGAGCCCGCCGCGGTTTTATTTTGACGGCGTCATGCTATCGGAGCATTTTTGATGGGCTGAGATGGGGGAGGGGGAGAAACTGTGGTAGATGCCACGCAAGTCTGATCTTCCCCCTCACGCACAAGCCACCGTTGCTGTGACCACCATGCTACGGGGGTATATTGTAGACGGCATCGCTGGTAGCGTTCAAACTCTCACTCAGGGCGGGAGGGGGGAGCTTCAGGAGTCAACTGGAGGCTTCAACCGCTCACAGAAACGTGATCCTAAGAGGTTAATCGAAACCAGGGTTTAGATTAGGTTAGTGATCTCGAGGCTCGTCCGCACCTGTTCCCCCCTGGTTCCGCCAATAAAGCTTAGCCAGTCTTGAAAGACAAAGGGCTCTCACCGTGAGCCACCGTATAAGTGCTTTTATGCATTCGCTTGAAATTAGATGTTTATGTGATCACCATTCAACCATGCCCTCTCACTCTAAGCCCCGTTAAACTCTCACCCCCACCCCTTGAGATGCGATTGGGTGGCTTCGTTTTTTTGTGCGAGTGGAGATGCTCACGCCAAATTCACATTCCTGCAATTATCTTGGCTGATGGCACTTCTCCAAGCGTGTCTGTGTGTGTGTGTGTCTAGAAAAAGAGGTCACGTGACTGGGGCCCTGACGCATGACGCAGGAGAACGAGTGCGTTGAGGGCGATCCAATGATCACTTTGGTCACAAAACCATATTTAGCTGCTGGTGCTGCTGCTGCCCCCTTGGCTACCACATCATCTCGAGGCGAGCGTTGCCTAACGGAGGAGGTTTTTAAGTCCATAAAAACAACTTGCAAAGTCTAGGTTCCTCTTAGGCCCGACTTCCGCCAGATGGAGGTACCGTTTCTGATAAAATCAGAAAGATTACTCGTCACTACAAGACATTTATAAGTCCTGTCCACTTCCCACAATTACATTATCCATGCAATCATATAGGCCCGATGTATGAATCGCTCAAATTGCCGAATTAGTTGTTCAAAATTAACGTGGGAACATTCGAACTAAAATCAGTACCTTGACCGCCAGTGTCCTAGACCACAGTCTGCAGGAACTCGACAGGGTTGATGGTGGAACCTCAGTGGACTGTCGTTGTGAAAAAAATCCTCGTAATTTACTCCGTTTTTGCCAATCGAATTGCTAGCAGGACAAAATGTACAGCTCACGTCCGTCCATCCGTCGATGTCTGAGTGTCCGTAAGAATCTATTAAATGGTAACAGTTTTCGCATGACCGCCTAATGGTAATAGGGGTTGCTGTAATAGTTTTAATGCTCTATAGGCTGCTTCTTTTGTTAACCAATAGGAGTTGCTCTTAGGGTTTCCCTTGGTCTTTTCTCTTCTTTCCACAACCTTTTCACCTACCTTTTAGTTAAGTAAAACAATAGCAAGCGTCTTTTGTATTACTGAGTAGTTTTCACGCACCTATACGGTCATTGGTTTGTCCCCAACCTTTGATTTCACTTTAACCACGATTTACTTAGGAAACTTGGCAATTGGACGACCAATTACCGATTAAATTATGTGCGTCTATCGATCACGTTAGGGAGGACCTTTTTATTTCGGAGCGTTACACCATACCACGCTAAAAGTGTGGGCCAACTTCTTTTCCTGGAGACTGAAACAAACTACCTGCTTCAGCTGTTCTTGCTGAAAGCGATGACGCATTTAAAACAGGACTTGATAATACTTTTCTTGATAGACATGCACATCGTAGACAAGAGCGATTCATATAATGTACAGATATGGTTTTGAAACGTAAGCATGAAATGCCAGAATCTATCTGTAAATAAGGTTTTCAAAGACTCTGCCTATCTCTTTTATATATACTGAATTATACTGAAAAAGTGCGATGCTCTAGAATAGACACACGAACACGTTGTCCTGTCAGTTGCCGTCTGCAATAAATAGTTTTTTTTTTCATCTAGCATTCACAAAGGTACTTTACCGGTCAATATAACAAAACACGTTCGAGTGAATTTTAGAACGAAGAGGCAGTCAGTGTACCGCGTTCACTTTCTGTTTACAAAATAGACAGGCTGGTATGAAATAAAAAACGAACGGTTAGCGAACAGTAAAAAAAAGAAAAGTCGTTGCAAATTACATTTACTAGCGTTCTTCCGCAACGACCACAATTAAATAAAGCGCACTTCTAGCTGCCTTAACTGATATTTAGCAGAATGCAGCTGAAGAGAGAGGACGCTGGTTAGCATCTCTCAGTGCTCCCATCAAAATGGCTAGCTGGTTATTTTGAGATAACGCATTAAAGGCCCAGACACGCGTTTTGCCGTCACTCTGCCGCTGCTTGACACGGCTGCAAGGGGTCCGGCTCATCATTGGGCGCCCCAGCTTTCCCTATTTGCTTTCTGATTGATATACCGGTGCTTTGAAAGTTGAGCCTTTTAATCTCCTTATCGATTAACCTGACCCCTCACAGCTGTGTCAAGCAGCGGCAGAACACCGGTGAAACATGTTTTTGAGCCTTTTAGCTAGTACGTGGGCTATTAGTAGGGCGAGTTATAACATCAATATTCATTACTGCAGTCTGTCCGTTGGCAGTGGGTGTATATTACCGAATGAATGAGAAGCTTCGCGATCCAGGCAACTGTATGGACGAGGAAGAAGGCGTGTCGAGCACCAGATCAATTGATTCATTGTTCTGAGCTTTCGAACTCTTACAGGTGTTCATCTTCAGAGACGAGAAAGAACCAAAAAGGGTAATTATAGTGGCCGTAGGCCAATCAACTGTCAGAAATCATGAGGTTGTCAAGGGGATAGAAACAGCAATCGAAAAAGGATGAGGAAGGAGGCCTATTGGCTGTCAGTGTGGTCGGGGCAATTATAGAGGTGTACGCTAATTAGCTGTCACTTGAGCTGGGGGTCATGAACAGCAATTATGGTGCCACCTTGTCACCCGTCCTGGTGACCCTGCCTCCTCTTCCGGTCAGTTCATCGTGGAGTCCTCTTTGGTTGCCATTCTTGCATTTGGTTTGGCTTCGTTCCGTCTTTCGCCCACACAATGGCGCAAGACTTTGTAAGCCGCTGGCAGGTCTAGATGCCTGTTGACTGAGTTGGAATCTGAGAACCACGCCTTGAGCGTCAGCCTTTCGGCTTTCGAGGTGTATATTTCAAAGTGGTTGACGGGTTTCTGCTCAAATATACGCACACACTTTTGGTCTATACCCACAAATCTTAAATATACTGATAGATACCACAAACAGCAATTATTTTTCTCAGGAAAGTACGAAATCTGAACTTTCAAAACCATTTTCTCAACCAGAAAGCAAACAAGGAAAGCTGGGGCCTTACTGATAAGCCGGACCCCTCGCAGCTGTGTCAAGCAGCGGCAGAATACCAGCAAAACACGTAACTGGGCCTTTTATCTAGTACCTGGGTTGTTAGTATGGTATGATACAACATCAATAGATAACACATTCGCTGATAAACGTTCACCCGACCGCTAACGGTACTCATGGATTCCGCTCTGCCTGGGGTCTCGACAGAGGCCCCAACAGCTGTAGCAGCTGGTAGTGTAGGCAGATATTATTGCCGGCAACGACTAGGGAGACTGGAATGGCCATTTCTGGTTTATTTTTTGCCGTCAGCCAGTCATACTTAGACCCAAGTGGTGTCCCACCCGAAAGTGGGACAGCTAAGTTCCGTTAGTGGCCGGGTGAACGTTTATCAATTAGTGTCAATATGCCCTGACCTAACCCGGCAAGACAATGAGCTCGTGGCTGAATGGTAAGGATATTTGACTTTGATCAAACAGATCACGAGGTCGAGGCACGGGTGGAACGCCACTTGGGTCTTGGCTAGCTGACTAGCTGATGACGGCTAATAAGCCAGAAATGGCCATTCCAGTCTCCCTTCTCTTTGCCAGTAATACTGTCTGCCTAGATAATGCTTTGTAGTCTACTTTTGCGAAGTCTTCAATGAAAGGACGCTTCCCTGATAACCACGGCAGGCCACAGTAATATGCACCCGCCGTACATTTAGCGCAAGGTCACTAGGGCTGGGGACTGCAACCTATTTTTGTGTTCGACCTTGACAGTCTAGGTGTAAAAGTGCACTCAGCATACGAATACTCAACTTAGAATGCTGGCTACTTGCAATCCGTCAAACCTCTAGCGTGAAAAAAGACAACATTGATCAGACGCTGTGGTACCATGTGTCATGTCAATCTTTCTCTCTCTCGTTTTTTTATGTCATCAACGCGAAGACTGGAATAAAACAACGCTTTGGTAGAGTGTATGCCAATAGGTCACCAAAAAAGACAATTTGGTGACTTTGTACGTCAGCATGCGGGGAGGACTTCTCTCTATCCTGAGAGAGAGGGAGAGAAAGGAAGACCTACGCATTATTTTGAAAATGTCATTTAAACATTTTCACAAAAAATATTTATAAATGCACACCAGAAAATAAAATTGTGCAGGCAAACCGCAGAGCAGGTGAAACAGTACAGACTTTTAGTGGAATATGGCATGTTTATGCGGACAGGGTTTGACTTTTAAACAATTCAGATTTTACTTAGTAAATGGATAGTTTACTAATTTGCAGGTTTATTTAGGCTGATAGTATTAGGGAAATTGGTTCATCTGACACCGTTGCAGATCATTTTACGTTATGTAAAAAGGACAAGAGTTGAAGGTGAACCCTCTCGGCAAATCCATTCTTACACGGCTGCTAATTATTTTTGCCGGGTCTGTATTTATTTGTCGACCGGGGGAAAGGATATTTTTGATAGCATTTTCACCATATTTATTTCCTTGGATAACTGTGACTACATCGTTTTGCTATCAACTCCGAAAAATATTTATTTAAAAGAATTATCATTTTACTTGTCATACTTATATGGCAACATAATAGGGATTTATTTATACTGCTTTAATGTATACATAAGTTACATTGATGCATGGTTCTCCGGATTAGGTCCAATACCATAGATTGATTATGTCATTTAATGTAATCCGGAATTCGGACGAGCGTTTTAGATCCGAATTAAGTAATGGTACAACCTCAGCTTAATATATTTCAGTCACGGTAGGATACTGGCTCTTGAACGAAACTCTTTCTTGCCGCTGGAAAAAGCAAACTATGCAATAAATGACTACTCAAATAGTGTGAATTTTTCGAATTGATTTTCAGTGCCCGTATAGATTAAAATATCTACTGTAGAAAGAATGCGAAAAATATTTTTTTAATGTACTCGATCGGTAACAAATTTCCCCTTCAGATTTTATACTTGAAGAAAGGACGTCTGTCAGTTTAAAAAACTTCTAAATTGCCTTACAGTGAAGTCCTCAAAGCTATATGCTGCATAAATTATACATAAATAAAATTATGAATTCCTCTTCGCTATTAAAAAGAGGTTATACATTGTTCATCAAATTTTTGTAATGGAATTGGATCGGGTTGTATAAGCAACCTTAACAAAATGACAAGTCTGATATATCATGAATGAACATTTCACTTCCTTAAAAATATCTTAATCATGAGCATTTTCAAAACCGAAAGATACACTTTCTTCAAATATAAGGCCTGTATAGTACTTAAGTTACAAACAAACGAGTATTGCGCATGGTTTCTGTAAAAAGTATTTGCATTTGAAAGAGCATTGAAAATAAATGAGAAAAATGCATATAACATAAATAATCCTTGCAACAGTATGGTTTTTGCAGGTGATGAGAAGAAATTTCACTCAAACGTCGGCATTCTGATATTGCTTAAATACCTTGAAATTGCACTACTCATTTAGTAATATTCCGAGCCTACTTACGCATTATCCCTGAAACTAAAATATCTGTCACAATTTCCTGTGATTTCTAATGAGATGTATAATCTACTGCACGGAAATAATTCAGGGAGATAAGTTGGAACTGCGTAGCGCTATCCGTTAGTATATAATAGTGTTTTTATTTTGTTGGTATCGTTCTCGCACGCATTGTGATCATCGACTGAAGTCATTTTCGGGACGCTGCCTTCAAGAGATCTAGAGCGGCGGTGGGTTAATTTCAGGCTGGGGGATATTATCTCAGCTCTACCCATTGTATTTTTTTTACTGTTAGCAGGTCAGCCTGCCCGGCAGGGTTGTAATTACCGCCGTAGATCAGGCAGCAATGAATGCAAGTGTTATTAGAACCCTTATCATCCAATGGGGAGGGGAAGGTGGAGCTGGACGATACAGCCGACAGATGGCCTTATCTGATTTTTTATTCCTGGTGATGTATTCGAGTGTGAATGCGAAACTTCAGACAAAAGCTCATGTCCTAGCGACTTTTAGTGTCTAGGAAGCCAGTAAACCCTGCCTCTATCAAGTCGACTGACATCCGTGAGTTGTGCGACGTAACAGTCCATGGAGGGCTGGAGACGCGAGTATGGAGTTGGAAGCAGTCGTGCTGCAATCGTTTTGTGATGGTGCAAGTTCCGTAAACAAGCTCGGCCTTACAAAGGCTCCACCGCGTATCTATCTCTGAATGGGGAAGAAGGGTTGTCGAGCCCTGGATCAATTTGCTTATTGTCTCGAGCTTTTGGGCCCTTGCGTGAGTCCATCATCAGAGGTAAAAGCGTCCACGAAAAGCAAGCAACAAGACAGGCCGAGAATTGATTAAAACCTGGACCTCGGATGATAATTTAATCAATCGATTTATTGATCTGGCGCCGGCATACATCACCCTCCACAGGCATATCCGCACAGCCCACACGGATGATTAATTAGTTCTTCCCATTCCCCCTTCCCATATGACGGTTGATTGGATCTTGCCGCCTATAACTGTTGCTTTCGTTTCGTGGACGCTTTTATCTCCGACGCTGGACTCCCGCAAGAGCCCGAAAGCTAAGGAAAATAAACGAATTGATCCGGCGCTCGAAAACCCCTATTTCCTCATTCATACAAATGCCTAGAACGCGAACGTGTTCATTCATTCGCGTCTCCCTCTACGAGAAACTATCTGCGCACGCTTGTCTAGAAGGTTATCAGTCACAGATATATTTGCCAGACCTGCCGAATAATATGGCATTTCACTTTTTATGGCACTGCATCCTTCATCCAGGACCTCGCTCGACGTTGAGCAGAAAACGTGCCCGCTTGAGCCTCCACTTCGAATTAACATGATGCATGCATGCACGCGCACGCGCCCGCGTAGATTTTCCTTTTCATGCTCCCTGCTTGGCAAAGGGGAGGGGCGATTTCGTTAAGATGACAGGCGGAGAAAAAAAGAAACTGGGTTACGGGTTTTCGCGCGCGCTAACGTGTGCAGCAGCCCGTTTAGCTGGCTTTTTTGAAATTTCAGTCGAGCGGAACGAAGTTCGAGGCTTGTGCATTTCTCGCTCTCCCTCTCTGCGTGTCTCCAGCATTTGGGTCAGGATATTCTTAAGGCCGTGGCTTCTGTCTCGGTCCCTTCCCCTGTCCTTCCTCCCCAGGGGGGGGTGGCCTTGTTTCTAGGCCGTTTTTAGAATTCGCGCTGCTCTCTGCTCATACCCAGAAGATGGGCTCTGACTGACACTCTGAGGTATGCGCATGTGGTTGCTGTTGCTGTTGCTGTTACAAGACTTACATGGATAACTTGAAGAGAGGATGTTGGGAGTCCAGACATTGTTAGCGTCCAGCCCGGAGAGAAAGAGAGAGAGAGAGAAGAGAGAGATTCCTCTGAGACGTAAATGGAAACATTACGGACTGTCCGGCCGGGTAGCCTGCTTCAAGTACTGGCAGGATTCAGGAGATAATATAGCGATTTTTGAATTTTCGCACGTTGACGAGAAGAAGCAGGATTTAATAAAAACAACACCGGACATCGCCGATCTGATGGTGGAACAATCAAGTTCCGTTTCACCCCGGAGCTCAAATTAGAGGCCGCGCTGGCAGTCACATAGCGACTACGAGGATAGGATTGAATGGATCCGACAGAGCAAAGGGAGACTGGAATGGCCATTTCTGGCTTGTTAGCCGTCATCAGCCAGTCACACCCAATTCATCATATTCCCAATCTCAACCGACAAAGCAAAGAGCCCGTTGGCCAATGGTAGCGTGGTAATGACCAAAGGTCCCGGGCTCGAACCTCGGTGGTTCCGACCCTTGAGATCGGGTATGATTGGCTGATGATGGCTAACAAGCCAGAAATGACCATTTTGGTCTTCCTTTGCTTTTTCAGATCCATTCTACAATAAGGAGTATCCAGAGCCATGTTTACATACGCTAGGAAAGGAAACTTCTTGTGATCTCGGTCCACATAAACGGATCGTCTGGGGACAAGACACCGGACCAGAATCTCTCCTCCGTCTCCCCCGCCCCCGATCTGTGGAGCTTGCGCTCGCTTACAGGACGAGTGGGGTTTGTGTTCAGGTTAAGGTTAGAACACGAGAGTATTTACTCCTGGAATTTAGCGAAAGGCCGTCTGGTTTACCAGGAGAAGGACTTCCTATTCTTGTGTCGTATCCATAAAAACAAGATCAGAGGTCATACCCTGCCATGCACATAACTGACAGTAACGAAGAGTCTCATCTGACTGACTCTGTATATTTTGCGAATCGTATCTGCATTAGAGTAGTCCCTAGAATTGTCCCGTGGTTGCTGCTGCATTTCACATGAGCCCTCAGGTTCCCAGCCTTTTTATATCCGCACACTAGCTCACATAGCCTCTTAAATCGTGTCAGTAAGCTGCCTGGTCAGGCAGAATGAGAATTTGCCATTTGTGATCGCCTCACTAGGGTTTTCTTCATCATGGCATTGCCTACTGCCCTAAATATACTGAACTATTGTGGGTCATATACATTAGTGTCACAATCGGGTACAGACTCAGCGGCTTAACGGTTAAGGTTGTAATAATGGTGATGGATTAATAAAGCTAGCAAACACCGAGAAGGTAGTTGTTTCGAATCAGTCATTGGTCTCTCCAGTTAGATGTCACAAAAACTGGCAGCATTGACAACCAGGGATGGCCATTTCTGCCTTATTAGGCATCGTCAGCCGGTCATATTCAACCCCAAGTGGTACACCAGTTGAGGTTAAAAATTGCGACCTTTCTGACGCTCCAAAGGCAGAGCGAAGGGGCGAGTGAGTTCCGTTAACGATCGGTGAACGACATTCATCAATGAGTATCACATAAGCCTTCTTCTCATCCAGAGACATCATTCTGTGCCCGACCGAGGCTGACGGACCTGTTTTTCTGCTGGGTAAGATGGCACCGCTGACCATTGGGTTAGGCTTCTTTTGCGAATATTTTGGTTTTCCCCACACTGATTGCTTCGGATCCAAGGCTGGAGAAGTAACGGGAAGAAATCAAAGATAGCTATTATCGCATCCCTCGTTGCTTGGGCGCCGTACGGCCTGCTTATGACCCCTACCTCTGATGAGTCGAATAGCCTTGCGTGCGGGCTTAGTTGTGTGCAGACTAATTGTCGAACTGATGTCTGCCAGCTCCCTTTTTCCAAGCTTCTGACAGTCATTGGCTTCTGTGAAGCGGAAGGGGCATGGCGGTCAAGCTAGAGGTCAGATCAGGCGCTCAATATGTTCACTATACAGTGTCGATCAGCCCCATCTACGAGCATTTCAGGTAACGAGCGAGCCACTCGTAGAATTGACTTTTTTTGATTGTGGTGAGCTTCCGCCCAGCTTTCAGCGCGTGTGCGGGCGGGCGGGCCTGTGTCCGCCGTTGAGTCCTCGATCGCAGCCTGCAGCCAATCAGTGAACTGCTGCAGTCTGATTGGCTACCTTTCGCAAGATGAGTGGTTCACATGACGGGCTTGGTGCCGGAATGGATTCAACTAGCCAATCGAGGTTCCAGTGTAAACGATAAAATGCGCACTGAACCACCAACGACCTGCCAACAGCTTCTCGCCTAACTGTATAAATCAGCCTTCCTCTGAAAGGGCAGCGAGATCGAGATTGCTTCTTTCTACGGCCAGTTCTTTGATCCGGGACCACCCATACTGCAGGAAATTACTTATACCGGGACAGAAGGGGGTGAGCTAGCTGCATCGTAAGTCGACAGCCCAATTTCCCTGTAGGATACCACAGACCAGCGGCTGTCTCCTCCATCGTCCGCGGTGCCTACGATTAACTAACTGACTCCAGTTGTAGGCGGACGTACGCCAAATGAATACCTTCTCTCTCTCTCTCCTCCGGACATAATGCCTTATCTATTTCCTTGATCACCGCGCAGACGCGTGCGTAAATGTCTTCTCTGCGCGCGCACGTTCCATTAAGTGGCCTCAATACAGCTGAGATTTCTTCTACCAGCAGGTGATATGCATCAGCAAGAAAATGACTGCAAACAGTAAGTCGGCCTGACATGATTATCTGTGGCGCTTATAAACAAGGCGGAGGAAGAGGAGATGGGCTACTTCGCCAATCCGTACGGACGTAAGATGCCCGAGAGAGAAACCAGCAGCAGCAGAAGCAGCAGCACCAAGGTAAGGCTGACTACTTGGATGGCTGCCTAGGCGGAAACCGCCCATGTGGCTTCGTGCCGAATTCCAGGTTACGCAGCAAGGTGAGGGGTAAGGGTTGGGATTCTATTGTGGGTTAAGTTTTAGATTCATTGTAACTGTAGGGTTTAGGCTTAGGGTATGGCCAGGGCTAAGATTAAAAGTAAAGTATGGTTTTAAGTTAAGGATAAGGCATGGGAATATGAACCCTTCCTGAAATTTATCACCAGACCACCCGTGCTAACTGGGCGGGGTGGCCATATTGTCGTGTCCTGTTTAGGCAGCGGTCTATTACGAGATGCAGCACCTCTACGGCACCGTGCTGTTTGCTTATTGACTACTTCTTCTTGGCTAAGTTTTATCAAGATATAATTATGGAGTGATTGATCTTTATCTTATAGTTTTTAGAAATGTAGTTGATTAAAATTCTTGCGTTTTTTCTATTCTGAATTGTCGTTTGGTGTATTGCGGAAACACCCAAGTATCAAAATACATGAAATGCAACCAAAACACCCATAACACGACCCAACAGCCACCCCTCAATTTTGTCTGTGATTAGAACTAAACTGCTTACTTTTAAATGAGGGCGTAATACTAAAGCTGCTGGTAATAATAAAACCACATTCATATTTCTAGTAGCCTGACTTTCCAACGATTTTAAAATGCATTTTTAATCGTAATAGGAGCGAAAATTCGATTCCCAGGGGGTAAATCAGAAGGAGAAAGGGCGTTTACCGGGAGAGGTTTATTTGATGTCTGAGGCTTCGGAGAGTTATCTTGTTTATCCATCAGGCGACTGGTACGGTGAGCCGTTACCACCTAGAGACGCGAACTATGCAGAGCGGGTCGAACTGGATTGACAGACTACGCCTGCGAACCAAAGCAGCAGCATATAACCAGAGTATTCACTCTCTGAAAATAGATAGACGAGACAACTATCCAAAACGTCAGATAAAAAAATAGAGCTCTCCTGGTGAACGCCCTTTCTCCTTCTGACATTTCTCGATACAATAAAACAAACTAAATCAATCACTCTACAATGAGATCACGATCAAATTTAACCAAAACGAAGTAGCCACTACAAAAAGCCAAAAAGCAAACAGCACAGTGCCGCAAATGTGCCGCATCTCGTAATAGGCAGTTCTTCCCGTGTAGACGACCATACAAGTCATCCTTACCAAAGCAAACATTGAGAGTAGAGGAGAGGGACAGTCTCTGCGCGATTGAGACGAGTCCTACGAGTTACTCAGTCTTAGAGTCAAAGGCGCGTATGATATTCAACCTATCCAACTGGTAGCAACGTTTTAGCTTGGGTACCACACCTACAGGGAGGTTGGAATAGGCTACGGCCGTTGCCCAGGTGAGATTGCATTTGTCTGCGTTCATTGAAACTCACGATCGAGCGAGAGAGCGAGAGAGTGGGCGGAGGTTTATTCACCAACACAAGAGAGAGAACGCGCTAGTCCGGGATTTCCGTTTGGAACTCTCAGGGTCTGTCTCAAGTGTTCTCGCGCGCGCTCGCCGTGCAGACGACGACGACCACTATGCGCGCACTGAACTCGCCGCCAGCCCGCCCACGTACCCGGGCGCACACAGGCTGCCAACAAATTGCGCTGTCCGCCGCATGGTGGTGCGAGGGAAGGTTAGTCGGTCATCACCCCCGTCGTGGCCGCTCTCTCTATCGCTCTCTACCACCCGTGTCCTCTGCCGATCCACTCCAGTCCGCCCCGCCATCACAGCACACACAGGCCTGGCAATCGCCCACACTCCCTCCCTCCCCCCGAGGGAGAAGAACTGGCGCACTGCCGGCCGGGGGAGGGAGGGAGCAAACATATGATTGACACTTCCCGACCGCGCTCCGTCCCGCCGCGTGGGCGTGCGCGTGTATGCGCGCGTGCGCCCACGGATCCCACCAACCACTAACTCGCAAAAGAAGCGTCCTGTTCGGCCGGAAACGGCAGCAGCAACAGAAAAAAGACCTTTGGTCTCTCGCTAAACGGGCCGTGCCTGCATGGTTGAGGGATGCTGTTGCCGCCACCGCTGCTGCTGCTGAGTAGAAGAAAAGAAGAAGAAGAAGAAGAAGAAGAAGAAGAAGAAGAAGAAGAAGAAGAAGAAGAAGAAGAAGAAGAAGAAGAAGAAGAAGAAGAAGAAGAAGGAGAGAATCATAAGAGGTGAGGGGGAGGAGGCTGAGAAAGTGATCTTGGGAGCGGAGAGTGTAGAAAAAGATGAGGGAATGCTCGTATAGCGGGAGAGGGACCTCTAATTTGCCGGTGGCCAACGCTTGATCGCAATTCATCGGGAGCAGGCCGGATGCGTGTGCCCCTCGGAGTGGGCTTAGGACGGTGAATTACGTCCGAGTCATAGTGAGGTTGACCTATGCCGTATATACATTGCACTTTTGCTCTGATCCCGTGCATAGTGACGGTCAGAGCTAGGCTGACTGCATATCCCTGCCGCACACAGGCGCTGGTCCCCAGGCTTCAGAAATAACGTTCCAGAACTCACATATAGGCCACCTCAGGGAGTAGCTATTTCAAGCAGATAGTAGTACCTTTGGTCTATATAGGTAACTTTAATCAGTGAAGTGTTGAGTCTAGTTCTCCAGCTCGTCTCGGAAACCTTCTTCTTCAAAGTAAATTTTTTTGGGATGCGTGGTTTCCAGTTCATGCGAATAGATATTATTACCGAAAAAGACAAAGGAGACGGGAAAAGCCATTTCTGGTTCATTAGCCATTGTCAGCCAGTCATGCCCAAACCAAAGTGGCGTCCCACCCGGGTCTCGAACAAGCGACCTCTTTGATCAGAGTCAAGCGTCCTAACCATTGAGCCACGAGCTCATTGTCTTGCCGGGTTAGGTCGAGGGATATGGACACTCCTTGATGAACGTTCATCCGACCGCTAACGGAACTCATCTGGCCACTCTGCCTCAACAGAAACCCCTGACAACCGTAGCGGCTGGTAGCATAGGTAGATCATATTTTCAGCAAAGACAAGAGGGCGACTTGAATGGCCATTTCTGGCTTATTAGCCGTCGAGTTCGAGGTTCGGTTGGGACACCAATTGGGTGTGGGTGTGACTGGCTGATGACGGCTAATAAGCCAGAAATGCTTATTCCAGTCTTCCACATCTTTGTCGGCAATACTACCTGCCAGCCGCTATGGCTGCCGGGGCTTCTATCGAGGCCCAAGGTAGAGCGGTGAACGTTCATCAACGCGTATTATACTTTTTATCAATCAGCTCCGCGTCTTCGGGACAAATACTTGGGGGTTATTAGTCTCTGCGAGAAGCTGGAAGGTCCCAAAGGGGAAAGGGGGCAAGATAGTCAAATTTATGTGCCCGAGATCTGCGGTGGCGACCTAATAAGTTCCCTAGCTTTCTGCGGAAGGAGCTGAGGAGTAGGAGGAGAAAAATTTTCCGAACCACCTTGGTTTATCGACCAGTAATGCAATAGGTAGTTTGTTGAAGGTGGCAGCCGTGAATTATCACCTTTGGCCTTTGGTCGGGGCTCATATCTACAGAACAACAGGCTGTTTTAGATGTGCTCTGTCGTTGTTGCATTCCCAACACTCAAACACGAGTTTCCGCCATTTGCTAGGGGAAACAAACATGGGAACTTCGCCTGACCAGTGCGGCATAAGGGCGAAAAACCGTCAGCCACTGTAATCGCGCCTGCATCTGGTGCACTGGTTTTTTTGCCCCCCTGGACTGTTGTGGGATTGAGATAAATGCTGCGCAAAGCCCTCTTACTGCAAACCACTACGTGAAAGCCACCACATTCTCCCAGGGCAATAGTAGTTCGCTTGGTAGTCCAGCTGTTATATGTGAGTTTATACATTAGAAAAAGTAATTCCCCATTAACCTGAACTACTAATGAGCGTATCATTCCAGACGACTGATGCAGCGAAACGGTGCTTTGTGTTGTGTGAGTCAATAGCGTTTAAACCGCTGGTAGAAAACCCGTTTTATGAAGCTCGCCACTGCTTTTGTTTGCAGCCAGATGACAGCTCGATCGTTGATTCCGATGATGTCTACCTTTGGCCCAGATTGTTTTAATTGGTAGTTTGTCTGTGTTTCAGCTACCACATGCTCCTTTCCCTCCCCGCTGCACTTGCGGAGAATCTACCTCACTCCCTCAGCACTCCCACACCGGAACCCGGTGTGAAGACGTAAGTCTGGAGGGCCGGAGATGGGGGAGGATGCAGGCGGCTGGCGCGACCAACGCTCAACACGCGTATTGACAGCACACCTCACTAGGCAGGCTCCCGACTGGGAGCGCCATTAAGGCCACAGTATGAAGGAGCCAGTGAGCCTGACTCACAGCTCGCAGTAAGCCACTCCACACAACAAGACACCCACGGGACTGACTGCGGTGTCCGAGTTATCCCGCCAGCTGGCAACCCTCCAAGCCACGGCTATTATCGCAGCGTGATAGAAGCTCCAAGTGGGTCAGATTGTTTTCAGAGAGAAAATAAATGCATTGAAGGTCGACCTCATTCTTTCCCCCACCACCAACAACAGGCCACCGCCTAGTTGATTAGTCACCTGAGGTTAGGCATGGGTGCAGTTCTGAAAAGGAAAACAAGTCGGGGGTGAACATTGTAGAGTAGATTGTGCGAGGGAAGACGAAAGGATGTCGGCTCGTTAACCGAGCGGAAGCCCATCAATCGAAACAAATCAGTTCTGTTAGTGGTTGGCTCGTTAACTGAAATGATCATAGATGGGGCTGTACTGTAGTTGATGCAAGATTGGCCTCTGCCAATAAAAGTGAGGGCTTCGTTTACTTCGGCTGAACTGCAAACTTTTCACTCAGATGTAGGTGGCCTACGGCGCATAAAAGTGACAGGCCTCCGAGGAACACCCGAAGGTCTTTACTCAGGATATGCTAGTTTCGCGCGTGATTAAAAAACATCAGTTCTAGGCAGTGGCTCAGCGGTAGAGGGGGAGCTTGATAAATGGTGCTCAGCTTATGGTGAGCTTTTCCTGGGGGTTTTAAACCTCTCTCAAGTTCCGCATCTCTAGGTAATTAGTACAAATTGTCATAACAATGGACTGTTTCGACGGCATAGTGGAAGAGTTTTTACGTTCTTGGGACCCTCTTGTGCTGATGAGTCTGAGGGGAGCAAGATGACCGGTTTACTCTATATTGGGAATACTGCTTCACAATCGCATAATCCAGAAGCGTTTCAAAGCCAAACAATCTCTCGCTCTCTTTTTCTCTCTCACCAAATGTAACTACCTGCGGGCATCATAGACAGGGGCCCATGAGCAAAATTCAGCGCCTATACTTCATCCTGTAATCTGGCCAGCTGTTGAGGCGCCGTTTGTTTGTAACTTTCCTATTTTGTGACAGATAGACGTACGCCAAACTTACTTGTTCCTCTGCCAGATCGACAAAGCCCATATCTTCATCATATTCCCGATCCAAACCAACAAAGCAACGAGCTCATGGTGCCGAGGTAGAGTATTAAACTCAATGACCAAAGGTCCCGGGTCTGAATCTCGGGGGTTCCAACCCTTGAGATTGGGTATGACTGGCTGATGACGGCTTACAAGCCAGAAATGGCAATCCCGGTCTCCCTTTGCTTTGTCGGATCCATTTCC
>JAYGXS010000002.1:94716910-94742717 GCA_036362985.1 Ligula intestinalis
GTCCTTTTTTCCTATTCTCCTTTTTTCCTCCGGAGCGACATTGCCGCCCTTCATCCTAATCAGCTAGTACTGATAGCCTGTGCATTGCTCACTACGGGGGTCTCAGTGTGCTCTCTGTCAGTGAATGTTGTATGCCCACTTACTTTCTTGGCCGGCACGAGGAATGGTAGCTAGCGGGTCGCGCGTACATCACATGACATGCCATATGGGCATGGCGGCGTGGTAAACAATGAATGACAGGTTTTATCAGACCTCCCCCTCCCCCGCGCTGCATTTCGAAGTCCCCCTGTTGTCACCCGCACCCCCCCCCTTAATGGATCCCAATATTGGCCACGGTACGTTTCGAGGGCGGGTGAGTCGATGTGGGAGGTTACCAGGATGGTTGCCAGGGTGGTTGGTTCATCAACATGAAAACGAAGAGGTGAGAGAGGGCGTAGTACTCTCACGTGGTACTCTCACCCCACCCCCTGTGTACGGGATGAGACGGTGTGCAAATGTAGACATGTTCTACTGTTATCTGGTCTTATTAATCTTTCATCACGATATACACAGAGGAGTCCAGTCTGGCTGTCTGCTCGATGGCTCTGCAACTCAGACGAGCAAGCTTTGTTGTTGGTGGAAGACGGCTGCGCCTAGGTACAGATACTTTGACCACGAGACCCTCTGTCCACAGAAAATATGAATAGACGTTGGCGAGACATGGACGAACCCGCAGTTACATTATCGCAGGGTAGCAGATGGGCCCAGTACTTGTGACAAGAGTATTCATCTGAAAGTCAAGAGAGAGGTTTGGGTCATAGTTTGGATTTGGGGTCGAGGCTAGCGTCGGGTTTGGGGTTTAGAGGCTCAGGTTTTTAAGGCGTGGAGTAAGGTTGCGTTTACGTCTGAATTCCCCCCTAAAGGCTTACGGGTTACGGATTCAGGTCACGGTTTGCGGTAGAGTTCTATGTAACTACAGTTTCACGCCTTGTGAATATGGGCATCACAGGACTCCCCCAGCTTGATAGAAGTAGACAGTGACCTCTTCGAGCCCTCTTTCATACGGGTTTTTCCTTGTGAATGGCGCGCAAACTTTCGAAGAAAAATGTCTGCCTGCCGGTGACTTGCAGTTTTGTCCTATCAAGCTGCTTACTCAATGACTTAATGGTACGAAAGTACCCCTAGTCCTGCAACTTCAAGTCGAAGAGCCCTCCTTGAACTGGAGAATCTTCCGAGAGAGGTTTCATCGGCTAGGGATATCCATATCTGTGCCGCCACAATCGCTAGTGGGGTTAAACTGGAATACCAATATCCTCATCTGTAATGATCCACAGTATACCGTGGATGCCGCAACAGAGCCAACTCGCAGCAACTGCACGCATTTTTGAAACGTGAATTTCTCCGAATCGTTTCGACTTTGAAATTGGTCTATATAACCAGACAGACGATGACCTACTTTATGCAGCATCCTGATCGAAATTTGGGTGAGAAGTTTTACATACATCAGCTGACGAAGTGGATCCGACAAAGCAAAGGGAGACCGGAGTGGCCATTTCTGGCTTATTAGCCGTCATCAGCCAGTCATACCCAACCTCGAGGGCTGGCACCCCCGAGATTTGAACCCGGGACCTTCGGTCATTGTGTTTGAGACACCGCCTCTAGTCCACGGGTCCCCCGCTTTGTCGGTTGCGAGCTCTTTGGTAAAGCGGAACTTAATTGTTCCTTGACTAAATCGGTGAAACTCCTGCATTCATTCATACATCAGCTCTTGGTATTTGGATGTACTGAATAGATTTGCGCACCCAAAAGCCTTTTGGACTTACGATCTGGTTTATTAAAGACAAAAGGGGTAAAATATTTATTAGCGACATCATAAATTTTGGTATTTTGCATGCGATCGATCATTAACTGTGCGTCATTTTGAATGGACTCTGGGTCAGGATGACTTGTCTGGCCGCCTAAACAGGAATAGGAACTCCCGCTCATTTTAAAATAGTTGGCCTTCTAACCCTAACGCTAACGCCCTAACGTAAACCTAAAGTATATAGTTAAAACAATCCCTCAACTTCAACCCTTAACAAAATCTCGACCTTCACATCCAACTCTGACCTTGACCCCAAACTTAAATTTGACCCTTACCCTCACCTTGATCCAAAACCTATTTTCTCGGAGTTCGGCGCTGTAGTGTGCGAGCCACTTATCGAATCTGATGAGCCGACGGGTTCGAACTTAGAAACCGTATGCGTGTGCAGAAAACACCTTATCCCCTTAAGTCCGATGTCTTGTTCTCCCAGTCATATCGTACACCACTCAGCAATCCAACCAAAACAGAAGCGCTGATGTGTAGAAAAATGTAAGGACAGAAAAGAATCCATGAATAGGTTGCGTAGTAGACAAAGGGCCAGGGGGTACCAAGGGTTGGATACTGTTCAGGGAGGGATGGGAATGGGGGAAGACAACTATAAGAATATTACTGGGGATCTACAGTTGGTATAACTTCCACTTCAATCATATCCTTTTCGGTTGAGCCCCTGTGGAGACTAAGGCAATTTATGTGGGAAACGCACTTTCGCAGGTATCATTTCCGATGTCGATGACCCCAATACAGACATCTAACCAATGGAAGTAATTAGCAATCCTGTGAGCACTGAGTTTCCGGGTGGCGATGGCAGTGGTGTAGGTTGTGGTGATGGTACAATCTAGACACCAGCAGTATTTCGTTATCGGCGAAACTGCCTTCAGCTCAGACTGCCCTATTAACCAATTCGAGCGCGAATCGAACTCAAATCGAGCTCGAAAATGTGCTGTCTAATTTTTCACAGAAGGGGTGCCACTTTCTTTATCGGTCTGCGTGATATGCAACAGTATAACGCACCCTCCCCCAGTCCTCTTTTTACGAGCAATAAACCCAGAGGAAGGCAGTGAATAGAGTTATAGTTAGAAAAGTACGATTTTTAGGTTTACTACGCTATGTACAATGGCAGACAACTTGTCTTGTTCTGCGTGTTTTGATGTTCTTGGTGTGCCCAGGTGCTCTAAAAGAAGTGGCCGCCATCCTGTTAGTAAATATAATGTAAACGTAGTTATATTACTACTTATAGTAGTAAGGTAATTGATGCCCGTACTAAAGATGCACCCTTCGTTTTCTGACCTATCTTTTGAAGGCATTCATGTGCTGTTTTTTTTAAAGTGTTTTCAAGCTGATTTCTGAGAGAGCTCTGGCACGTATTCTAGCGTTTGAACAGGTCTAAATACTTCAGTCGCACAAGGGTTATGTCTTATCCATGAGTAGCTCGTACATGGATGACCTGTAGACAGCCCTGTTGCTGGGCTTCCACAAAAAAGGGGTTGGGAAGACTATGTGGTGTATTTACCATTCATCGTAGGGAAGGCTTCGCTGTTTTCGCTCTCACTGCTTTCTATGACTTATAACGGCTATTATTGCGGATAAATAATGCAGCCAGTAAGTGTTCAATTACCTGAACCACCATTCGTAAACAGCAGTTGGCGCTTTTTGTTCCACTTATTTGTACTGACTGGCTATTTGTGTAGTTTAGAGCAATCAGATAAGACAATATGCGTGGAGTGGTGGTGGTGGCCTGATTGATGATGATGGCCTGACGGGTTAGAGTGGCGTTTGATGCCTTCGAATCCACTGTCACGCAAGCCTCCCACTGAGGAAGAGAGTGCCCGCAGTCCTTCACACGTGTCTGTATTGCTGCGCATGCCATCGCAAAAAACTCCTAGCATTTTTGAGTAGTATGCGGGAGTCTGTGCTCCTAACGGTCCCTCTCTATCTCTCACACACGCATATTCGCCTTGGTGGCGAAAGCGAGTCCACTCAACAAAGACGGCCTGAGATGGGGGTGGGCAGGTAGTATTCGTGGCGAGACACGTGCCAGAGATGCTGTTCTGTTATCCTCAGCCTCTCTGTCCGTCATCGGCCAGATCATCTGCCGAGGATTGTCACAGCTGCGATCGAGGTGGGTTTGTGTGATAGGCAGGTGACAAGAGCCTCTTCGTCTGCTTCAGGTTATCGGTTGATGATCTGGAGGGCGTAAGGTGCATAATTGGGTGGATGAGGGGGGTAGGGGGGAAAGAGACTACCGCGGGAAAGGGGTGGGAAGGCGAGGAAAGAGGTGATGGAAGAACCTTACGCCACTATCTCCCTTTATTTTGCCTAGCAGTTGCCGTGCTGAGAAAACCGCGCTTGCGGTAGATTTTGAGAGCGAAATTTCCTTTATTTTGAAGGTAAGTAGCCAAATTTTTTTAGCAAAACATGGCTCCATCTACGGAGAGCAAGGGACAAGGTGAAACAAAAAGGTCCTAGTTTAAAGGTTTACATGATTTCTACATCTGCTATAGGGAGACAGGTCGGATATCAGCTTCTAAAATTCCTGTTTCTTCACATGTGCGGTAGCGTGCAAGGACTGAGAGTATAGAGTGCTGATGTGCCGAGGTACGACAAGACATATGATGGAAGCCTCGGCGGAGGTTTTCGCAGTCATTAGTTCACAGTGGGGAGGATGAGCGACCTCACTAAGGATGCGATCAGCAAATTGCTTGACCATTTTAAAGTGTCGCTGTATTATAATATCAGCTAAAAAAACATACGAAACACCGGCAACTGAAGAGAACTTTCGGCGGATACTTTTAAAAGGGATTAGGTCTTTTTTAAGTTAGGCTGAAAAAATGACCGGAGTACAGTAAGGAATGAGGGGGAGAATGCATGCATCTATAAATCACCAGATTAGGGTTGGTAATGTGCGATATAAACACACAATATGGATAAAGTATAACATTTTACGAATGTTAATGAAGAGGCCGTCAGTATAAAGAGCATATCAGAGGTTAGACGCCAGGGTAACAGGAAGGAGGAGACCTCACTTGGCAGAAAAGTCTATGGATTCAGGACTGGGAGAGAGTCGCAATCAGAAAACGGTCTCGGTGAGATTCAAAGGCTTTGGTACGGTCGACACTCTAGCTAACTGAGCTACATGGCCTCACCTGTGAATTCAAATCCCACCGAAGCCGCAGTGTTTTTCACAAATTATCTAACTCTGCCTAAGCCCCCATTTATTAAACTAAACATAGAACTATTTTGTTTGGGAAACAAATATCTGATAGTTGGGGATCTTTCGGAGCAAGGAGAACGGAGATTCAGTTTCAAAACATACCCAAATTACTGAATTTATTTCTAGGTAGATGCATCGGATCGATAAAAATCTATTTTCTTCCACTCCTCTTACCGCTTTGCACGTTCCGTTGTAAGCCTTCGAGAAGAATTATTTTCCTGCAAAATCACCACAAATAATACTAAGCTTACGGTAATCGGAATTATGAACCATTCTCCGGTCGTCCTATTACTCTCCCCTACCGAAAAATCTTGTTTTTATACTCCGAAATTCTCATCTTAAATACTCTTTTGACGAGTTATTATTTGCATTTTTTAACCTTGATTAAAAATATACATTATGAGCCCAACTGGGACAATTCGGGACATTTTGATTTTCCTTTAGCCATTTCAACACTTCACTTTTTAAATGGGAAGGGTACGATTTTAGGTATACTTTATGGATAAAGAAGAAGACGTGTCACGCACCGAATCAATTTGTTGATTGCACTATGCTTTCGAACCCTGGCAAGCGTCCATCCTCAGAGATAGGAAGTATCAACTAGCAGGAGGGTAAGTATAGTAGTTATAGGGCAATCAGCAGCCAGAGGTCATCAGGTCGTCAAGGCGTAGAAAACAGCAACCAAAAAGGATGTGAGGGAGACAATCATGGTGGGATACGCGATACACTAATTAGCTGTCAGTGGAGTTGGAGGTTGATCGGGGTCATCAACAGCAATAAGTGTAACTGCTTGTCCCCACAGTAGAGGATCCTGGTAATCCTGCCTTCTCTTCCGACCGCTTCGTCGTGGGGTCCTCTGCGCTCCCATCCTTTTTGGTTATCGTTTCCTACACCTTGAGGACGTGATGGCCTCTGATTAGCCTATGTCTACCATAATTACCCTCCTTTTGATTGCTCTTCCTAATCCCTGAAGATGGACTCCTGTAAGGGTTCGAAAGCTCAGGACAATAAACAAATTGATACGGTGTTCGAAGAGTCTGCTTATTTATCCATGCAAATAAGAGCGTTGACAGACCCCTAGATTGATCACGAACAGTTCCACACGAACTCAATTTTAATCATCTTCAGGCGAAAATATATTCTTCGCGAAGAAATGCGTTGTTGCAAATTAACAAGACACGGAAGAGGTACACGTCGCTGTGCCAAAGCGTTTGAGGTTAGGGTTGGAGGCTGGGTTTTACTTGCTGTTAGGACACCGAATTGTGTATCCCTGATGGTTAGCGCAAGAATACCTTTATCACGGGGGTGGGGGCAGTTTTAACGGTGTTAAACCAACATTTTTTCCTTTTCCTATACTATATAAGCGTGGCCTGGAATTTTATAAACTTCTATGGCTTACAGAGTTCCAGACCCGCAAGCATGTACATACTAAGTACTACAGAGTGATCTTAAAATACTCCAGCAGTGATAGATCACGCTAAATGTTTTAGATTTCCTAAAGCAGAGACTGCTTAACACCGCAAGATTTTAAAGTCCCGAATTTGGATTTTGAGTATAAATGAACGCTCGGCGGTGCGACCACAGAAAAACAAACATGGTCGCTCCTGCTTTATTCATCTTCATCAGACAGTCACGTTCCTAATCCAAGACAGCACGACTCGGAAGTTAAACCCGGGTCCAGTTGGCCATGGAAATTAAGGTTCTACTCATGCGCTATCTTTTGTCCAAATCTCCTTTGGCAAGGAAAACTGACAGACTAAAAGGTAAAAGTATTGAAGTTTACCGATAAGTAAATCACTATCTGTTATCGCAGTTTCCTGTGAGAAGGCGCAGGCTCATAGCTGCTCTCGTCAATCTATGAGTTCGAGTCCTCCCAGACATGTAAATGGAATGTGCCATTGACTAGCTGAGACCCCTAAGCCAATTTGCTGCTTGAGCTGCAGGATGGCAATTAACTCTTCATTTTGGTCGGCATCGAATGCCTGCTTTACTAACGAGATCAACACGAAAGCAGGAGAAGGAGTTCTAATATTGCTTAACCTTGCTGTTTTAGCCTTCCGATGGTGACCAGCGTGCAACAACAGCACCACCAGCCGCAAGCTGATCTGACAGTGGAGACACAAAAGCGTAAAATCAGAGAGTAAGTTTCTTCCTTCCTTATTTTTCCCCCTTTAATATTCCATCGTTTTACTGGTCAGATATAAAGGCGGCTGCTGATTAGCATCAACCACGCTGCAGGCATACTTTGCATACTTTGCTAGAGAAACGGCCTGAGCTGTTGACTGACGGACAGGTAGGTGGTCAAATCGTAAGCAGCGGAAGTGACTACCACGGCGCGGTCCCGAATCTCGCTTCACGCAACACTGCAGCACGTATATGCACAGTAGCTTCCCTGTCTCCTGAACTCTCAACTGAAATTCTGAAATTTTTTTTCACTTCAAACTAATTACTTAAGCAAAGTTGTAATACTGATCATCGTACAGTCTACTCTCAAGATGTTCGCTTTTGAACGAGCATCCTTATGATTGTCTTCAAAAATATATTCAGCAAAAAGGCTACTTAATTATTATGCATGTTTCTCACTACTTTTGAATGTCTTTTTAAATCCATATACATATATTTTATCGAAAAAATGCATAAACAGGTCCTTTTTGTACCAGTTTTGTAGAGAATTACGTCTTCTTCAGATTTTGAGTTGCTGAACTTTATTTTTTTTTATAAATTACCGAATTCTTTTTAAATCCTGCCAGCAGTTACGCTTGAATTCAAGGTCTTCAGTCTGCATTCTGCGTACATACTGTCTAAGGAAAAGTCCACATTTCTCCACGGTATGGAGACGAGGTCACGTGGTCACATTAGCAGATTACGTGGATTGTGTCGTATACTCTATTAGCAACACTACTAAACTGATGGATACGATGTATGCTGATTGAATATTTCACGATCGTAAAAAATTGCCTGAATAGAAACGTTTTTAAAACTGAATACTATACTTTGCCCAAGTAAAAATTTGAATAAGGCGTATTTCGCTACCAGAAAAGCATATCATAATGAATATTTTTCTTTATTTTTTCGATGAGATATATTTTAATTTATCAGAGTATTGAAAATAAATAAGAAAGAGTCACAGGACTTAAGTCATCGTTTTTATGAGTTAAAATTTTCGAAGGTGGTCAGATTGAAGCTCCTTCAAGAGCTGGCATCTTGGTCTTAGATAAGTGTATGATTATCAATATAAAAATAATTCTTAAGTAATCTTAATTCGAACAGAAAACACGTTTCATAATTTCGTTGACGTTTTATGAGACAGCACATCCGCTATAAGTGATGTACTTAAAAGAAAGTTAGTCGAGCATCTGATATTCATTTTCAATAAAAAAAGGAATAATTAGAGGAGATTGTAGTATTGATTATAGTGACGTCTAATCCTAAGACAGTCCAGTCCCACCAGAATGCCCATTTGTGATTGCACCTTGCTCCGGCCACATACAACGGACAAAATTAATAGATGACTGCTTAAGTAATATGTACATGTCCTACTGATTTTTAACCATATTTTACCGAAAACGTGCACATAAATATTATATTTGTACCTACTTGGTAGAAAATTGGGGTTTCTTTAGATTTTATCCTCAAGGAAAAGGAATCTTTCGATTCTGGAATTATTAATTTTTTTCGACCACGAAATGTCGATACAAACAGCATAGCATGTCCCTCTTTATTAAGGCTCTTGGTGTTAGATGTTATCAGTTTAATAGTATAGAAAGTTCGGGTATTTTTCTTACACGGAAAAGACAGCCATTAGTCTCAAAGCCCTAAATGCAAGTGGACTTCAGAGTTATTCGGGAGTCGGAGAATTTTGGAAAATCGAAAAATACGCTTTCTATGAGCAGCAAGCTCGCGGAGAAATTAATTTTTTACTGACCAAGTAAATGCAGCCATATTGTTGTGCATACTGCTGTAAATGTAGCCAAAGCTGAGATATCACCACCTTATCACACCGTATGTGGATTCACAAGGAAGAACACGACATGAAGAGCGTAAAAGCAGAAGTCTTTGAGTGTAATTAGTACAACATATTCAAGGTAACAATGCTAGGTCAATCGGGCGAAGCAGATACTGTCCTGGCGTAGGTAGCGACACGATTCGCTTGTGACTCAACGGCTGGATTGTAAGTCTTAACCTGGCTGCAGCTTTGAAATTAAGATTATTAATTTATTGATTGATTGCCAGTCTGCGTTCGCTGCGTGTACGCCGATCGATAGCCTGCCGTGAGCGCAGATTGCTGCCTGCAGAGGCCAAATGCGCATTTAAGAGCCGAAATTTTGACATGGCTGAGAAGCTTTGAGAGTATGCTTTATGCTAATCAATATCACAACATAGCCAATGAAATCGAAAACCAATTTTATCAACTAGGTGATCTTGGAGCGTAGGGGTGCTCTACGCACGCTGTTGTCGTTTTTTAAATCAAAATGAGGTATTCAGTTTGCTTGCCCGTCTCGTCCGTGTCGCTTTTCTTAAGTTTTTTTCTAGATGGTTCCGGTTGATACACCTAGGAGCTATTGCCGTAAAAAACTTGCCTAAAATGCTGTACGAGCCACTAGGGTATAAAAAATATCCTACTGAAAAGTAGAAGCAAGTGATAGTAGTATAATGAAGGAGAAAACAACAAGACTTTCGTCCTTTACATTGGCCCTGCGTAGCGACAAAAGACGGCAAGAATGCATGCTATCCCTCCTCGGAACTTGAACTTCAGGAATGAAAAACAGGTTTTGGGCAACACTTTTATTCGCCTGACGCTTCGACGCACTCCACGATGGAAGTCGAAACGTCAGGTGAATAAAAGTGTTGTCCCAGCGATTGAATCTTCTTCTTCTCAACTCCTTCCTGGGACTCGCAAGTTCGCTTTTATTCGCCTCAAATTTTCGGTCTGCACTCAAATTAATCAATCATCTATGGCAGCAATCGACAGACGTATCGGTAGTGGGCAGCAACAGCCGTGAAACCGCACACACACGCGCCCAGTAAAATCACCAGATTCTGTATTCTGGATCGCAAACATCCGTACTTGGTGCAACGACGAGAGTTCGGGTGTCCTCAGCCGAGACGCTGATAGCTGCGGTTGCCTCACCAGCGCTTGGCTCACCAATACTGCTCTTGTTCACCTGTGTGACTAACTGACCTGCGTTGGCGGAGCCCTGGCACTAAATGTGGAGGTGCAAGCTCATTGCGCGGAAGAACTCAGAGAAAAAAAACATGATTTAACCAGCTCACGGTGACCATGGCGACTGCCGTCATCGTCTCGTGTGAGAGAAATTCGGTCTCGTCGAGGAGCAGCAGACTGAATTTTGGGCTCGAAGGTCGAAGTAATATGCACAAAGATTTGAGGTCCAGATATCTTATCGTTTTCCTCATCCCCCAAAGAAGAAGGTTCAAGGACATGAACCCAGTTATATTGAGACTGACGTTTCGGACACCTACTGGTTTCCATCGTCAGATTAACGTGGTGGTTGTTTCTGTTTGCCTCCCCCCCCAGAGGTCAATCTTACGAACAGTCAGCAGCAAACGAGCAGGTCAAAGTTCGTGTGCCGAGCACGGATATAATAACAGGCATGCAGTGAGGCTGAAACAGCCCCGGTAAACAGGAACAACCACCACGTTACTCTGACGATGGAAACAAGCGAGTGTCCGAAACGTCAGTCCCAATCTAACTCGGTCCATGTCCTTGAACCTTCGTCTTCGTCTTCTTCGAAGGGTGAGGAAAACGATAAGGTTCAAAGTCATTCCTCCCCCTACAAATGCTGCGTATTCGATTATTCGCGCAAAGAGTGGCCACCCAGTTTCTTCACTATAGGTTCATTGCTCATTCCCGCATCAGATGCGATCAGATGTTTCCTGCCATGGCAGTCAGTCTTTTGGCCTCACTATCGGACGCCTTATAGTCACATCCGGTGTACCTGCAACTCGCGACCCTGAGTGGTGTGAAAACGACGTTCGTGATGTAGGAGGGTACCCACCAAACCGTTTTAGTCAGAACTCTCATAAAATGCTTGCATGCGATAGTTGAAGAAGCTGCGCAAGTAGCCATCCACCTGAGCATTTGTTGAAGCTATTGTTATACAACGACCCCCATTCTCAGTTCCATTGTAGTACTCTGAAACACCTCGTTAGAGCATTCCATTCGCAGTTGCGTTTTTGAAAGCTTATGCGATTGTTGTTGCTGACGCTCAGTATTTGAGTTGGGCTAACGGTTTTCCTGGATACAGTAAGTTGTAAACTACTACTGTATGGCATACGAGAACACCAAGGAGGGTCAGTTACCTATTTTTCTCCTCTTCCTCTGGGAGACGCAGCTGAGAAGATATTTGAATATCGGTACCAGATTCCCTTCGAAGTCGGCGAACTTATCACATGCATATACGCAGTACGTACGTAGTTCAAAACTATTTCAGTATCTGACGGAATACGGTACTATAAGGATGACTTGTGTGGTCACCTAAACAGGACATGTGAATAGGACATTACGAAAAATTTCAGGAGAGGTCAATATCACCATACCTTAATCCTAACACTAACCCTAACATAGAACTAAACTATAACACTTATCTCAGCCCTAGCTCCCCTCCCTCAAACAAACCTAAATCTGACAGTTACCACGAGTCCAAACCATAACGCTTAACACAATCCTGACCCTAATTCTAACTTTAAACCTAGCCATAAACGTAACCCTAAGCCTCATCTTAACCCTGAACCCATTTCCCCGGAAGGTATCGCAGAGCCACATACGGTGTAGGCGGTTCCTGTTCGCGTGTCCTAAGATTTAACCAAGGAAAGAGTCTTGAAATG
Organism: Ligula intestinalis; assembly: GCA_036362985.1. Lineage (NCBI taxonomy): Eukaryota > Metazoa > Platyhelminthes > Cestoda > Diphyllobothriidea > Diphyllobothriidae > Ligula > Ligula intestinalis. The sequence continues at coordinate 94,728,811 of JAYGXS010000002.1, forward strand.
GCGAAAATGGTTTCTTCCCCTTTTACTTGACCAAATAATTGAGTGACAACTGTTCTCTTTGCTTTAACCTTCTTGATCAGTCGCGCAGATACCGTAAACATAATTTACAATCGATCATACGCGCATGTTATTTGGCAGTAGTTGTCGTCCATACAGTGTGGTATCGACGCTCCTCCCAAAAATGTTTTATCAGATTAATTCTGCAAGAGAAAAACCTGAATCAAAATGGAGTCGCTAAGGTTTAACTGGACTCCGGCAATTATTATCACAGACAGACAGGGTCGGGGGAGGGTCTGTTTACAAGTTTGCTAGTTTCAGTCCCTTCACGCCTATATCCTCTTACGAGGTGTTTAAAAAACAGAGACCACGGAGACTGGGATTTGAGTATAACTGACCGATGACGTCATGTAATCCAGTGAAAATGTAAACATCCCTCGTCTTCGCCTGAAATACTTCCCCCCTAACTGGTTGCTCGCCCCTAGACTGCGATTGCAGGAGCTCAGTTCTAATCTTCAAATCAAAATGGGAAATCACTCCCCTGACCTAATTTTGGGACTGTTTTTGGTGGCTACCTCATCCGTCTACTTCTGGTAGACTATTGTAAACCACATAAACTAACAGCTGCTATTTTTGGTAGCGTGGTAGAAGGCGGTGTCTGGTTTGCGTAAAAAGTCGATAGGGATGACTTATATGACCCCTCCCCCTTAAGACGAGACGAGAACTGGAACCGCATGTGGATTTGCGCCAAACTCCACGGAAATTAGATTTTAAGCTAAGATTAGGGTTGCCGTTGAGTTTAACATTAGAGTCATGTTCATGGTTAGGGTTAAGAATGGGATTTTGGTGTAGGTTTATGTAGGTTAGTTCGAACGTCGTAATCGATTATGTCCACCATATGCCCAAGAGCAGGGAGGGTAACTGCGGCCAGATATAGTGAAAGTAGACGCGCCGCCATCTATCTCACTCTAAATCCTCTCCTCACTTGAACAGGTGAGACGAAAAAGTCGAGATGACCGAGCAGGAATCGGGCGTTAGCCGCTTTCTCCCGATGCAGCCAGAAACACCGCCTAACTTTGTCTTAAGTGACAGAAGCCTTTTGCGCTGGTACTACTGCACTATCCTCCCTCCCTCTCCCATGGTAGGTGCCCAGAAGATTCAAAGAGCCCGAGTGTCGTATTTTTACTACGGCAACTACTGTTTATACTGCTGCTTCGAGAGATGTGGCTGAGTGATTGTAATGCTAGTACTATTACTGACTCTAATATTTGGTCAGAGATGATCCTGACTGGGGTCACATCTGAGCCCCTGTTTTCTCGATCTCAACTAGGAGTGGGGACCTGGATTTTTGCTATTCCGAGTAGAGTAGGCGTATGAGGCTCGGAGAATAGCAGTGCTCTTGCCCTGGTTGTTTCTTAAAGTTTAAACCACTAGAGCTAGGATACTAATGTTAGGAGTGCCAGTTCTAGTAGACGTACTTGCTAAGACCAATGTGGCAAGCTATAGTGCGGCCCGCACGTGTTCGTATTAAATCAGAACCTAGTACGCAGATGAAGCCTAGATCGGGCAGTATTTAGCTGACAGGTTACTTAGGGGTTACACCATACGCCACACCGACAGCATAGGTAGAATTAAGTTCATATTAGAGCTAGTATTATGGCGAGGACAGCGAAACATTTACGCCAACCGGAATTATGCCCAGGGCCAGGTTGTTTTCTTAGGGGGGCATGGCGCTTCTATTCCCTTGCCCGGTCTGGGGACGGGGCAGGGGGAGGATGCATTTAAGTGCTTATTCCCCCAAAAAACGTATCCCTTGCATTCGCACTGAAGTTGTGTTTTGCGGCAACCCAGTTGACCGATTACTGCTAGTTTTGTTGGATTCCTGTGTGCGTTTTATTACGCCAGTACTGCTTGCTGTTCGAGGCCAGCTGCTCGGCCTGGTAGCCTTTTTTGTGTCAGAGGAGAGAGCGAGAGGGCAAACTGTTGGGCGCGTCGAAGATTGCTGCTGCTCCTGGTTTTTTTCAGCCCATTTCTCAGTCTCCCAGCTGGACTGCTCAGGAGTTTGGCCTTTTAGCCGCCGGTGCCTGTGCCGAGGAAGTTTGTGCGACCTCGTAGGGCACTTAGTACCCAAGAGGAGTTTCCCCTCGACGAAGTACCCGAGAGAGAACAGGATAAAGAGGATGCTGTGGCGTTTGTTAGTGAGAGGGACAGGAGCTAAGATGATGATGATGATGCCACCGCCGCCGCCGCTGCCACCGCGGCTGCCTTTGTGGGTAGCGATGACGAGGAGTCCAGCGTCTTGGAAGCCTGCCAGCGAGGATTTCCGTTGTCCATTAGTAACCATGGTGCCAATCGCGTGACGATGGCGGCGAGGCTGTGACCAAGAAGGTTGCCGTTTCGGTCGGGGAACCGCGCCTGTGCGCGTCCACTCCTCCTAAATGGTCTCGCTCTCTCTCTCTCCCTCGCTATTTTGTGAAATTAGCAGGGTCGAAGAAAACTCAAAAGCTTATTCTTCCCATGTCGGTGGTGACGGCATTGGTACTAGTAGCTACCGCCCCTCGTTAACTAGGGCTGAACATTCGGTGGTGAGGACAGCCGAGGCAATAAAATATGGTCGTGGCGTTTTTGACAGGCTATCTGATCAAACTGGAAAAAAAAACAAAAACGAAGTCGAACATTTTTGCAATCCTACAGAAAGGCAGCAACCGATGAATGAGCAGACATGCAGCATAAAGTTGTACATCAAGAAGAGAATAAATTGGGTCGGACGCAAAGCACAGCGTCTGGAAACTTAGTTTGGTAAGTACCGGATGTGCCGGATGGGATCGTTTGTCTGGTTAGTTTTGGAAGACCATATCCAGTAATCATCTAGACTAACTTAAAAAGACCCCCCCCCTCCAAAAAGGCACTTTGTTTAACTGAGCTCAAAGTGGACCAACGTTGGTGGAACTCAAACCCATTCAACGCCAGTTACCGTAGACTGCCATGACCTTCTGCCGTACCAAGATCGCAGTGATAACTTTCCCGTGACGGCCAGTGTCACAGTGTCGACCAGGTTCTCGCTCCCCACAGTCATGGGTTCCAAATAAAATATAAGAGTTAATGTTTGTCTCTGTATAAACTAAAGGATTTAGATTTAGGGTAGACCCCAGGGTTGAGATTACAATTTTGTTTTATGGTAGGTTTAGGGTTTTTGGGTTTAGACATGGGAATATTTTCCCTTTTCTGAAATAGATCGCAAGGCCACCTATTTTACGAAACCCAGTTCTGTAACTGTCTTCTGCTCATGCCTCTGATGAAGAATCGGCGATGGAGGTCGAAACGCCAGGCGACTAAAAGTGTCGTCCCAGCGATCGAATCTTCTTCGTCTTCTTCTCAATTGCTTCCTGGGACTTGATTGTTCGCTTGTATTGACAGTCGTTTTTTGTTTTCATCGCAGACTTCCGCCATGCCGGCGCATATTCCTGTCGTCCATAGTCCTTTAAACTCATGTGCATCAACGTCAGTTATGAAGTTCGACGGAACAGATTTATAGCTACTCTCCTCCCCAAATGGGTCTTGTAAAAGATGTAACATCTTATTTTCAAGGCATCTGTGCTCGTCGAAATGGAGCCTTTTACGTCAAACAGGCATCGCGCCCGATCGCATTACGTGATTGCTAGTGCGTGAAGAATAGGGCCGGTGTCCTTGCGCATCCAAATGTTGGGCGCTTTAAACTAAACAGAACAGTAAAGGAAGAACGGTAAGAAGTTGGAGAAGTTGGAAAGAAGGCATAACAAATGTCAGATCACCGGTTAAGTAGCAGGAGTCGAAAATGAATTTTTAATGCAGTGCATAGTTTGTAAAGGTGATTTCATATAAAGAGATCAGGGGTTGCCGATACAGGAAAAAATGCGAGTTTAAGGCAGCAATCGAGTAGAAGAAGACGCAATCACTGGAACAATAATTTTATTCACCTGACGTTTGGAAATCCAGCTTGAACCCATATTCAGATAGGGAGAGCATCCGATAAGGGCAATTCATGTATACATTCGAGTTCGATGAGGCCAAACTTCTTGCGGGAGCTGAGCCGTGAGTTACTTGAGTCCTGGTTTACCGACCCCAGTCTATCAACAAGGGTAGCGTCTATCCAACCCATCTCGGGTATTGAGACTTGGACTAGTCAAAACAGTCAGCGACCCGGTGGGGCAAACACAATTTCCAACGCCAATACGAGGTGGCTGAGCAATAATCACGCCACCCTCCAATAAAGATGATGATATTTCAGCAGATAAGCATCCATCTGCCCACCACTAAGTCTTTAGCGCGCCAGAGGGAAATCCTCATCGATGAGGGGAGAGCCGTTAATTGCCATAGGCATGCAGTATCCTAGCTACTGCATACTACAAATACCTAATCCGGCCGAACAATGAAGTCGTAGCTCAATGGTTAGGGCGTTCGACTCTGATCGAAGAAGTCGCGAGTTCGAGACTCGGGTGTGACGCTATCTAGGTCTGTGTATGACTGGCTGACGATGGCTAATAAGCCAGAAATGGTCATTCCGGTCCCCTCCCTTGTCTTTGTCAATAATACTATCTGCCCATAATACCAGCTGCTACGGCTGTCAGTGCCTCTGTCGAGAGCCCAGGCAGAGGGGGACAGTGGAGTTCCGTTAGCGGTCGGATGAACGCTCATCAATGAGTGTCAATATCCCTTGACTTTACCCCGGCAAGATAACGAGCTCATGGCTCAATAGATAGGACATTTGACTCCGAGCAAAAAAGTTGCGAGTTCGAGGCTCGGATAGGACACCAACTGGGTCTGGGTATGACAGGCTGACGACGGCTTATAAGCCAGAAATGGCCATTCCAGTCTCCAGAAGATGGGTACGAGCTGGAGTCCTAAACGTCAGTTAGAAAATGTCCTGTTCCAGCGCACGCGTCTTCTTCTTCTCCTCAAATCAGGGATTATCAGAAGGTATGTACCTCTAATGCACGGGAGAACCTCAAATAAAACAAAGGTGGGGAAATGATGCCGTCTAGGGGATCTTTTTAAGGGGTTTGGGTAACTATAAACCACTCCAATCAAGGGCGATTTTCTGACCCAGCAGTGATTTTGTAAAATATTGAATACTAAGCTTCCGACGAGAGCAAGCTCCTTTATTGTGGGTCGAAATTTAGTCTGCAATTAGGTTGTTCATCCTTCGCATATTGTGGCCAATACTACTGTCCAGAGTGCGAATATGACTTACGGGGGAATTTCGATAGGAAGAAGGTCGATGGATAGGGAAAGCAACTTGAAATCCACATAACTTCCACTCTCTTAACAACAGTAAGACAAATTTGAGGATGTTGGTGGTGCCGAAAGTGGGCATACTGCCAGAAATGACTGGTTGCATTTCAATACGTACAATACTCGTCTTGGTGCCACATCAGCACGAGAGTTGCCTTAAAGGTCCCTCGAAGCATAAACCACTCTGGTCTGGCCCACAGAGCAGAGGTGAGCTGCTATGATTTGTCAGCTGGTAGCTCTGTCAGCCTCGACATTTAACTTACCAGCTTCATTAAAGCGAGGAAATTGGGTGTTGGACGGGCACAAACCTCTCAACTCCCTTCCATCACGCAACCGTGGAGGTCGAACCTGATATATGGGAGACGAATAAATATCTGGCGACCTGATCAGCGCGGTTTCAGGTCTTTATTTTATCCACCACGCGCCATGTTGCTCCTCCATTTAGGGTTAATAAAATGCTTTGTAGGCGTTTTTTGAATGCATTTTCTGTACTGTCAGTTATGTTGGTGAAAGCAGTAAACAAGTCTGGACGAGAATGTGGAAACACTACGCGGCCGTTAGAAGAGAAGACAAACAATCCCTCGTGGCCATCTTCCAGGGGCATTACTTCGCGTTCGAACACAGGGCAGCGTTCGGACACTCGGGTGTTTAGACTTCACATCGAGGGTATGCAAATGACTATTCTACCACGAAGTGTATAAATCAACCACCCTGTTCCAATAAATTCGTAATTCTTTCAAGTAACAATCCGAGTGAAGGATAATCCGAATTGAGAATGGACTGGATTCTAAACAATGATCTTGAATTAAAGGCTGAAACCTCAGAGAGTTGGAATACAGGTCTCAGAAATAAGTGCCCGACACGCTTGTTGTAATTTCAATATGTACCCCGTGTATTCGCATTTCTGGATTCGCAACTGCACATAATTTGCACTAAAAGCTTATTAATCTGTATTCCTGCTTTTTCAAAGATCCAGGAAATTTCCGAACTCCTCAAAAAACCTGCAAATGGGCTTACGATTTCCAGCTTTTACATCATAATCCTGTTTTTATTACAGATTTTACAGTATATGTGTGTGTGTTTCTGCTCTCTCTCTCCCTTCCTTTATTTTAATTAGAGCATACACATATTTTGACAACTTATTAGTCCTCTGTACGTCTTGGTATAATGTTCGATAGATTAAATACTCGTAGCCTCTACGCACAATACGCATATGATTTATTTATTTTACTGAATTATGCCTTCATTATATGATTTCGGTGACCTTTAAAACTTACCTTCCTGATAATGAAAAATAAAACTTAGGCCAGTAAGTTTGCAAGTCCTTTCGTTACTTAATTTTATCTTACCGTGAATGCAAAATAAAACAGTTGCCAACAAATTATCCCAGGGATAATATTAGTACACCTATTGGACGATACTGTACCCTCATTTTACGTCGAGTATTTGTTTCTCTCCTAAATGAAATTAACATGCTTTGGGAACACGAGGTTGGTCATATTTAGGGCATAAACTTTAGAACTCAGCATATTTAGCTACTCGTACCAAATATTCACGATTCCTCCTGATTCGCAATGGGTTCTCGAGCATATCCTAGCGGATAGTGTGTATATACACAACTATAGCAGATAAGCGTACACCGATCCGTCCGAGGACCCAGTCGTCCGTCCATGACAGTTCGACCTTCGCTCTCGACGATGTCCACCACGAGCTTCTGAAGGCAGACGTGGTGACTACGGCTTGATTACAGTAAAAGTGGACTCACTGGATCTACCCTACTCTCTGACAACTCCCACAGCTGAACCCGATGTCAAGACAAAAGTTGAGAAGACCGCAGATAGGGGAGGATGCAGGTGGTGTGCGCGAAACGCCCTCCAACACACACCACAACAGCACCACCTTGCTAGGTAGTGTTCCTTGTTTGCGGGAGCGCCATAAAGGCCGCATTAAAAGGAACCATTGAGCCTGACTTTCTGCCAACAGTAAGCCACTCCACATACGCTTGACTGACTCCAGTGTAAAAGTTATCCCCTCAGTTGGCAACCCTTCAAGCCACGGCTTTTAGCGCACTGCGATGGCTTCAAGCGCATCAGGTTGTTTATAGTAAGGAAGGAAATGCGCTGAGGGTTGACCTCACTCTCTTCACCACTGCCAGCAACAGGCCATCACCTAGCTGATCGGTAACTTGAGATAGAATGGGATACACATATGCAACAGTAACAACGAACACAATGGAGACAGGGGATGCCATTGCTAGCTTCGTAGCCTTACCCAACTCTAGGTTGGGGACCCCTAAAATGCAGGCCCCTGTATTACGTTGCTTATTTAGGGTAAATAAGTCGAACAATGTAAACATGAAGCCAGGGGGTCTTAGTTGAACAACTGCGAAAGGGTATATTAAGTATGTCTTGTTTCCTTTTGCAGACATCCCCTGTACCCGCTACTGGCTCTGCTGTTTCGACAATGCGAAACAGGCACAATCCGCCCCACCTCCCCTCCCGCCCTGGAGATGTTTGAAGAAGACTTGCGCGAATTTATTGCACGCAAAGAACGCGAATGCCAGCATGAAGACTCTTCTGATGCTGCTATTGCCGCAGCCACTACGAAGGACCGGCCGCAGTCGTCCTCCTCTCCTGCCTCCACAAAACATCCTCACCACCACCAATCCAATCAGCTGTATCTGCAGCCCCGGCTTGCCCACACAAAGGACAAGGGGGGCGGAAACCTCAACGGCAACGATTGCGCTGCCCCTTCAGTCCGCCGACACTCCTACTCCGCTGGTCCAGTGTCTGCTAACGGGGCTGGGTACTCCCCCAGCCAGAGCGAATCCCATTTCGAGGATGGTGGGAAGAACGGAGTGCGCAAGACTGAAGCACGGTCGCCCAACGAGATACCACTGAGCGTCTTCGTAGACAACAGGGATTTGGATGAACTGGTGGGTCACTATAGCTGTGCTATCCTTCCTTCATCCTCTTTGACAAAGGTTTAGCCGTAAGGAGGAATTGTGTGGTCACTTAAGCCGGACTGTGAGGAATAGAAACCCTATAGATAGAAAAGGATAAGGTGTTTCGATCATAGGGATCATAATTTTATTTGTCTCAGCTTTCGGGCTCTTACTGGAGTCAGCGATAAAAGCGTCAACGAAAGACAAGCAACAGTTAAAGGGGGCAGGGGCGAATCAACCGTTGTAGGAGGAGAGGAAGCGTCCAATCAACCGCCAGTGCCATCAGTCCGGAAATGCTTGCGCAGGGCGCTGCATGCCGGTGCCAGATCGATAAATCGATTGACTGAATTCTCATCCGAGACCCAGGCTTCAATTAATTCTCCGCCTTTCTTGTTGTTGGCGTGTGTGATTATCCTAGCAGCTGCGAAGTTAAACTCATGACCTGTTTCGTAGATGTGCGATAAGGCGTGATCGAAACGCCTTCTCCTCCTCTGTCTAAACACATACCTGGAACGCGAACATTCACCTCAATTCCTGAAAAGGAACCGCTCAAAATATCTGCGGCTTTGTGCCAAATTCTGGGCAATCGGGTTAAGGATTAGGGCGAGGTTTGGAGCTCAGCTTAGGGTCCGGATTGTGGTGTTAGGGGTTATGGTTTGAGTTAAAGGTTAGTTTTAGGTTAGATTAAATGTGCGGAACTATGTAAAATCTCTGAAACTCCTCACAAGGTCACCTATGTTAAGTAGACGGGGCAGCCCTTTTCTCGTGTCCCATTTAGGCGGCCATCCAATTCCTCCTTACCAATTTGACGATTTCCGACTTTGCGTAATTCGTAAATTTCTATACACTTACCACCGAATTAGTTCATATCTTGCTCATCGGATGAAGACGTTCACCTCAGGGAGGGGACCCACGAACGTCATGTCATTTATAGTCCTTGCACAGGACCTCCATAGGGTGGGTTGAATAGTTGAAAAAGCTTCACATGAAGCTCCTAACCGCTAGAAGACTGGTCTTCCTAGATTAACCATCATTTGAACTTATGATTGCCTAGAGCTGTGTTGCTAATACATCAGTTCATTCCGCCTTTTAGATTGTACAGGCCATAATGGTCCTCCGGATACACCTGTTGGAATTGCACAAAGTCAATGAGCTTTCAAAGGACTTCTGTTCACGCTACATCGACAGTCTGAAAACCCGATTCAGGAGTGAACTAATGTTTCAAGGTTATTCGCGCTTGGCATTTTTTGTTTCTGCCTCCCCCACTTGTTTTTATCTGCTTTTATGCAATCCTTTTCATGTAAGCCATCAAACAAGCAGACATGTTCGACAAAAGAGAAGCAACATTCCATATATATATATATATATATATATATATATATATATATATATATATAATGAATGAATGCAGGTGTTTCACCGATCTAGTCAAGGAACAATTAAGTTCCGCTTTTCCAAGAAGCTCGCAACGCAAACCCTCAATGACCGTCACATAGTGAAAAAGGTGATATGATGAAGAAGTGGATCCGACAAAGCAAAGGGAGGCCGGAATGGCCATTTCTAGCTTATTAGCCGTCATCAGCCAGTCATACCCACAACCGACAAAGCAAGGGACCCGTAGACTAGAGGCAGCGTCTCTAACGCAATGACCGAAGGTCCCGGGTTCAAATCTGGGGGTAGCCAACTTTCGAGATTGGGTATGACTGGCTGATGACGGCTAATAAGCCAGAAATGGCCATTCCAGTCTCCCTTTGCTTTGTCGGATCCACTTCCACATATATATATATATATCGATTTATTTTTGGCTCTATCAGAAATATATATATATATATATTCACTCAGGAATGTGCGAACACCGATCGAATAGGCTTCCGAACTAAACAAAGTTCATGTGGTGGTCAGAGGTCCCCAACGGGTGACCGCCTGCCAGGCCAATCCCGGCCAAGTCATAATAGCAGTAAGGGGGTATGATAGCATCTGGGGGTAACTTGATACAGAACTGTTTCGGGCTTATTAGCCTTCATCAGCCAAGCATAACCCTGAACACCAGCTGGTTGGACAACACAAACAAACGCACTCATAGACGGCGCAGTTGGTCTACCACTGGTGTCTATCAGCTGGGTCATAAGCACTTCATCGAACCGCAGTTCATCAGCGCCTCGCCACCTGCCATTTGCTGTCACTGCTGATCGGGTATATATTCACTCAGGAATGTGCGAACACCGATCGAATAGGCTTCCGAACTAAACAAAGTTCATGTGGTGGTCAGAGGTCCCTAACGGGTGACCGCCTGCCAGGCCGATTCCGACCAAGTCATAATAATATATAAAACGCACATTACCGATAAAAACAAGGAAAAGTTGGGTGGCCATTTCTGGCTTATTAGCCGTCATCAGCCAGTCATACCCAAACCCAAGTAGTGTCTCACTCGAGCCTCGAACTCATGACCTTTTTGATCAGAGTCAAACGTCCTAACCATTGAGCCACGAGCTCTTTGTCTTGTCGTCGGCATATTTTACGGGGACAGACCAGAGACGCTGGCCATCTCTTTCCGTCATATGCCTCGCTACGCTTGTCACGTTGTGTGCAGAAATGTCGAAAGGTGAAAAAGTTTGAGCAGGATACGGCGAACGAAGAAGGGGGGAGGGATGAAAGGATGCCGCGCGGGTCCTGGGATAAGGGGGTGCGGGGGTTGTTTGCTAGCGATGAAGGCTATGTAGTAGTAGCAGCAGCCTCTCGACTACTTTGTCAATTTCGTTGTCGTGCAGGCTGATTAATGCAGCTGTCCTCGCCGACGGAGGACTCTTTGGTAGGCTGACAGGCCACTGCCCACCTCCCCTCCACCCCCCTCCTCCCGCGCGTCGTTGAAGACGATTGTAATGGAATTTCCAAGTCCTCTCGACACGCGATTGCGTGCCTTTGCCAGCAGCTGCTGCTGATGCTGTGGCAGGTCACCACCAGGCCCCCCCGTCGAATCAGGGTCGTCGTCGTTGTCGTCGTGGTGCGGTAGCCTTTTAAGAGAATAACTAATCAGGGGCCAGTTCTCTGCCGCCGCCGCTGCTGCACTGCCTTGGCCAGGACCGGCGGCGGTGGCGGCGGCGGCCTAACTCGACTTCTCCCTATCTGCACGCCGGCCTTTGTCTCCCCCCCCCGCTCACCCCTCCTCCCCTTCGACGGGGGCGTAGCGTAGTCTGCTGGCCCGGGTGCCTCATCAAAGTTAGCAGGCCTGGAGCAAATTTAACTCATCCCCCCCCCCCCCCCCCCCTCTGTGGGTGTGCCGGCACCGACAACGCAGGAGAAGAAGACTGCTTCCGCTTTCAGAGAACCTTCTGTGTGTGTGTGTGTGTGTGTAAAAGATTGGCGCGCATTAGTTGGGAAGAAACAGCGCTGAAACAAACGGTGCTCGATAATCCCACTTGTAGAGTTGACTTAACACCAAAATACTGTAGGGGAAGCATGTCAGAACTTGAAGGTTAGCAGCATACCCACTGCAAAAATGGCAAAAACTCCAGTATTGGTTGCCCGCACCCTTCTCACGTGGCTGATGCTACACTGTCCAAGCAAATGTTTCAGCATGAAATATGGGAACGGGGGGGTCATTGTGCTTGTTGATGGACTGCGGGCCTGCGAACCGCTAGGATCCTTATTTGCGACTCTCTCTGAGGATGGGTCCGAATTAGAATCCGAAACGCCGGGTAAATAAGTTTCATTTGTGGGATGGAATCTTTAGTATTGGCTTCTAATTTTTTCCACTGCCTTGCATCATCCAACCAGCCGAGCCGATGAATCAGTTTATGTAATCGGACACAGTGAGTTGCAGAGCCAAGCAGTCCGTTTCACGTATGTCACACGCAAATGTTGTGCTGTGGTCAACTAACTCACCTCGTCTGTCTGTGATTAAGAAAAAAGAACTATCCAACGGAGCAGGTGGCGAAGTGGTCAAGGCGACATATATTGGGCTTACTTGTACTCTAACTTTGATTAACAGATAACGCTTCTCCAAGATTAGCTATGTTAGAGTGTAAATGAAAACTTTCAAGTTCCAGGTATTTTCATGAATCAGGAAAAAGGGGCTGTCGAGCACCGGCTGAACCCCAATGAACAATCTGGGTTAGTGTATCACATCCCATGCTTAAGCTATACTTGTAACTATACAGGGCAAACTGAACACATGATCGATAATTCCCCCGTTTTAGAGTTGAATTAAGAAAAGAAGGAGATGCGATGGCTGAGGCAACACTTTTATTCGCCTGACGTTTCGGCATTCGTCGGAGATTCTTAATCAGATACATGATCAGAAAGCAATAGCAGAAAAGACTAACATATGCCCAGGAATGTGCAGTACTTTAAGGACATAGTCATTACTGCACGTCGCGGCTCATTCGACAAGACCCGGCCACATACGCAGATTCCATTAGGCCGAAAGTTTTGCAAGAGCCGAGAATTACTTGAGTCATGGTTCACGGGCCCCCAATCCATGAAAAAGTGCAACGATTTGCCCGATCCATATTCGGTGCTGAGACTCAAGTTAGGGCCAAAGCAAGTCACCACTTGGGAAACGCACAGGCTACCGCATTGTCTTCCGCCAACACCGGAAAGCCGGATGGCCGAGCAATCATCATGCCCGAGTCCACCAGACGCGATGGAAGTTCAGCAAGGCAGAGCCCGCATGCCGGTCAACAAGCTATCAACGCACAAGAGGGCAATTATCGTTAATTGTTTTGCAGTAATGACTATGTCCTATAAGTACTGAAAAATGCCTGTGCATATGTTACGCGTTTCTGCCATTGCTTTCTGATCATTTCTCTGATGCAGAATCCACGACGGATGTCGAAATGTCAGGCAAATTAGGGTGTTGTCCCAGCGATCAAGTCTTCTTCTACTTCTCAATTACTTCCTGGGACTTGCATGTTCCCTAGGTCATCTAAACACCAAATTACTATAGAGGAAGCAAGTCGGAATGGGAAGGTTAGCATACCCACTGAATAAATACTAAAAACTTCAGTATTGGTTGCTCACGCCCTTCTCATGTGACTCATGCCACACGGCCCAGGCAAATTTTTTGCACGAAATATGGGAACGGGAGGTCGTTACTCTGTGGTCCTGAGAAACTCAGCTTGTTGTTCCGTAATTGTTGATTCCATAAAAGCAGTAAGTCGGGGGAGGTAAAATCGATCCAAATGTGATTGAATTCACGGCGCACAGTGAGCCTTGTAGCTCAATGCTGAAGTATTGGCTGTGTAAAAGCATCCCCTGATGTGTGGGTTCGACTTCCACCGAGACCATCAATTATTTTTTTCACAATTGGGTCACCTGAACCCATGTAAGCATTCAGGAAGCCAAGTAAGGCAAAAGAACGTTGCTATTTACTCTTGTGAATACTCGATTGACCCAATTGTGTAGGTTCGACTCCCATTGAGGCCGCGAGTTTTTTCATAAGTTGGTCAGCTGAACCTCCAAGTACCCTTATGTGTGACTGTTTCTGAGGATGGGTCCAAGTTAGTGTCCGAAATGCCAGGCAAATAAGTTTCTTTTGGAGACGGAATCCGTAGTGTTGGCCTCTACATGTTTAACCACTCTCTCGCATCATCATCATCATCATCATCATCATCATCATCATCATCATCATCATCATCATCATCATCATCATCATCATCATCATCATCATCATCATCATCATCATCATCATCATCAT
>JAYGXS010000002.1:94787048-94799991 GCA_036362985.1 Ligula intestinalis
CAGTGAAGACAGGCTTGTTTCCTTGCAATTACAGCATCCCTATCCAACGGAGAATGAGAAGATGGAGATCGCCCAGCAGACCAATTTGACCCTGCTTCAGGTCAATAACTGGTTTATCAATGCAAGACGGCGGATTCTCCAGCCGATGCTGGACTCCAGCAGTTCTTTCTCACTCACCCGATATGGCTCCGATGGACGAGGACCGAATGGCACCAAAACCTGCGATTCCCCAATGAACAAAAAGAAGAAAGCGGCCACCAGTCGGTGAGAACACCCCCCCCCTTACCCTCCTGCATAACCTTTTAACCGATACTACAGCATTTTTGGTCAACAGAATCCGTGTGTGGGAGAGAGGAATGGTTTATTTTGAAGGTACAGTAGTCGTCGGTTACTTAGCCCACGGTTAATAAGCCCAGCCGCTTATTAAGCCCAATTTGGTCTGGGCCCAAGGTGGGCTTACTAACCGGCGACTACTGTAATATCCAAAATTTTCAGCAAAAAATGGCTCCATTCACGGAGACCAAGGGATGAGGTAAGGTAAATTGCTAAAGACTACTCAAAGTTAAAGGTTACCACACTATCCACATCTGTTATGTAGACAGATCAGCTTTCAGCGTTTTAATTTCCGTTTCTTCACACGTGAGGTGGCACGCTAGGAATGAAGTACAGAGCGCTGATATGCCGATATACGGCAAGGCATATGACGGAAGCTTCGGCGTATACCACGGGAAGGCTTGGCAGCCATTAGTTCAGAGTGGAGAGGGTAAGCGACCTTACTAAGGGTAAGATCAGCAAATTGCTTGACCGATTTAAAGTGTCGCTGCATTATAATATCAGTTTAAAAATTTAGGAAACACTAGTAGCTGAAGAGGGTATTCGCAATATACGTTTTAAACTGATCAGATCTGTTTTAAGTAAAGCTGGAAAAATAACTGGAGAGCAGTAAAGCATGAGGGGTCGCAAGACCACCCTGTGGCTAATTCACGGTGAAAACTCAGGGGTCTTTTATGCAGCAGAGTCGGGCTCCGAACCCACGGACACTCGCATGCGTAGCACCAATTCACGTTGCTTGTCTCGGCATGCCACTGCTGGATAATGGAGCTTTCAAGTTTACCCCAAAGTAGGGCCTAATGACTGGACACTGAATAGTCATTTCTTTTTGCTTAGGAACATCCTACCGGATTCCCCCCCCCCCCCAACTTGTAGTCTATAAACGAAAAATTGTGGAAACAGAAACGAAGCAAGCCAAAGCATGCCACACTGAGTGCCATCAAGTTTTCTTTGAATGCGGCTCTCCATTAAATCTCTGAACTCTCGCAGGTAGTGTCATTTTTACGAACAATTGAAAGTAGCGCTGTTTTTATCTAAATATACTAGTGTCAGCTTCAACCCTGGTAGGGTTAGGGATATTTTGGATAGACGGAAATTCGACCTACTGAAAAGTTATGATTAGGTTTAACTTATCGAAAACCACCTAGAAGTGGCCATACGCAGAACTCGCCGTTGGAACTCTTCCAAGTCACAATATGTAGTGTGCCGAGCTACCTTCAAGCTTGTCAGATTTCTTCAAATTAGGGATAACCTGATTTTCCATGGGAATGGGTCTCGCAGAACCAGTCCGATTCAGCGTAAAACCTGCGCTACATATATAATGTTATGTCCCGGACTACTAGGCAGAAGAAGGCAAATAGCCAGTCCTGATAAAAAGGGCTTTACTTGGGCAAAAACAGACACAACGGGTCCTTTACCTTGTCCACCACAGCATATTTATAAGGCTCTGGTCTTTCTGGAATATTCCTGGCCTATAGCGTTCGGCGGGATTCTGGCCTACACTGTGATTTGTAGTTTCCTACTTTGCGGTCCTGGGAGACATTTCTAGAATATTTGCACTGCATGTGTGAGCGATCGTCACATGTATTTGAGGCGATGGCGTGCGCGGCCGGTCTGCGGGCACGACTCAACTGGTGTGCGCTTCTGGTCGTAGGCTGTGACTGCATCGCCGCTCACAACCCCGTTTTGAATAAATTTGTTTTGTGAACACCAATTCCTAGCCGGGGGCTCCTTATCAGGAAACTAAGTGTTGGCATCCTTGGGTCCGACTCAGTGAAGCCCTGGTCTGACTAGATCTATCTGCAGAGCTTCTTTTGGAGGAAGCGCACGGTAGGTGACATATCTGATGCATTGTTGGGGATTGAGGGATTTAACACAAACTTGAGGTCATTTATTCAGTTCGTTGGGTTGGCTTGAGGCGCAAAATGCTGTTTACTGGAATTAAATTTCGTTCAGGTCAGTATACGTTGAGAAAATATAGGCAAAAACGGGCGAAATCCAACCTATGTTGATTTCCAAGGAATTTCCTATGCTATTAAGCGCCGCGGAGAAAAGATTAAAATTTGTGTGTCCATGGAATTGAGGTTAGAGTAATTACGAGATACAGCACTAGAGTCCAAAAAAGGTTCATGAATCTAGTAAACAAATGTTCGCTCTAAAAATATGCTACGTTTTGTGCCCTAATGATAAGTAATAAACTTACAAGACGCACAAATGTGTTTTAATACGCCGAAATTTGTAGGCCTATTTGACTTTAGATGGACTCCCTCGAAATGTCATATGTTTTCTAATAAAAAAGTCGTGTTGGCAAGCGATCGTTTTCGGTCATTCATCGTCAGGCCAGTACATGACATGGAAAATAAAATTGGTCAATTAATTACAGTGATTATATAATCGTCAGGTTAGGGAAGGGGGGAGGGGGAGGAAAAGGGTGAGGGTAATAGCAGCTGAGTTTTCCCTCGTCTCCTGAACGCAGGCGCCTGCGCGGGTAGGACGCTGGTTGTCATGCCCAGGTGAAACAGGGGGGATGTTCTCGCGGGCCGCGGATTGAGTTCTGTATGTCAGCCGCGCAGCTTGCGTTTGACTATTCTCCCTCAGCTTCGTCTTCTGTGACTTCAATAGGTGTTGGATTTCCGCGTGCAGTCGGCCAAGGGAGGCCGATGGCCTGAACCAGCACCTTTTGACAGCATAGAGTGGGTTTTGCTAGCCGGATTGCCACTGTTTCTGCTGTGGCTAGCATTCGTTTGCACAGGCGTTTTCTTACTAACCACATCACCAAAGTCCATCCAAATGTTGTCAAAATGTAGACGAAAATCAATAAATATCGAAACTCCAAACCGAAGAAGTAAATGATTATCATGTTTAAGTACATTGGAGGATATTTTTGGTCACTCTGTTGTGCAATTTAAATCAAATAACGGTGCCCTGAATTAAAAGAACGCATTTAAAGCTGATTTGGTTTGCATAGAAATGTAAGTTCTTTCATTCCCAGCACATTTTTTCCTCTACGTTTTAGGGAAGTCAAAAACCGGTCAAAATATCCCATTTTGATCTTGACTTTAACTTCGAAAAACGTATCGTTCACAGATATTCGACTTTGAAATATCTAACTTAAGCGCTTTTTAAGGAGATAACTTGTTCTAAAAGTTTTTTAAAATTAATCTTAGTCGTTTTCTTTTTTGGCTTTTGTTGTGGACTTTAATTTTTCTTGGCAATGAGTTGACATGTTTGGGTGATTCTCAAGTCATGACCCACACAGGCAGCTATCAAAGGAGGAATGTTTAAGAACTCATTATTTAGGTAACTGCTTTTAAGATATTTGTTTTTTTAAGGTTTCGGTAAATAGGTTGAACAAAATCGGTATTTATGGACAAACAAGGCAAAACTGTGAAATTCGTTAAGTGTTTAGCAGCATTTCCACAACAGTTTGCTGCTCGACGTACTAAAACTCTGTAAATAATTTTTTTAAAATGTGAAAAACGAAAATTATTTCAATGTACACGAGATAATATGAATTTGGTTACAAGTACAGCCGTTATCTAACTTTTTAGTAAATAGCCAGTGTATCCGTGTGTGGCCGTCAATGTATTTTTATTCCGCTCAACAGCCAGGATGTGATTTTTATAGAACATCTTTTTGTACTTTTCAATAGCAATTGATACAAAGCACGCAAGAATCTTTTCGTGCATTAAAAACGAAAATGTGTCCGAAGTATCTACATTTGGAAACAACTGTACCTAAGGTGACTACATCAATGTCTGACACATAAAGTGCAAGTTGAAATGTTATTGGAAACATTTATTTTATAAAAAAAATTGTATTTGTACTTATTATGTATTACCTTGCAATCCTTTTCCATTCCTATGCCTTAAACGCAGTAAATTTTCATATTGCCCTCTTCTTGAGTTTGCAGATTTTTGTGAAAATAAAATTTTTCTATGCTAGTTATTAGTAATTTCTCAACCAAACTCTGACTTGTTTTTGTTTCTTATAGCTCTAACTATACTGTTATAATAGTTTGGGAGCACGCCGCGTGTGCTGACTTCCCGCAAAATGACCTTCACTACGTTTTCAAACTTATTTCATGAGATAGTGCACGCACTGTACATACACACAGAGAGTAGGATTGACCTTGGTTTTTCTTACTTCTGCAGGCCATCAAACAACCGCTTCTGGCCAGCAAGTCTGGCGGCCGCCGCGGTGCTCCATCCCGTGGCAGCCGGTCTCATCTCCCCCAACTCTTCGCTGCAACAGTCTGAAGCGGCGGCGCTAGGGAACCCCCGTTCCACCTACCACGCCAAGACCCCGGCTGGCACTGAGCCCGCAGACGCCTCCTCCGATGCGCAGGAACGCCAACTCAGCCGAGTCAAGTGCAGTCCTCCCACAGATCAACAAGTACGTCGTAGCTCGCTGGACGGCGCCTCACCAGAGGGCAAACGAGGGCGACCCATAGACGACTACAGCCTGTCCTTCGAAACCGCCGCTGCGACTGCGCAGACGTTGGCGGACATGGAACTGCAGCAGTGCCAGCCGCCGCCACCGCTGTCCGCAGGCTTCGGTTTGAACGGCGGGGAGAACGGTGAGGAGAAGTCGGAACTGAGGCGTAGTGCCTACCTCTCCCAGGCGTCTGCGGCTGAAAGAAACAGGCTATTGGAGGCGGGCCGGGGACTACAGAATATGCACGTATCCGGGGAGAAGAATGGAATCCCGGTGGCTGGCGATGACCACGATCATCAACAACAGATCCGAAAACTCCCACCAGCCCATGGGTATGCCGCGGAGGAGCAGCAATCGCGGCATTTTCTCAACTGTTTTGCCCGATCAAGTAAGTGGACTGACGGCTAAATTGTTTGCGCATTAGTGCATCGGTCACCTTTTTCATTTTAGTGAAAAGAACGGTCGGAAATGGTAGAGTAGAATCGTCCATCTGCTTAGTATCTACGCGGAAGTACAGTATAACATCATTGATATATATGTCATGCACCTAATAATTTACACGATTATTTCCTTGATTATTATCTGGAGGTCATATGCTAGAAACCACATAGAGAACGTTTGGGGCCTACTGAAGAGCCGAACCTCTCGTTGCTGTATCATGCAGTAGCAGAAGCATCGGCGAAACACGTGTTTTGGCTTTAACCTAGTGTCTATGCGGAAGTACGGTATAACATCATTGTCATATAGAATTAACACTACTTGTTGTGCTACTCGTTTGTAGAATGGACATTTCCGTGGTAGTTAATTTTCTTCGACGAAAATGTTCATCAAAATCTAGGGTCTGACCCTTAAAAGTCATGTCCCGTCCACCTTCTTCCATGTCATGAACCTAATAATTTCCGCGATAATTTCCTTGATATATATATATATATATATATATATATATATATATATGAGAAGAAGAGGTGTACTCGGGAATAATGGGTACAATATCAGGACGCTTCGAAAGCGTACAGGCTTGCATCGTCGGAGGTTGGTGTTTGTACACGCCTCACAGTATTTCATAGGTGTTACCACTGACTTCTCATTCGCCCTCCGTCTATTGGCGCTAGATCCCCTGCGGGGGCGGGGCTGGAGCTCCGTCATCGTCCTGCTAACCAGGGTTTCTCGCCATCACCTCGTCGGATTACAGGAACCAAGGATTTAATGTCCTGATGTTTCGGAATCAGACAAGCTTCCATTGTCAAAGGTGGTAAATGCACGAACGTTTACAGTATTTATAGGTAAATTTTAGCTAGGCATGGGGATGACTGTTGTCATGCGTTTGCAGGCTCGTCCCGTCAGGGGATGGTGGTGACATTGGTGAGGCAGTTGCCATTGATCGAGTTGGCATTGTTCGTCGGTTGAGCTCGGCCGATGTCATGCCGCGTTCACACCTTCCTCTTAAGGTGCATTTGCGACCTCTGACAATGGAAGCTTGTCTGATTCCGAAACGTCAGGACATTAAATCCTTGGTTCTTGTGATCCTCTTGCACTCTCAATTATATCTGGGAACACGTTTTCTTCGCTTCTATAAGCAATATGTATATACCGGTGAGAAAAGGACCAAGTTTTCGAGGCGTTTACTTGGTTTCTGCTCACTGGTATCCAACACTAATTTGGTAGATATCCGGACTATGCTCGCAGATTTTACTCCCAAGCCTTAAAGGCCAAATCATGAACCTTATCTTTACCCCATGCGATGCAGATGCACTTCTTACGTGTAGTATATCTTTGGATAAAGAAGCATGACCTCCCTTTGCCTTCCGTTTTCCAGAACTCGAGAACCACTTCTTTTCCTACGAAGCGCAGGATTTGGTCTCCTATCAGTCCCATTTGTTGTCGTCAGAAAAGCAGGAGAATCACCACCCCCACCACCAGCGCGAGGCGCACACTTCCAGCGAGTTGGCTCACTTCTCAACCTCCACGGACATCTCCGGCGGCCTCGAACCGATGTTCATGCCACGCTACAGCGCCCACAACACTAACAACAACTGGTATCAGTGCAACAGCAATCACATGGATGAGGCTGCCTCAGACCAATCCCGATATCCGGACCTGCGCGAGACAAGCGGTGGGGACGGCGTAGGGAGAGCGTCCTACGGCAGCTTTCCTCAGCAGACGCGGATGCATGAACACGGCGCCGCCGCTGCCTATGTTGGGCAGTCCTGTCTGCCGGGCACGGAGATGTACGGTCACACGCCGAGACAGACTGCCAACGCGGCGGCAGCAGCAGCAGCCAGTGCCGCGGCAGCGGCCTGGGCAGCACAGTCATTCACCGGCTTCCCGGGTAACAGCAACAATGTCAGCAGCAACAACAGAAATATTCCCTTCCACTACCTGCATCTGCCCTCCTCTCAGCAACTATGGGGCGCAGCATCATCCTACTGCTTGCCACATGGTTTCGGCAGCAGTGCCGGTGCCGGCGGCGGCGCCGACTTCCCCAGAGCTGCTGCTACAAGCTGCAGTCAAAAGACCGAACTCTCGCCGTCCTCATCCTCCGCGGCCAGCGCCTACCGTTTTCCGGGTGACCTCTCGGGTAGCGGGGGAGACTCCGGCGGTTCACAGAAACCCAGTCCTACCGACCACTACGCCCACACCGGGCACCATCACCAGCAGCAGCAACAGTCAGGCCTTGCAGACGAGGTGCAGGGCTGCAAGGAAACCCTCGTCAACAACTAAACCTTCTTCTTTTGGCAGGCAGAAAAGAAGGGGGTGACCTTCATAGCCTGCCATTCCACCGCCCCGCCCCATCCCTCCCTCCCACCCATTCTGTATCCCGCCCAGACTCGTCTCATTTGGAGAGTGGTTTTGTACAGGAGTTTGATCCTACCTGACAAGTCTAATTTTGGTCCAGCGACGTTGACACCTGTCTGCCTATCCACCTATACCCGCCCCCCTCCAACCCCCCCCCCTCACCCAATGGACAAACAAGTACACGTGTAAATAAATTGTCTGAAAAGTTAGACTACTTAAAATGTTCACCCGCTGTCAGTTAGGAGGCTACCGAGCACCTAAATTGACTGACGGGAGAATTCGCCTGGGGCTGCTTGTGTAGCAGTCTAAGTTCTGTTTGTCCTCCGATCACTATAATCATCAATTCGAATCCAAGTCTGGCGATAAAAGGCAGAATTCATCAGAAGGGGGGTTGAGTGTGTACAGAACCCTGCATTGGTGCCTCAGGCAGCAATGACCGCTGGCAAAGCCGGAGCTGGTTTTGACTGCGTCTAGTCGTCCCAAGCGTGTCAACTGGGTGGTGTGCGTGTTATTGTAGCTGCTTTCACATGAACGTAAAGCGAGTTCAAGTGGCTTACTATTGGTGATGTCGACTGTAGAGGCCCTCTGCTGCGTGGCCGCGGTTTGGGGCGTTCAAGTGGCTCTTGAAAAAGCGCGATTAGCTGGGTACGCATGTGCGCACCTGTATGCGACTGAATATCGGTCAAGTGGTCTTCAGATCAGTGAATGGGAACAGCCGCATGCAAAGACGGATGACGTACAGGGCCGCAGATATTGAACGAGGAGGGGGACAGCATTTGTTTGCCGTCCACCACAATTGCTGTCAAAGCATGCTTGATTTGTTTTATTGCAATCGGATAATGTTAGGAGAAGGATTAAGACCTACAAGTCGGTGGGAATGGTGTTAGCGGCTGGGCGTAGTCATAGCCTGTAGATGCATGCTGGACAGCACTCTAGCGCCTCTAAACGAAATGCGATGCGCAGTCATAGCATGCACACATTCCGGCCGTCGCTCTAGACGATGTCCACCAGGAGCCGCAGCAAGCTGAAGCAACGCGGTGACTCTCGCGCGAGTATAGTGAAAGCGGACTTGCGAAGAATCTATCCCACTCTTTGACCACTCCCACACCTGAACCCGGTGTCAGGATAAAACTCGAGAAGACCGCAGATTGAGGAGGGAGCAGGTGGTGTGCGTGAATTACACTCCAACACGCGCCACAACAGCACCACCTTGCTAGGTAGGCTCCCGTGTGGGAGCACCATCAAGGCCACATGAAGTAGGAGGCATTGAGCCTGACTCTCAGCCCGCACTAAGTCACGCCACTCAACAATACACACACTGAGCCGACTGTGATGTCCAAGCTATCCAACCAGTTGGCAATCCACCAAGCCATGACTTTTAGCGCACCGCGATAGCTGCAAACGCATCAGATGGTTTTAAGTGAGGAAATAAATGCGTTGAGGGTCAACCTCACTCACTCTCCCACCGCCAGCAACAAGTCACCACCTAGCTAATTGGTCGCCCAATGTGGGATGGACGCAGGGCTTAAAAGGGAAAACAAGTTGGAGATGAGCATTGTAGAGCAGGTTGTGCAAGGGAAGAGGAAAGGAAGACGAGAGAGAGAGGGAGAGAATGGTGAAAGGAAGCGAAACGAGTCATAGCATGCAGATACAACTGGGCAGCGCAACTGAACCTATAAACAAAGTACTAAAACGGAAACCACATGAATTTTTGTCCTTTGGTGACAAATATGAGATGCAAGCCTAGATCATGTCAGTAACTGCGCCTGACCTAAAAACTTCTATTGCGCTTGGCTCGAACCCATCGGTGTTGTATAAGACAGGAAGGATAGAGAGTAAGCGTTACGAGCACCCGTAAACGACATGCGAGAAGGCAGCCAGCCAGCCAGCAAGCAGACAGGCAGGCAGCGAGCCGCGCTCACGCCAGGCTATCGATCCGCCTATACGCGGTGAAAATACACTGGAAATTAATCAATAATTTCAAATTTAAATTTGTGACCAGGCTAGGACACTGAAAATCCAGTCATTGAGTCCCAAGCTCGAGGGCAGTATCCGATTGGTCCGATTGACATGGCTATACACGCGTTTGTTCACCTTAAATATGTTGTACTAAGTACGTCAAAGGCCTTCTACTTTTTTTCTCCTGTGGAGGCTCGCACAAGACGTAATTAGACGGTGACATCGCAGCTTTGGCAACACTTACACCAGTAAGCTCGAAGAAAGGGGTGACTTTCATCATGAAGTTGATCAAGCACTGACTTTTTTGCACTCAAAGACTATAGTGACAGGCGAGACAAATCAGCTCTCCCCTCCACTGGGCGTCAGGCTGGAGTGGTCCAATGTTTAGAGCGTTGGACTTCAAATTAACAGGTCGCGTAGTGGAGCCTCAGTGCTGTACGACCCGGGGATTGGGAATAGTTGGCTGATGACGGTTAACGAGCAATAAATGGCCACATTCCAGTCTCCCTAGCCTTTGTGGGTACTGCCCATAAGTGTGGACCTCGTTACACTGTAGTGGGCCGTTGCCTGCTCGATGCCTGGCCTTCCTGTCGTGACCTCAATTTGTCTAGACCTCAAGGTCGTTGCGGTCGCCAGATTTACTGCCATGAGCCGTTGACCACCCACATGCTGTCCACCCGCAGGGTGTCCAACCAATCACAGGCCAACCTAGCCAATGAACGCTCTCTCACTCTGTCTACTCGTCTGACAGCTCCCAAGCTCGCGCTTGGCACCCGGTCAATCTCCTTTTGGTCGCGTTCTCCCGTGTACACAATAAACTCTTCCTACTACATTGGCCTTTACCGACTTCTTTCTTCCACTAAGTAACCATGGGCTGTAGATCGCAGTTGCTGGGTTTGACTCACTTAATCCCCTGCGATAACACCTCTGCCATTATTGATGAGGATATTCTTGCGATGAAGTTTAGTGCATCTGGTCATGTGCGGACCAGTGCCTATTTTGGTGAATTTGTGTCCACCGATCGGTTATATGACCTGCCCGTCTCGTCCTGCCTTGAGACTCAATCTACAGCCGAAAAAGCAGCTGCATACTGAACATGAATATATGATGGGGAATGACGACCAGCAAAGACAATAGGGAAAGAGCTGAATGACAGTTTCGGGCTCCATGACCGTTACCAACCAGCAATATTCAGTCCCAGGTCTGGAGTAACTGGGATTCGAACCTGGGATCATTGGTCACTGGATCAAACACCCTACCATTGTGCCAAGGACGATCCTGACGATTTGAATCGGGAACATGATTTTTGTTAGAATCGCGTCAATCGATCTGCTAATGAGGATTGTTCATTAATTTTGTGCAGTGAGGCTGCATTTATAGTTTATGAAGGCAGTCACACAGAGCGACCCTATCAGAAGGTTTAATTTAAAAAATAATCCCGATCAAAACCGATAGTAGATCGTGTCTTTTGTGCAATGCTAGAGCGCTCGACCCAGTGACCAAAGACGCCATGTTCGAATCTTAGCTACTCCAAGCCTTGGGTTGAATATGAATGGCTATTGACGGCTAATTAGCCAGATCTGGCCATGTAACTTTCCTTCATCTGCGTCGGTACTGCATTCAGCATATATAGTCGCTGCTTCCGAGAATTAGCAATCGAATATTCTTGAAAGTAATAGCTGAGGGTCAAAAAATACGTTGTACCACCATAGCGCTGCGTACGAATGTGGATCCACAGTCGGTATGTAGTTCACGCAGTTGCATTCAACTCGCGAACAGCCAGGCAAGACGTAACTAGGGCAATAAGTTCAATTGCTCCTCTCTCTGTTCAACATCAAAGCAGGAAATGTTAATGCTAAAAGGTCACCATCTGCCTCCTATGTGATGGTTGGTTAATATTGGAGTGGTCAATAAAAGGTCACGAGCCACAGCGGCCCTGTTTTGACTAGCTCGAGTCGAAGTGAACTATCATAAGGGCTCACAGAGGCTAGTATCGACGCCTGGATCAGCCAATCACAGTTCCCGCATAGACGCCAGTTGGGGCCGACGACGAATAGCATGTCTGCACGCGTTCCCGACGCAATCTATCTGGCTGGCCAAAACCATCAAGGCTGATCCAGCCAATGAACCCGCGCGCTATCTCTCTCTCTCCCTGTCTACTGGCCTGACTGCTGTCAAACCAGCGTTTGGACCACGGCTGGCATCCTGGCTGGTCGTGTTCTCCCAAGTCAGGCTTCTTCCATCTATTCTCATTTCCGCTGTGGAAACAATACACTATTCCTGCCACTCTGGCCTCTACTAACTTCTCTCCTACTAAGTAATCATGGTCTGAAGATTGCAGTTGCTAGGGTTTAACTATCTTAACCCCCCTGCGGTAGTCTCACGGCATCGGGAGGGGGGAGTTGTCCACCATTATTCCATAAGGCCTCAGCTTGATCGTGCAATTAAGTCGCGAAAATGATGTGAATGGAGAGGGTTGCACTCATCAACTCACCGCATACTGTTGCTGTCCAGCGAGACCTGACTTCACCAGCCTACCGGAAGGTAATAGCATTAACGTTACTCAGAGCCCGTGGCACCAACTAGCAACGATGTACGTCCAAACTAAAAAAAATGCAAGCACTTTTTTCAGCCAAACGACAACAACTGGACGTGTTTTCGTCAGGCTGATTTCCGAAAAGTTCAACTTTTTCTAACACGAATTGTTTAACATATTACAACGCAGGAGGACGAAACCAGATGATACATGCAGCCGGTGGTCGGTTGCAGAATTCGCGCAGCCGCCCGAGTTTCCTCAGCCGCATTTGATAAACAAGCAGCGGGGCCTGACGATCATAACGAGGTGCAAGTAGCACCTCTGTAGTTGAGGCCCAATAGTGCTTTGTCCAGCATCCTTGTCCAAGGCCAGCAGCCTCAAGGTCCTCAGCACTTTCAGGCAGGCTGACCTGCCGAAATTCGACCGACTTCCACTCGGACACACAAACATGCGTCCAGGTTGTCGCGGCTGCCCAAGTGCCACTTAAACACGTCCTTTCCCCTCACCGTCGGCCGACAGGTCCTAGATATTACGCCCCTCGGGTAGTGTCACACACACAGACACCAATCGGAGGGCACTTGAAACAGCTCCGCAATCCTATTAAGGCAGCTGCCGACAGGATCTCATTCTCTCTAAGGTCTGGCTGGACGCAGTCAACAGTAGATCTGCCTTGGCCAGTGGTCACTGTCACCTGAGATTGCAACTGGGAGTTCTGTACACAATAAATCACTCCTTCTAGTGACTTTTATCCTTCTCCTTCCACCCGGGATTCGACCTGATGATTGTAGTGTACTGAGCACACCCATTACTGAGACTTTTATTAAGGAAACACGCCTTTTTTGGGAAAATGAGTAAGTTTACCAAATAAATTTTCGATACTGGATC
>JAYGXS010000002.1:94801228-94818714 GCA_036362985.1 Ligula intestinalis
GTAAACTTACTCATTTTCCCAAAGGACGTCTTCACTTGAAATTACATTTCTTGGGATACCTGCCTTTCAGTTTTTACGAAACTACTTAAACCACTACGCCTTTTACTATTTCTGCATAAATACGAGGAGCTAAACCGTTAGAAGTAGATAGCGGCAACGGTAGCGGATTTAGAAAAGGTATGCTATCGAATAAAGGAGAACGTTCACGTTCCACGAATTTGCATAGGTAAAGAAGAAGGATGATCGAGCACTGGATAGATTTGTTTATTATCTTGAGTTTTCGAACTCTTACAGGAGTCAATCGCCAGAGATAAAAATCAGCAACAAAAAAGAGGCTAGTTGTACGTGTGTACAAAACAGTTTAAGGTTGAACGTGTAGAAAAGCATTAACTGTCTGGCATGGGCACCGATTGGTCGGTAAGAGTTCAAAAGCTCAGAATAATAAACAAACCCGCCCGGTGCTCGACCATCTTCTTGGCCTAGGGTATGCAATGCAGTCGGGGTCAGCAACAGATAACTCTTGGCACGCGTCTAATGGGAATGGCTGCAATAGGGGATTATACGGCGGTAGCAGCTGCTCCAATGCCTTCCTCCTCTAACGTTGCGATGCCCGTGGCAGGCCGGTTAATTGACATTCACCACCGCCAAAGCATGCTGATCCCCACAGTCTTCAGTTGAGCTGCGTCATGGTGGCGCATTCACTTCTGGCTAGCTGCGTTTGCCGTCCTATTTGGCCCCCGAGTTACCTTGTCATCGGACCCCCAAACCATGGCCTTTAACGCAACCAATAACGCGCCTAACAGCCAGACACTCACTCCCACACGAACCGATCCAAGCGCGCAAACAATACACATCTGCTAGCACGCTCCCGAACGGTTGATTTGTCGAGACACCGCTGTTCACACCCACCCAGACGGACGCATTTACCACACACGAAAGCAAACAGTCGATTTACGGCAAATTGCCTTGCGTACCAAGGAATCTCTCCTAGCATCTGGCTGCCTTCCTCCAGCAGACAGAATAGTCTTAGTGTTGCGGTTATAGTTGATCGACTACCCTTGACGGCTACAGGGCCTTAGGAAGGAGACCCCTAACCCTAATCCGGGAAAAAACGTAACCGACAGAGGCTTACTCAAATAAACACAGTAGCGAGGCTTACAATGAAACCTACCCGACTAAAAACCATACACATACGGCGGATTTGCCCCAGAAGGAGCCAATACTCACTATCATAATAGCTCTGGGAACTGCAGTTTTTAAGTCTACGGAATTTATGTTTCTTGTTACTGTGGTATACTTGAATTTATTCGGCTCTGCTTCGATGCTCGACGCTGACTGTCCGGAATTCTTACAGACAAAAGAGGACTCTCCCAAACCAAGCCGCTCTCCCAGAACTGTAAAATCAATTTTGACCCCAGTGTCAGTAAGGAGACAGATGGGCTTACGGCTAGCGGGTAAATTAACACAGATTTGTGTCACATACTACTTAAATAGCGCGTAATGGACGCGCAATGACCTCAGCCGCGTGCCCCAAATAGAGGCTAAAGCACCGGTATGATGGTCGCGAACTAGTTTATGTTGAGTGGCCATCTACCGCACTCCATCTTAACTAAGCCGCCTTGCTTCTACGATGAGGCACGGTCCGAAAGACATGAGTTTGACTCTGGCACATGGCTGGCAATTATAAACAACCCGCCTCCGCATGTCACACACGATCGGGACTTCACTGGAGTTCGTAGAACAGGCCTTTGGTTAAGGAAAACATACTCTCATAAAAAGAAAGGCAGCATGCCCGGTTAAGGTTTTTGGGAGAAAATTACTTTATGGAGACTGTGATGTAGCGAAAGCAGGCCACATTGTTCCCCGCGGGCCTCCAAAATATACTTTTTTTTCGCAGGTGCGCCTTTAGGGGGGTCTTTTTTGCCTTTGATTTATAACAATAACCTACTTTTGCATTTTCAGTAACCCTTGATCGTTAAATTCTGCCTCAGTTTCTTGCTGAACAGGAGTTAACGTTGGTGGATTTTATTCTATTTATTACATTGAAACAAATATAATTTTCTCCAATTTTATACTTTTTGATCACTTCCAGCACAATTAAATATTCACCCACACTTACTAACCCGCAATATTTAAAGCATTTTTTCCCCGGTAATAATTTGAAGCAAGACAGAATAGCAGAATTTATTCGGGCGAATAAATTTCGAGAGCGCTTTTCAGCTGCTTCCGCTCCGTGCATGAACAACGAAATATTAAAAGAACACATCAATTTGAATTTACACAAAATCGATAAAAGCAAGGTCGTATCAACGTGGCAAGTGGCCAAAAGTTATGTCAACTGTTAAACTTGGGACCAAAGAAATGGGGGGAGAAATTTAACCGAATAAAGGTGTGGTATGTATTTACCACGGCAGTTGAAGATTGACTACATGGTCTAGTTGCTTACATAGGTCGGGTTCCTCCCGCCGTATGTAGGATGCTTCCATGTAGCGTAAGGTCCGGTTTGTTCGTGCTCGAACAAGAACGCGGAAAGATGTGTTAGTGTCAACCGAATGACCACTGTCTAGTAGGTGTTTTGTAATAGATGAACGTGGTACTTTGTTCTCCTGTTTTAAAAGCCAAGAAGGCAAATGCTCAGCAGCCCTGGTTGCCAAGTGCCTTTGCGTACGGCCAATGTACTTGCATCCGCAAGTGCAGGTAAATTTGTATACACAGTTTGAGGTGGCGTGCAAAGGCAAGGCATCCTTTGGCCGGTTAATTGGGAGCCTTTTTGTTGAAGTGAGGAAAACAAGTTCGGCTGCATAGTAAGTTCTTTGAATAGAACACCGTAGTCTTCGCTTGATTGAATTCACGATGTTGTCTCCTTTAAATGGTAAGGATATAAAAACGGGCTTTCTCGGAACCGACTGGTCCGTAGATTGTGGCCGTAAAGGGCAACTGTATTTCTGGATGAAAGGCAAAGGGTAGCCACGCTTGAGTAAGGCCTCTTTTATGTAGGCAAACTCTGTTAGTAGGGTCTCGCTGGAGCAGATATTCCTGGCTCTCTGGAAAAGGTTAAGTACCAAATTTCGTTTCCACTGTATAGGCACAAAACTAGTAAAATGTAGGTATTGGCCTTTCCATGTAGTCTTGTGGAAAACGGTGCGCCTTATTGACCCATCATCCTCTCTGAACAGGAGGACGTCAAGGAAAGATAATTGGTTGTTCTGCTCCCTTTCTATCGTGAACTTAATCTTTGGATGCAATGTATTCATCAAAGTTAGAAGATTTTCGGCATCTCTTTTGGTATCAACAATAGCGAAAATGTCATGCACATATCGTCTATATATTGTTGTTTGATTAAGTTCCGACGAAACCTTTTCCTCTAAGTGACCCATGAAGATGACTGCAAAGGTAGGCCCGAGTGGGCTCCCCATTGCTACTCCATCAATTTGCCTATATATAACTCCATTGAAGAGAAGTTGTACGTTCTTCGTACAAATCGTTAGCAAGTCCCTCAGTATATCAGGGGGCAGTCAAGTTTCTGATGCATGATTGCATATGACCTCAATTGTTTCCTCCAAGGGTACATTTGTAAATAATGACTCAACATCTAGAGAAAACATGCAGTTGTTTGCAATATTTTGGAGCTTGATATCTTCAATAAATTGAAAAACATCCTTTGAAGCATAAGTGGCGAATCGTTGCCAAATTGGCTTTAATTCGTTGACAAGCCACTGTGCCAGCTTGTGTTGAGGAGAATTTGTCATGGACAGAATAGGCCGTAGAGGTATACCTTTCTTATGCGTTTTTGGCAGACCATATAGTCTTGGAATATTCGTACCTCTAGGTTTCAGATTAAGAGCAGTTGAAGTATCTATCAAGTTAATGTCACGCAACTTTTTAATAATTTTCCAGACTGAATCCTACTAGACAGTGGTCATTCGGTTGACACTAACACATCTTTCCGCGTTCTTGTTCGAGCACGAACAAACCGGACCTTAGGCTACATGGAAGCATCCTACATACGGCGGGAGGAACCCGACCTATGTAAGCAACTAGACCATGTAGTCAATCTTCAACTGCCGTGGTAAATACATACCACACCTTTATTTGGTTAAATTTCTCCCCCCCATTTCTTTGGTCCCAAGTTTAACAGTTGACATAACTTTTGGCCACTTGCCACGTTGATACGACCTTGCTTTTATCGATTTTGTGTAAATTCAAATTGATGTGTCCTTTTAATATTTCGTTGTTCATGCAGCTGAAAAGCGCTCTCGAAATTTATTCGCGCGACTAAATTCTGCTATTCTGTCTTGCTTCAAATTAACCCGCAATAGTAGTGAAAATTTGATTCCCGATTCGATTAAGTCAGAAGGAGAAAGGGCGTCCATCAGGAGAGGTTTAATGTTTATCTAAAGCTTCGCATACTTGTCTCGCCTATCCGTCTTCAGAGATTGAATACACCGGCAGCAAAAGCAGCTTATGTAGGTCCACCCATATACCCCTAGTCCCACCATTTGTCCTGCGAAAACGATGGTTATAGAGTTTTAGGGGGTAGGGAAATAGGATAGACAGGGAAGCAAATTTTTAGAAGTAAGTGTTAAGTGAAAAAATGTAGTAGAAGTTGCTTCTCACGGCCGCTGGGAGTAAGTTGTTCGTATGTAAATCAAAGGTGTGTGCGGCGCTTCGTGCCTAGGACTATACTAGTCAAACTCCAGAACGGTAATTTGGACCTCCCCAACGGTAATTTGGACCACCATTACAATTTTTCGCGAGATTCAAGGAACCTGCAATTTATAAATGGGTTTTTCCGCAATAAGTTAAACGATAATACAGATTACGAAAAAATACAGATATAAATCAACAACATTTCTAAATAGAGTAAAAATAAAAATGCATTTAGCATTTTTAAAAGTATATTCCACTGCCTGTCCTAGTTCCCCAACTAGAAGACCCTATAACTACCGTTTTATAAGGAAAACATGCAGGGAGTAGGGATTAATGAGTGGGCCTATATAAGCTACTGTTGCCCTCTGGCTACTGGCTCTCGTTATATGCCACTCTTCTCTTCCGCGGGCGTAGTCTACCAACCCAGCTTGAACCGCTCTGCGTGGGTCCCGTCTCCAGGTTGTAATAGCACTCTCACCAACCAATTGATAACGTTCACCCGCGCTCTGCTCTACGTTGATACTAACGAATTTTTGGGGAAAGGGGTATATAAATGGACGACCAATTTTATTGATGCCCACCCGAGTTCTCCCTCTCGCTACCGAGGCTCATACAATACGTCGATTGGCGGTGGTAAAGTGCCGGCGCCAAGCGCTCAAACCAGCATGTGACTGAGCTCCTCTATCTGTTTCTGGGACAGCCAATCACGGTTGCCGCAGATTGCTATTGGCCAAGCAGTTGAGCAAGTGGTCAGCGACTCGCGCTCGCATGAAGTTTAATATGCATTCACACCCATAGCACGTTAGCAGACAGATGCGCGTGCAGGGTCCGGGCTTGCCGCGTGTCAACGCTTCAAACCACCACCGAGTTTTTGTAAAAAAATAACCAACTCCTACTTGTCTTACTCCTTCTCTTCCTATACGGGACTGGGCATGATTATTGTAGTGCTCTGAGAACACTCACGGCTTCGACACCTACGGCGGCTCCCAGGGGGAAAGTTAAGCATGAATTGAGCAAATCAATGGTGCATACCATCATTAATCTGGCATAATCGCACGAATTCCATCCCCGCCTCAAAGCCCCAGCATAGGTAGTTTCATTCCATATTGTTTTTGCTAAACGGTAGGAGTACGCTGTGCCAGAGGCAGTAATAAAACATCACCTACTTCTCCCGGCGTCATTAAGCTCAAAATAGGCATACGCGACATAAGCGCGTATAAACAGCCGCTGTAACGGTCATATATTGAAAGAACAGGCTCTGTTCCGCCATGTGCCAGCAAAACGGACAAGGAAGGTGAAGCGCTAATAATATAAACGGAACCTACACAATCGGTGGGACGCGGTTCGCCATCTACAGGTTTGAGGTCTCGATCGGAGCCAAAAACGCAAAAAAATCGGCAAAGTGCTCAGACTAGAGTGCTCGCCGAGATTGCAGGTCAATAGTCAGTGTCTTTACTCGACTAGTAAGATCTCCTTACTTCGGACCCCAATGGATTATCGTTGTGTTCAGTTGCGGAAGAGGCGGGACTACTTAAGACGGTTTCTGTAAAACCGATGGTAACCTGGAGTTAAGGCCCTCAACTCCGAAGCAGTGGGTGAAAATGCTCACTGCCCTACTGCAAGCAAACAAGATTTGAAAATCTGACAGGGCCCTTCGAATCTTATCGCTTTAGCCTTTACTATCTAAACGCACGTCAGAAGGACTCCATCAGTACAACAACAGCTGATAAGTTTGATATGTAGCTTAGAGGTTATCAGCACAGTCAGTGTGAAAATAACATATGGAGTTAATTGTTCAGAAACAACTACGCATACATCGGGTGGATACATACGAGATACATCCGTAGACATTCCGGAATCCCACGTTAAAAAAGTTCTATTCACACTGTGTGCGAGTAACCTTTTAAAATCCATTGACTCTGCGCATGCTAGAAGCCTTCGGACATGCATTGCAACGACGGAGACTGCAATTCCTTTGGAGAGAAAGGGCGCAAATTGCAGACCCGCTTACACGAACACAAAGCGGCGACGCAGAGATTAGAAAAAACTCATAGCTTGCAACACATATCGAAGAGACTGGCTACAACTTCCGTATTCAAGGAGCGACCATCGTAGGTCAAGGAATTACAAAAGCGGAAAGACTGACGCTTGAGGCAGGGTATTCAGATGACAACTCTGTTTACAGGCATATGAACCTTCCCGCGGTCTACAAAGTCCTATGGTATTACGTGCGAAGAACAAGGCCAAACCAAATTTAGGATTTGCAAACAAAGACGGCTCTATGACAAAACCACCGGGAGAGAAAGCAGCATTACCAGCATCTTCTACCGTGGGGACGAAACACAACACTAACTGCAGTCAAGTTATTCCAAAAATCCACACGGAAGGCCAAGCACCGAACGGAGGAAAATCGATCAGCCGATGACCAATACGTGCAGCCACAACTTCAAATTGCCGATCTATAAAGTCAGTTCACGTTTTGACAAAGGGCAGCTGGCCCAGCTGTCCAAAACGTCAGCGAACAAACAAATTCATCCGGGCGAGCACAATATGATCGATTATTGTCATCCCGGAATTCTGACTTTTGCAAACTTGAGAACAAATAATTGTAATAATTCAGCTGTTTTCCTGCAATGTATCAGAAAAATGACCCCCACAGCGGTCGCTCAAAGGCTGCCAAAAGAGCAGGGTTTAGTTCATTGACCGGTTAACAAGGAAAATGGCGGACCATTGGTCAGAAATGGGCTGGAGGTGCTTTTATCCTGCATTTGTCTTTACCTTCAGTTGGACACACTATGTTAGCACTTGACCGGGTCAGACTGAAGAGAGTTAATATCCAGGACAATGTAGCCTTTCGGTCGGCGCCAAAAGAATCCAATTTATTCGGCGTGTTACTAACTGACTGACACAAACGGTGGAAGCTATCGGACTGTCTAACGTGGTATTTCCCCCGTCTGGGCGGATCAACCTGTTCCACCTCCGAAAAGAAGGATTTTATTGACTGAAGTCTCATTTATGCCCAGTCGCGGTTAAAGCAATTCAAGACGCTTCGGTGGAGGTGAAGCAAGAACGCTCACATTTTATTGACAAGGTCTCTACGTCAGCCTTCTCAGTGAGCAGAATGTTAGACTTCAATGTACTGGAGGCCGATTACAAGCTCAAAAAACCACTCTTAATCGTCGCTGGGGGTGTGTCGCCGACCAACACAAAACCCATGAAAATCATACCCGTTATGAAGAAGGTGAATTTGTAGGTCTAGTTAAACTATCATTGTTGTAAAGGTAGCCAAGGCTGAGATATCACCGTCTAAGTGCGCTCTGTATGAGTCTCCAAGGCAGAAAACAACAAGAGCGCCAAATAGAAGTCATTTAGCAAACCTAATACAGCGTACTTATGGCAAGAAAAGCGTACAAGATTTGGCCAATCAGACTGTGGCCTTTAAATGGCTAGCGGTTTGATTGGCTTTCTGACCCAGCTGATTGGCACCCCATGTGCCACAAACGCAGCTGCGTCCGTACTCTTTTCCAAAGAGTTCAAACACACTGCAGCACACCAGCCGCCCAAAGAGCTGAACAACAACATCTTCAGGAACTCTTCCGAGCTAATAGCTACCCAAACTCGTTTGTCAAACAAAGCAGACGCCGAGTGAACAAACGACGACTAGAACAAAAGCAGCCCGAAGTCTGGAGGGCCATTCCCTACATAAAAGGTGTCTCCGAAACAGTCTCACGACTGTTACAACCTGCTGGCGTGGGCATAACCCATCGACCTCAAGCGACAATACGCCGCCAGGTGATGCAACCTAAAGACCTACGGCCTCTTAAAGAAACCTCTGCAGTCGTCTACAAGATACTTTGCAATGAGGGAGACTGCAATTATGTTGGGGAAACAGGCCGCAAACCCGCCTACAAGAGCACAAACGAGCGGCCCAGAAGCTGGACCCAAGCTCACAACTGGCGGCACACATCGCAGAAACTGGCCACAACATTGATCTCCAAGGGGCGACCATCGTAGGTTGAGGAACCTCAAAAGCCGAAAGGCTGACACTCGAGGCATGGTACTCAGATGCCAACTCATTCAACAGGCATCTGGACCTGCCAGCGGCCTACAAAGTATTGCGCCACTACGTTAGAAAGAGCCAGGACGAAGCCAAATCAAACGTAAGAATGGCAAGCAAACAGGAAATCACAACGAACCGGCTGGAGGAGGAGGCAGTGTTACCAGGGCCCTCGACCGGGTGACAAGGCGGCATACTAATTGCTGTTCATGACCCCCAGCCCCACGGACAGCTAATTCGCCTACACCAACATAATTGCCCCTCCGATCCCAGTGACAGCTAATTGACCTCCTCACCCACCCCCCCTTTTTTGCTGTTTCTAATCCCTTGATAACCTGACGATTTCTGGCATTTGATTGGCCTTTGGCCACTATGATTATCCTCGTTTTTGGTTGCTTTCTCATCTCTGAAGATGGACACCTGTAAGTGTTCGAAAGCTCAGAACAATAAATCAATTGATCTGGTGCTCGACCTGCCTTCTTCCTTATCCATGTAAGTACCTGGATCGCAAACCTTCGCATTCATTCGGGAACTTCTAAGCACTGTTGGACACGACGTCTATAGGTGCGTTTTTATAGAAAAAACAGGGCATTCTGAAAAAAACAGAAACAAATGAATATTAGACTGTGTAAGAACAACAACTGTAGCTAACAGGGAGAGCGTTAGTTAGTTTGTGCACAGCGGCTTGACTGGGGCGGAATTGTCACGTCACGCGTGAGTTGGCGCCTTTGTCCGACCACTGAGCGTACAGTGGAATCGATAATCTACTCACAAGTGGGCACCTGTGTGCTCATTGGTTGGCGCCCTTAATTACGCCAGCGCATAGGCCCCAACAACCAATCAATTGCAAGCTCGAATGGAGCGAGATAATAAGAGCTCGTATTGCATTACCATTGATATCAGAGACGTCACTGTCTGCGATGCGCAAATCATTGGGGCCCCCAGCCCTACCCCTTTGGTTTCTGGCAAATGAGACCACAGTCGATAGTGCGCGTGAATCAACAGCCTGCACTCCAAACTTTCGCTTGCGACGACGATACGACACTGAGTGGACTTGCCGCCATCGAGAAAAAGTCACAAGGAGTGCTAAATGCAGTTGGTAAAGAATAGGCAAGAGAAAAAAAGAGGAGCACATCGGGCACACAGTAGGCAAAATCAAAAGATAAGTTAGTTGATTTGAGATGAAAACAGGAGAGAAGGCGAATCGAGCCACTGCCAAATCGATGGGACCATGGAATCAGTTGGAACCGGTGATTTCCGTAAAACAGGCGTCACAGACCCGAAGGGGCGACTTGGAGGCGGGCATGGTGGCCTTCTTGGCGGAACACGTCTGACAGAACACGTCTCCGCACCGACGACAATGATGCTGATGAAAGGTAAGAAAAAGGCAATGCACAAGGTGGAGGTATTTGTATGTCACAAGAAGCCATAAAGGGGCGGGAGACGCCTAGGACCCTGACTGAAGTGGCTAAACATGCTTTCAAGCGGGAGGGGGGGGGGGTGATGGGTTGCAATAAGGGAAAAAGACGTGCAGTATCTCCATGTTACGACATAAACGGTAGCATGTTGAGCCGTAATTGCTTACCTGCCGTGACTCTGGAATAGGAACGCTATCCCACAGATGGCTTTGCGCTAAATTCCAGGAAGGATAACCACTTCCGCATCCTAATTCAAACCCTCCTCGCAACCTGAATTTCGAAAAATATGGCGCAAAGCCACCTGTATGACGGGCCGTTTTTCTTCCCATAATCTGCCGTCGGACTAAACCAATTAGTTCAGTATATTTAGGGTAGTAGGCAATGCCTTTGAAGACCCTATTGAAAACAGCATGCATGAAATTTCCAACATAAAATATGTCACTATAAACAGTGAGTGACATATATACATGCACAAGTTTTAACGTGTGCGTGTGAGCAGTCAGAATAGTCTCTTGTGTACATAATATATCCAACATAAAATGTGTTACTGTAAAATAATGAGTAGCATATAAAAAATGTAAAGTTTTATCAATAGGTATTTCCGGGGCGTAAATTATTCCTGTTTCCTTGTACATTCCAGGGGACACAATTCAGTTGGACGGAGTCCAGGCGATAACTTTCCAATTAATTCAGTCTTAGTGCCCAAACCCCCGTTGGATGTTGATTTTCAGTTGAGCTCACATTTTCTCCGTACGCATCAAGGTCAAAAACTACCATAATCAAATCGTGTGCACATTGTCCCGCGTGTAAAAGATGCTTACATTTTCCTTTGCAGAATCAAGCATCATTTCCAAGTGATGCCAATCCTTTTTCCGTTTTGCAACCCTGATGGTGATATTCGAGGTCTCTGCTGATGATCGTCGCGTGCTCTTATGATTTCGTCAAATTGCCGGCGGACTCTGAAGTTTGCTGGGTGGTACCTCAGTGATGCTCCCGTGACTTCTACGCCCCTTTCTCGGTTCGACCCCGTTGTCCCCAATGAGCCCCTCTTGTCTCACCCCCATGATGCTATATGATGTTTTTCCACGACAAGGAGCGTTCTGAACCTTAAACATCACGATCGCATCTCACTGCATACCGTATAAATCTAACAACCGATTTAAGCAGTTTCTTTCTCCTGTATTTTTGAAATCTTTGGCTCAATGAACTCTGTCACTAATTTCAATTTTAGGAGTTTTTCGGATCCTCTTTCTCACTATATTTATCTAATATTGCTGACTATTATTTTAAACGACGGTCCGTTATAAATCGGACCTGACTTAACACGCATATTATACTATTCATTCCTCTTGTTATACAGTTGTTAACGCGCAGCTGTGATTACCAACTTTGTATTTATTTTTACCATAGCAATAAGTTTGTGATGAAAGGGGCCCTTGGGTCTTAAATATAATTTTTTTATTATTAATAGTAAAAACGAAGGATATCAGGCCTGAAAAGAAGGGGTGTCATTTGCGGTCAAAATAGAAAACCATGATAGGGTTCGATAGGCCGCTATAAGAATTTGCGTAGTCTAAGGCTTGAATGATCATGGTGGAGGCTTTCGAAGCGCCCACCCCAAGATTCACATCCATTTAAGTAGTTTGTGAGTAGTAGTAATAGTAGTAGGAGGAGGCTTGTCACGTAAAAGTACTGAAGTTGTCTGTCATCCAGTCTCGGAAGGTATACAGAATGCAAAGATGAAATCTTATGGAAAAAAGATTGAAGCACAGGGAGTAGAAACCTATTTTAAAATTGAGTTCTGTGCAAAGTCGACCTCCACAGTTCCGAAGTAAGTGAAGCAAACGAAGGGCCCTTACAGATGGATGATGATAGCGTGACTGACAACTCCTGCATACCTCAGGCGTCCAACTTCATTAAAAATTAATCAAGTAAGGTAGATGGACAGTCAAAATGAAAAAAAAACGCAAAAAGTGGGGTCGCAGGGCAAACTGGAAGGGCTCAGCAGCATGCTGGCCAGCGGCTGGGCATTGCGCATCTCACTACAATGGTGAAAATATAAGTATTTAACATTACTACTTACGAGCATGTTTTATATATTTTTAATACTCAAGTTTATTTAACTACACTTCCCAGGAACGAGGTTGAGATAAAGTCAGGCCTTTTTGGAATCCACAGAAATTAGCAAGCCTACTCGAAAACTAAAGTTCCCTATTTCTTCAAGTAACAATTTACCTAAACCACATAAGAGACGTTGTACAAGCAAAAAAAAACCAATAAAACCATATTCTATCTGAGAAATGTTCTGTTCACGACTGATTTGTACTAGTGGCCGATGAAAGAGATATACAACCACAATCAAATGTGATGGTAGTGGTGATTATCATACATCAATTATGGCTGGTTTAACACCTCATGCCAGCCAGGCCTGTACAGGCTTTTCAATCAGATTGCACGCTGAAATATTTTGGTCAATACTAGGTAGGCTTCGACGCTTACTAAATCAATGAATGCCTAGGGTCGAAAAAAACTTATTCGCCCGATTGATGCCAACAGTTCTCATTCCGAACAATCCTACCAATTAGTGAGGTCATTACATGGGAAGTCCGCAATAATAATAATATTTACGGTCTATTGGCTGTAAACGACGCGAACTACCAGAGGTCTGAGGTTGCTGTGATGACTTGCGTGCGAATTTCATGGGAAACTTGAACAATATCCACCTTGGTCGCGCTTCCCACGCCTGCTCGTTTCGGTAGCAAGATAAAATCAAAACGACTAGCGCTGGGGGTAACCAATACTACTACTGATACTGTTATTACTAGTAATACTACCACCAGTACAAACAATACTTCTACTAAATCTATGACCACTCCCAGTACTAATACTGCTACTACTACTACTACCGCTACTACTATCATTACTACTTCTACAACTGCTACCACTACAACTATCAGTACTACCATCAGTACCCCTTTTTCTACAACCAGTATTGCTACTATCACTAATACTATCAGTACAAGTACTTTTACTGCTATCCGTGCAGATAATCGTACTGCCAGTACTACTAATAATACGTCCACTACTGTTTCCTGTTCTATTGCTACTACTTTTACTGCCAATACAACTACCTTTTCTACTACTATCAGCGCATCTAATAATAATACCGGTAAAACTACTTCTTTTACTCCTATCAGTAAAACTATTCCTACCAGTGCTATTTCTGCTAATACTGTTAGTGCCAGTAATACTACTACTTCTACTAATTCCACTACCACCACCACTACCAGTACTACCCGTTAGTTGTCTATTTCTACTATCAGTAGCATTAATTCTACTGTTGCTACTAATACCACTACTACTATCGGCACTAATAATTCCTTTTCCACTACTGCTAATTCTCCTTCTACGACTATCTGTTCAACAACTTCTTCTTTTTCTACTAATACTACCACTACTTCTACTAATAGCACTACCATTACCAGTACAACTACATTTTCACGAATGCTCTCACTACTACTACTACTACTAATACTACTACTACTACTACTACTACTACTGATTTTTCTACTACCACAATACTAATACTTCAAATACTGCTATGACCACTAATACTACCATTTCTACAAATACTACTAACAATATCAGTACTACTAATACTTCTAATAATACTAATTCCGGGGAGGCAGAATCCGTCGATGAGGGGGTAGAGCGAATTTTTCATCAAAAGGGTAAACACAATTAACACACATCGGTAAAGTGCATGGCCGAGGGGCATGCATCAATGATTTTATGACTTCAAGTAAAAAATGAATTCGGTTTGTAAAAACTAATGTCATAAAAACGCTTTTATGAATTGACGGGCTTATCACTAAACACTGTTATTTAACCGCAAGTCTTTGTTCCAGTAGATTAATAATCTATCCAAGATGCTTTTAACGTCGAAAAAAGACCGACGTCGAAGAGTTCTTTGAGAAGAGGGAAAACCGCACGCTAACCCAGGACAATATCCTCTAATGCTTCGTGTGACCATCACATAGCAAGCTATCAAAGTCCTTCTGCCGCCATGATTCACGACCTGTCCCATACAGGTGCCCATCTCCTCACAGAAGACAAAACTGTCAATTCAATTGGTGGTTGGCTGCCTTTTAAAGAGCCGCTCTTTAATCAATCGATAAATGCGTCCAACTCTTGCCCCCCCCCCCGCCCCAAAAACCAAATAAAACTTACACAATCGAGCTCCGTGATTGGCCAGGGGCACCAAGGTAAGGGCACATTTTTTGCATTAGGTGAAGTTAATTGGTCAAATTTTGCCACCTCTACTCCATGGCCCAGACTGTGCCCGTTTCTACTACGAGTTGGACTACCAGGACTAGGATACTGCAGCTTGTCAATAGCAGAGAATACTCGAGTGTCAGGAAGCAGTTGAGAAGAAGATGCGATCACTGGAACAAGAGTTTTATTTGCCTGACTTTTCGGATTCCCTCGGGAATCCTTAATCATAGGTGATGATAACATGGTCTTGGTCATGCGCAGATGGGGTGGAGACATGCAGAGGCTGCACGGTATTTATAGTTCCTAGTGTTCATCCGCGTATGTGTGATGATTGTTCACTTCTTTAGCGCGCGCTCGGGTCTTAAATGATGCGGTACTGCCTTGACACTTCGCGTTCGACTCACTAATTGCCACAATTGCCATGTCAGCGTCAGATGCGGCCCTGATAATGGCGTGACAATTATGCTCGCTGTCGTCAGAGTCGTTGTTGCGTCCGGCCCTTCCCACATGACTGATTCTCTTACTCAGAAAACTTCTCAGTACACCGTAAGGGAACGCCAAATCGCTGCGCTTATTGATGGACTGGGCGCCTGAGAATCATGACTCCAGCAGATCGCGGCTCACGCGGTTGTGACCTCTTGCGAGGATTTCGGCCATGACCATGACCATGTTATCACCACCTATGAGTAAAGATTCTCGAGGTAATCCGAAACATCAGGCAAATAAAACTCTTGCTCCAGTAATCGCATCTTCTGATTATGCAGCTATAAGTACATTCCTATGCTAAAGTGCTATTTCTACTAAGAATAATTACTAAGACCAGTAACGGCCTGCGTGTGTGTGTGCTTGTAGGAAGTCGGCACCCAGTATGCACTCCCAATGCGCGTCTCAAACTTCATCTGGGCTGATTTGTAAGACACCCGGGCGAGCGTTTACGTCCGGTAGGTAAGTGTGGTATGGTCCTTTCAGCGGCAGTTTCGATCTTCATGCGTGAGCATGGACTAGAAAGGGGTTGCCGGGTGTTAGGCTGAGGACTATTTACTCACCTTGCGTAGGCTGATGGAGAACTCCCGTTGGCAGTTGGAGCAGGCGATGGCTGACTCGTCGGCGACCCACTGCCTGTTGATCAGGCGCTCTCGTGCAATCTGCCGGGACCAGAAAAAAAGAGAATGAGATGGACACGAATTCAAGACGCGGCAGCGTCACAGAGGGGAACCGGAACCCTACTCAGGTGGCGCATTCTCAGGCGGAGGAGCAGGGAGGAGGGTTAAAAGCAAACGCCACAGTGCTGCTATGAAATGCGGTTGTTTGAGATCTTTGGTAAACTTGATGATCGCGTTGAGGATGCTTCGCATCAGCCATATTATGCTGGTTGCCAGAGGACTCTCTAGCGGGCTCCAGACACAGCGGGAAGAGCATGTGCCGTAACGCTATTGGTGAGCGTCCCTCCATCATTGCTTATATACCCTATCTTCCACCTACATGACAACAAGCCCGCGGATCAATGGTCAGGGTCGCGTGTTCGATCCCCGGATGTTTCAAAACCTGGAGTTGGGTATTGCTAACTAATGACGGCTATCAGCCTTTCTCACGTAATCGATCAACCCATTGTTTGATAAGCGTGAAAGCTCTAAGTCAATCAATACCCGCGCTTCATCTGATTGGCTGTAGACGACAGAGCACTCATCGCACAGGCAAAGCTACGCAACAGCACAACTAGCGTTTGGCGAAGTAGCCGAATACCCCTGAAAGAAACCTCTAGATACATACAATCAATACCATTACTCTTTAGATGTTGCTGGCATTAATTGGTTAATCGAAAATTGTTTGGAAGGAGCCGCTACCATATCAAATGAACACGTTTTACCTTGATGTGCATAAATATTTCTATAAATCAATAAATAATTCTGATAGCCTTGTAGCCAGAGCCTTGGCTGCATTTAGGTCTTTCCATTGCTGACATGAATTGGAATCACATCGGAGCCACTAACATTTTCACGACTGGGCCAAATGAATTCTACTATTGCCTTCTAAGGTCGCAATCGAGTTCTCGGCTTAATCGCAGGATGTTTCCTTTAAATGTGAACAATATGAAATGACAATTCAACATACAAAATGACATCAACCTGGACATCTGAGTAGCATTAGCATGGCAAAAACACTTGCTGAGCGGGGGATGTAATGTGTACTTATT
The DNA here is from genome assembly GCA_036362985.1 of Ligula intestinalis. Lineage (NCBI taxonomy): Eukaryota > Metazoa > Platyhelminthes > Cestoda > Diphyllobothriidea > Diphyllobothriidae > Ligula > Ligula intestinalis. The sequence continues at coordinate 94,817,823 of JAYGXS010000002.1, forward strand.
ATTTTGCAAATAAGGTCATATTAAAGTTGGTATGTTGCTTATCGGCAAAAAAATCACACACAATATCATTACTTCTTTGAAGCCGTGGAAGACCTATGAAAGTTTCTGCTTCTCCGGGTTCGATAACCTCGATAACTGGCTTAAATTGTTGTGGCAGTCAAACTAACTGTTTCAGTGCTAAAGCGTGTCCTCACAAGTAGACAGAGATACCCAAGTGAGCGTCTAGATGAGGAACGTGTGTGGGTGTGTACCTGTAGAGTCTGATTCTGTCGACCCAGATCGAGGACAATGCGCTGCAGGCTTTCCAGCTCCTGGTGACAGGTACCCAGCGCAGCCTCCAATTGACTGTTCTTGTCCTGCACCGCAATGAACTGATCCATCAGGGTCTGATGCTCCATCAGCGTGGAGTCCAGTTTTGTCTGTAGACCGGAGAGGGCAGAACCCTCGGCATCGCGCAACTTCTGACACTCGGCTTCTGCCTGCGCAAGCTTCGAGGACTTCTCAGCCAGGGACTCCTTCAACGAGGTCTCGCAACCGAGCAGGCGTGTGATTTCGGTCTTCAGGTCGTTCTAGGTGAACAGGGTAAACAGAACACAACACAGCATGTGTGTGGTGAGTAGAGAGAAGGTAGGGTAAAAAAACTAGTAGTACTTGGCAAGTACCTCCCGTTCAAGAAGAACTTCGAAGGTCCCCCTCCCATCACATCGCGGCGGCATTGTCGAACTCCCAGTGACAACACACCTGCGCAACGTCTACCTCTCTCTCTCTCTCTCTCTCGCTAATAAGCCAGAAATGGCCATTCCAGTCTCCTTGTCTTTGCCGGCAATGTAGTGCAGTAGAACTCCCCCCTCCCTACACTGGCGGGAGTTTCGGAAATGGCAAGAAGCGAGAA
>JAYGXS010000002.1:94818814-94849491 GCA_036362985.1 Ligula intestinalis
GCAGAAACGCGAGAGGAGGCGAAACGATCAGTCGTCACGGAGGTATGGTGACTTGCGTGGCATCCAACGCAGCGATCAACGGGAATAAATTAACACCCTCCGGAAAGACGCGGCTTGTCTGCGGCCACTGGGGTGGCGGGGAGTGGAGCGGCTTTTTTATGGAGGTTAGTTGTCAGACAAACGCACTCTGACAAGTAAACGGCACTGGATTCAGACCTGACGGAACACACAAATGCTGTCCAAAGTAGATGTCCAGTGGGAGCTATAGGTGACTGTTCTCTCCTCTAATCGTCTCACGGACTGCTAGTTGCCGAGCCATGTCCTCGCTGCTTGTGAAGATGGCTGGAGGGTTATGACCACGCATCCGGGTTACATTTTTTAAGAAAATGCCGCCGAAAGGAACATTCTCGTGTACAACAACAAGGACTGAACATACCAATCTAGTAGAAATCACACCAGAACTTTTCGAGTCTTACAATTATAGCACCGCAAGAACTGTAATTTAACACTTGGATGCCAGTTTGAAACCTCGTCGGACGGATTAAATTTTGCTGCATTGTATGGCCGACTCACTATAACAGTTCGACTATCGGCAGCTAGTATTACCGGCAAAGATAGGGGAGACTGGGATGGCCATTTCTTGCTTATTAACCCTCATCAGCCAGTAATACCCAGATTCAAATGGTGTCCCACCCGAACCTCGAACGCGTACCCTCTTTCATCAGAGTCAAACACCCTAACTATTGAGCTATGATCTCGTTGTCTAGCCGGGCTAGGTCTAGGGATATTGACACTCAGTGATAAGGCTCGGATAATACTATTTGCCTAATACTATCTGCCTATAAGATCATGCCCTTGTTTGCACGAACGCTTTCTCCTTACAGTAGGGCTATACCAAGGAAGGGCGCTGTTGTGGACGCGCACCAATCGATCAAAAGTTCACAAGCCAGCAGCCGACAACGTGCATATTGTCGTCTGTTTCTTAAAGGAGAGAGAAAGAGATGCTCGCTGCCGCCACCGCCGCAGAGTGGGGCTAAGGAAATTAATATTTCAACAAAGAAACCCCGTTATTTTTCTGCTGCTTTTTCAAAGATACTGCAGTCACGGGGCGGAAACAATTCCGGTGGATGCAGTGCGCTGTGTCCGATTGCATTCCCCTCTGTGCTCATCGCCTCCAAAATCACCCGGCAGAAGTACGTCAAAAAGGGAAGTTCTTATTTTTTAAGAAGGTGATTGTCATAGCATCCGGACATTAAGGTTCTACTTCTTTCGGAAACAACATGCGAATGAACTACAGGACAAAAGCCTCAGGCCAAGACAGAGTTGTTGTCGGTGTTGTGAACACACGCTTAACACGAAAGATACCCTTCAGTTAAATATAACATGTAAAAAGAGCGTAATATGATACTAAACGAGGGCAAAATTGACTTGTATGACCCCTCTAGATATCTAGCCACCCACCCAACTGTTTAACGTATTTTGTGGTCAAACATTTAATTCTTGGCTAGTGAGCTTAAATTAATATGTAAATGTGGCAAAGGTGATCAAAAAATATCAAATAGGCTAAAATAGAATAAAATACGATCAACATGAACTTCTGTTGCACAGGTTACGAATGCCAATTGAGAAAAATTTGACCTTATGAAGGCGGAATTCAACGAAAATGGAAATTTGTCCTCCTGTTGGTAAAATTTAACGAAAACATTTTAAGTCGGGCTACTGAAAATTTGAAGGTAGTTTTTTTAGCATTATAAATCAGTCCTGTCTAAAGCAGTATAGGAAAGAATATTTTCGCACATGTTTTCTATAAAATATATTAGAATATATACAGGCAGTCAAAAGTAAGGATAAAAATGCATGCTACTTAAGCAGCCGTTTTTTCAGAAGCTACATTCCATAAGCGGGCAGAAAGGAGCTCTTTACAGAGCCGGCATCCTGGCGGGGAGGATAAAACTTGAGCTTTGACTGCATGATAATCTGACTTTTGACTTTAACTTTGCTTAGCCATGCCGGAAGGTGCTCCCGTAAGAAGCATAAACAGGGCCATCCTTGCCCACATGGTTGACTCCGGACATCGTGTTGACCCCAACTAAGCCATTAAGGTAATTTATAAGGTCCGCCAAACTACCCAAACTCCCTGGGTCAGTGCCTGCTAGCAAAAGCAGAAGCGACCGCTATCAGGTTGTTGTTTAATCAATGTCTCCACATTACTATTATATGAAATCGTCTTCGCTGTGGGCACTATCGGGCGTTATAGCATCTTGTTTGTCAGCCGAACTAGCGTTGCTTTCCTGTTCAGTGCTTGGCGCGTGGTCAGGAGAAAATGGAATAGAATCTTTAAGTAAGCATGTGACCGTCTCCTTATAATCATTACCGGCATCCTTTTGAACCCTGGGAGCAAGCAGTGTTGAACGGATATGGTTTGTCCTCTTCCTTGACTGGTTCATATTTGAGCGTACTCAGGCTTGAACCGGCGCAGCTCGTCCTCTTCAACGAGGGATCATATTTAGACTGTTCTTCCTCTTTTTTCTTCAACAAGAGTCAGTCAGAAGAGGTTAGGCACAGTGACTGACCTCCGATTATAGATAAGGATGCTCCCATTCACTTGCGCTTGAAACTATCGCGGTGCGTTAAAACCCGTGGCTTGGAGGATTGCCAAATGACGGGATAACTTGGACACCGCAGTCAGCCAGCGTGTTTTGTTGCATGGAGCGGCTGTCTGCGGGCTGACAGTCAGATTAAATGGCTCCTTCTTAATGTGGCCTTTATGGCGCTCCCCGTGACGTGCTGTTCGTACGCACATTGACTGTTTTCAATAGGGTCTTCAAAGGCATTGCCTACTACCCTAAATATACTGCACTATACTGAACTATATGAAGAGCCCGGTGACGGAACGGCTTAAACTCGTTAACCAACGGTTTCGCCGAAATTGAGAGGTAAAAGGTAACCAATGACAGTTCGGTAATCGTTAGCGAAAATTTCCAGTGTACCGCCCCCAACATAGTCCGTACAGCACCGGTTACTTGCACTGTACCTACTACATTCACCCCTTCCTTTCCCAATAATAAGACGGCCGATGATGGGCTAGAAATCGACGGCTGACAAAGTTGAACAAACTTTCTATGCGTTCGGCACACCAACTATTCCCGCAAACCGCGCCAAACTAGACTTTACTAGAAGGCAGGACTCTCGAAGCACACTCTTACGCAAACTGGTGTAGGGACTTTTACTAATGCAAGGGTGACAGAGCCCCAGAGGACACGCGTGAGGTCTCAAACGCCGAATCCTACGAGAGACAGATGACCAAAGGGCCACAGGCGAAGGTGACGTACCTTGAGGAAGAGTGCGCAACACGGCGCCCCGACCTATCTCGACAGTACGCCGCCGCCGCCAAGATGCAATCACAAAGACGCGGGGTAATGCTACGAGCAGTAATTAGCTTGCCACCGGCCCATGTACCGCCGGCTGAAACGAAGGAGATGGCTGAGGAGGGGGGAAGTAGGAGAAAGAGAAAAGGTAAATTCAAAAAAGGGCCCTGCTGTTACTACGTCTCCTTCCCAGTCCCGCATAATGCCCTGCTGCCAATAAATGCACCAAGTACGCAGTACAATGATGCTAAGAAAAGGCTGACTGTAATATAGTCTGTCAGACGGTAAAATTTGAAGCCGTGAAAACGCCTGACTATTAATCGGCTGTTACGAGGCATCAAAGGCGGCGGAAAGCAAAGCGAGCCAGTCAACCAGGGCAGATTGGCTGCGAGAGGTTGTAAGTGCTGGCACCCGGTGCCCCATGAAAACGGTAGTACACACAGAGGAGATAAATACATCCCGTCACCACGATATCCAGACGATTGAGGAGAGGAGCAGGTTCGAGGCCATCAGGGCCTATGAACACAGCGTGAGACTTCCCACACAAAGTCTCCGCAGACAGATGGCCGAAAAGCAGCAGCCAACCCGGCTAAAGCGGACCCCAACCTGGAGGGAGAATGCGCGCAGATGCCTGCAACAAACTCTGGGAGAGGATTCTGAGATTACAAGAGAACTCTTCGCTGTTAACACGCTAGCTCTATGGCGCCGTCCTAACATCAATATTCTAAGGAATTGTGAAGATCTGTGCAGCAAAGCAGAGATGGTAGAAAGCCGGAAACGAATGGAGGATGCGCTCAACTCCCTACCGGAAACTTCCCTGGCTACTTATGCGGACGAGTCGGCGATAGATGGATGCAGACAGGGAGGTGCGGGAGTCGTGGTGAAGAAAGGAAGTTGGAATAACTACTCAACAATTGTAACGTCCAGGAGAAGGGGCGCATGCTACTGCTCATCCTTTGATGCCGAGATGTTAGCCCTACTGACGGCGGCGGAATGGCTAGAGCACCCACCCGAGGACTGGAGTTCTGCTAGAATCCTTACTGACAGTAAATCCGCACTAGATGCCCTACAGAACTTCGGGACAGGACAGGACCTTAAGAAACCGTTGGTACAACAAGTGATGAATGTTCTGGAGAGAGCCACAACAAGAAGGAGTGTAGAAATCGCGTGGATTCCCAGCCACATGATCCCTGGGAACAAAAAAGCAGACGCGGCCAGGACTGAACCGGACGGTAGACCGACATCCTTTGCGGCAACGATGAAAGCAGTCAGACGAATGACCCCCAGGCCACAAATGACACATGAACACGGCCAAAAACGTACACGGCGCCCATCAACTGGGATGAAGAAAATGACTCGGCTGGATAGAACGACCCTAGTGAGATTTAGGACCGGACATTGTCCAAAGCTGAATCAAATCAGGAAGCGGTACAATCTGACTGATGATTCCACGTGTGTAGGCTGTGGAAGGGAAGAGACCAACGAACACCTGATGGAATGCGCAGCCGAGATGTTCGCCAGAGTTTAAGAGTTTGGTGTCGACTACAGACTGAGAGCGCCGATCGACCTAACCGTCCGAAGACCCTCTGTCACAGTCCGGTATCTTAAGAAGATTCGGAAGTCGTGGTTCTAAAGCCACTTTCCTTGCAATTGATCCTGCAACAACAACAACAACCACCACAAATATAAATGGAATGAATTAGGCCGGAGGGGAGGAGGGCTGTTGAGAGCCGCCCTAAAGGACACGCGAGCAGGCAGGCAGCGAGTCACGCTCATGCTAGACTATCGACCCATCTACACACGGCGGCGCAAGTTAACTGGCAATCAATAATTGAAAATTTAAAGCCGCAGCCAAGTTTAGGACTCTGACGAGCCAGCCAAATGAGTCTCAAGCCAATCGTGTCACAACTCGCGCCAGGACAGTATATGATTGGTCCGATGGACATGGCTGTACACGCATTTGCTAATCTTAAATATGTTGTACTAAGTACGCTAAAATACTTTTACTGTTGCACTCTTCTTGTTGTGTTCTTCCTCGAGGACTCACACAAGGTATAATTAGACGCTGATATCTCGGCTTTGGCAACATTAAGAACAGAATAAAGGGGGGGGGGGGGGGGCGAGAATCGAGACATGTAAATGAAATCCGAGGTGGTGACACTGGGGAAGGGGTCCGACTGAGGTGACAACCCTAGAAAAAGTAGCTAGTGTCGGACAGCAAATGCAATGCCCAAAGTTGCTGAGGGTAAAAATAAGAACAGCTAGGGATATGTGGCGGTCTAACAGTGGGTGTACTCGGATCACTAAAAGTATCAGGGCGAATCCCAGTTCGGAAGTTAAAATTCAGAAGTCATCAGTAGGAGTGATTGATTGTATACAGAATTCACCTTGGTGCTGTCTCAGATGGCAATGGTCACTGGCGAGGCCAGACCTAGTGTTGACTGCATCCAGCCGGACCTGAGAGAGCATGAGACAGTGGTAGAAACTGCTGAAGTAGAATTGCGGAGCAAGACTCAAGCGTTCTGATACTGGTGTGTTGCAATTGCCCGAGGGGAGGTCGCCTGCAAAGGTCCCCTACTGCGTTGGCCAAACAAGTGGCGTGGTAAGGGGCCCTTAGGAAGGCGTGCTTATTTGGACGCGCGTGTATGCGCGGTTGGGTGACTGAAAAAGCTGAGGGCAACTGTGGGGGCTACCAGAGAGCTAAAGGACAGGGAACGCTGGCACAGCTGTTAACGGCTAACCAGAAGCAGCTGCGAGGTCAATTCTTGGGGAGCGGAGGTGCCAGTGGAAGGAAGCACCGGAAGAGTTGGTTTGAGGGCGCATGACTTTGGGGCAGCGGGCCTTGGCGAACGAAGGGGGAACAGGAATTGTGGCCGTCCACCACAGACATATCTTCAAAACTCGAATGCAGAACGCATTCAGACGCACTGCAGCGACGACAGTGGGATAAAGGAGGAGAGTAAGTATTTGTAAGACCTATTTCAAGCCAACGGTTATCCCAAGTCCTTCGTACGCCAGTGTCTTAAGATGACCCACCTTAAGCGGTCGAAAGGAGAGGACCGCAAGTTCTGGCTCGCAATCCCTTATGTGAAGAATGTATCACAGGCGACTGAAAGAATCCTGAAACTATTCGGGATTGGTGTGCCCCATGAGCCAGAGTCAACCATCAGACAGCAAATCATTCGGCCCAAAGACACGCTACCGCTGACAGAACAATCAGGTGTAGTCTACAGCATACCATGCCAAGACTGCGATGTACGGTATGTTGGTGAAACGGGAAAACGCCTTGGCACAAGGTTGCAGGAAAATCAACAGGCAACCAAACACAAGGCTGAGCTGTCTGTGGTTTATGACCACGCAATACAGAAGAACCACCTATTTGAAAACTGTACGTGCATGATACGACAGCTGCCTACTAGTATTAAGGCGCGTGTAGCCTGCTTCAAGTGGAAAGCGTAGAGTTGGTACATAGGAAACCCCAAACGCAAATGAAAGGGAGGGGGGGGGTCAAAAGTAATATTGAACTGAAAAGAGAAACTTTCAAAAGAGCAACGCATATGCTTTCCAGTAGAACATTTGCAAAGACGTAACTTACAAGGGAGGAAGAAGCATAAGAGAAGACATTTAAAGTAAGATTGCTATCAAACACGTTTCGACTAGAAAAGTCGACAAAAATCAGCGAACTTGTGTGGCCACTTTTAGTCAGTGTATATTTTAAGCGACCGACAAGACAAACATCAAAAAGCGTGGTGTGATGGCCAGTACTGAAAACTCACCGAAATTTTGTTTCAGAATTTCGGTGGGTGTGCAACTCTTTCATTCATTTAAATACCTGGATGCGCACAATCATATTTTATATGACCAAACAAAATTTGATTTCTTGTGCTCGCTTTGCAGAACAGCTTCAAGCTTCGCATATGAAGGCAGGCGGGGGGGGCGGGGGTCTCAGAAGGCCTAAAAATGGGTAGGGGTTGATTATATGGCCCCTCTCCGCTGCGTACAGTAAAATAGGAACTGCCGGTGATACAGGTGACTTCGAAATAAATGCCAGGGAAATTATGGTTAAGGTTAAAGCTACTGCTGGATTTAATATTTGTCCGGGAAGCGATCCTGCTGTTTAATAAATACCTTGGCAATACGCTGTATGTTGAGCGGCAGTGAAAAATTACTCAAGAGAGCCGTCAATGGGGCTCTAATTTGGCGCCGTGCCGCCACCAACGTTGGCGGGCAGGTTTAACACGTGCAAATAGAAATATTTAATATCCACTAAAATGAAACATACTACTTACAATCTCGGAAGTCTGTTGGGATTTGGACTCCTCCAGGGCGTCTTTCTCAGACCGTAGAAGCTGAAGTTGACTTTGGAGGCTCTCTTTCTCTTCACCCCGTTCTCGCAGCTGGTCCTCAAGTTTTTCAACTTCCTGCCGCAGTGACTGAAAAAGGGAGCGAAAATGAGTTGGCGGACAGTGAAGCTGCGCACGAAGATTTCAAAGCTTAATGTCCGCTCTGAATTCTTCACGCGTTGGGCCATACAACCGTGAAATGACCTCCCGCAATCAGTCGTGGAGGTCAGTTCCCTACAGCTGTTAAAGCAACACATGCATAATTACAAATGTGCCCTGTTGTCCCTCGACAACACCCATGAGACAAGAGTTATTTGTAAAAACAAGGCTACTCACTGCTTGTCAATACTATTTTGTTAGTGACAAATTTACGCGTGCGCCATGTAATCAATAGGATTTTCAAAAGCGTTGCCTATTACCCTCGGTCGAGAGAAGAAGAGAGGGGGGGGGTGGAAACTAACCTCTAAGATACATTCATTTGACCGTGCCGTCTGTTGCGCAGTAGCCAGCTGCAGCTGAAGATTACTCATCTCCTGCGTGGCGGAGGCCAGAGAAGCCTCTGACGCCACAAGTTTAGACGAAGTCTCCGACAAACGACTGTTCAGTTGGGAAATCTGTAGTGAACATAAAAGTGAAGAAATAGAAAACAAAGGTTTCGCGCCAGACGTGGAAATAAACCAAAAATGTAAACGGAGAGGTTGCAATTTCAACGTTAAGAGGCGGCAACACTCAGTGATCCTCCGAAAGCGACACCCCCCAACCAAGTCCCAACTCCCGAATTTTGCCCCCAAACAAAGATGTATAGCAAAACTGGTGTGGGGGCGTGAAAGTGATCGCTGCTTTCACTAAAAGGGCGTAGTTTGGTGTAGCAGACCTTGGCCACCGTGAGACGGATGGGAACGCGACGAAAACGCGTGTGCTGTAGTTCCACGGTGACTCAGTTACTGGTCATAATGTTTTTGGTCGACGTGGTTGAAATCTTGATAGAGATTTTTGTGAGGTTCGATTGCAGTTCCCTGAAAGCGCAGATATACAATGTCCGCCAATTTTCGCTAGGCAGATTTGCGAATAGATAAGTAACGTTACGCATTTAGTAGAGAAGAATCATTCCAAACTCCGGACAGATATTTTCCAATTGATAATTGTCCCCAGATGATCACGGAAATTGAACTATACTGTGCTTCTAATGCGAACATATACTTCCTTGACGAGCAAAAATCACCTCCTATTATGGCTAATCTGCAACAGAATTGCGGTCTATAAACACCGCCTCCTAACTGAACGATCCAATTATTGCTAAGGGGCATTGCGGGCAGGTATAAAAATGCTCAGGTACTCTACGCTCACGCCGAACACTCGATAATCAAAGACATTGTTCATTGAAAACAGGACAGCACTATCTGGGAGTAGAGGTCGAATAATCGGGAGAAGATACAAATAGGAAGGCGCAGAAAAAGTGGACTAAGGACTATCAGAAAGCATCTTTTTTACAAGAAGAACCTAGGGTTCACGTATTCGCTTTCATTTGTAAAATCAAAAGATATCCAAAATTTTCTTTGTCTACTTCAGTACCTCGGCTGCAGAAGCAGCATTCCGCGAGTTGAGGTCATCTATTGAAGTGCGAAGACGGTTCAGCTCGTCTGAATTTTCCTGCAGTTGCGATTGAAGGTCTTGCAGGCGTGTTTCGTTGGCCTCCGAGTCACCTTTGAGTTGGAGGATTTCTTTCTGGAGACGAAAGCAATGAAGACGTGAATCCCTGTGTAAATTTTAAGTAATTAATTGCATCTACTTCAGATAACGTCAGTAGACAGTTAGTTTTGGAATCAACCAAAACCGGCAAATCAATGAACTACCTCGTGCTGAGCGATTAAAGTTTCCTTGGAATTTTCGGCAGCAGATAATGCACTTTGTAATTGGGCCTTTTCTTGCTCCAAATGCTGTGCTCTAGAAGCCTGGTCAATAATGTGATTCTTGGTCTCGGCAACTGCCTTTTGGAGAGAGGCAACCTATAAAAGGAAAATCAGAAGGTCAGTTCTGACCGGCCCAGTACAATAGGAATACAAATGACATCCGCGGAAGCTCAAAAGAAACTAGGGGCTACAACTACAAATTACGACGCTCAGCGCCAGCTTAACGAATAAACTAGGTCTACGCGAAGGTCTGAATCGGAATTTACGACCGTGAATACCTGCTAGTACAGTGGAGTCCGGTTAATGTGGACACGGTTAATGTGGACAACCGCTTAATGTGGACAGTTGGCCAGGAACGGAATTTCTCCATAGTAAAATCCTCCGGTTAATCTGGACAGCCATCGCTTAATGTGAACAGCACCAAGCTGTCAACCGGTCGGTCGACCCACAGATTTTGTCAAAAATCCAGTCCAACTCGCCCGCGGCGGGGAATCCCCGCGTCCTGTTCGCCACAGTTGGGAGGTAAAGTTGTCGAAGGAAGCCGCCAATACGTCATCTAGACTATTCCCACTCCCCCTGCCCTGCCCCCGTATCCTCACCCTTGTCTCCCTTATCTGCTTTCCCACAGATTTTGTCAAAAATTCAGTCCAAATCGCCCGCGGCGGGGAATTCCCGCGTCCTGTTCTGAAAGTTTTGCTTCAGATGAACAGTACACAAAGCTTTTCTGTTGGTTTGCCTGTGGTTGTGTACGTGTGGAAGCCTTCTTTCGGACCGCGATCCGGCGAGAGATTTTGCAGATCATCCAAGACCTAGTGGAAGACGATGAGACTGGCATGCGTTTGGCTCACAACGTTGTGAAGAAGATTGACGTTCTTCAGGCCATGGAGATGTTGAGCACTTCGTGGAAAAAGGTGAAGTCGGAGACAATCGTAAATTGCTGGAGGAAAGGGGGCTTGGGCACCACTGAAGAGGAAGTTGCAGAGAATGAAGTCGCGATTCCGATCCCAGAAGACGTGACAGAGGACAGGATCGAGAGTTTTCTAGAGTGGGTTTCAATCGACGACGATGCCGAAGTCGCCGAGGAGGCAACACTGGAGGAGGTGACAAGCGAACTCGCCGAAGCAGTTGCAGATGCCAAGAAGGCACCAGACGAGCAGGAAGAAGAGTTTGAAGAGGAAGACGAAGAAGTCGAGCCCCCAGTCTCATCAAAAGAAATGAGGGCGGCATTGGCCGTACTCGAAACGGGGCATTGACAACAAGGTTTTGATGTGGAGAATTTTGACACTGTGATCAAGAACTTTAGGGGAGCTTTAAGAGCGAAGTTTCCACCAAAGCAATCAAAACTGAGCATGTTCTTTCAATAAAACTACAGTCAGATGCAAAATTCTGTTTTTTATACGTAGAAACGACTGGTTTGGGGTCAGTTCGCTTAATGTGGACAACCGGTTAATATGGACAGTTGGCCTGGAACGGAGGTGTCCACATTAACCGGACTCCACTGTATTATAAATTACATTATCAACTTATACTACTAAAGTTTGTCCGTTGCCAGCATGTGCATATTACGGGATTATCCTGCAGTGGCTGTCAGAGCTCCGCCCAAATATGTAGGAATAGAATTTCGGTCTAGGCCTATAGACCCTGAATATACTAATCTATACCGATAACAGAAACTAATTACTAAGGAGATTAAAATCTGAATCCTTGTACCATCTATATCGACGATGCTCCTTTTAGCTGCACTAGGCCTAAAAACTGTAGCTTGGGCCTAGGCCAAATACTGTTTGCTATACTTCCTAAATATGGACAGTGGACCCAATTGTCAGACAAGCCTTCTTCACAGCAAAGCTGTACCGAGGTACCAGACGAGCTGACCTCTGACAACTTCGCGAAGTTTTCTATACTTCATAACTTGTTGAGGCGACCATACAAGTCATCGTCACCTAAAAATGTGAGGCGCAAATAGCGTTGACGCTGATCTTGCCATAGGTATTCCACGTGGATGGAAGTTGGAGAAATTGTCTACTTTCGGAAAATAAATGCGCGGGTAGTGGCTTTCATTTCCAAGCTGGTGCGCGCCGGAAACTTGCTTTTGCTTGGCTAACGGGGCTCTGGTAGGGGAGCAAGACCGGGGACCTAGCGCCAATCCCCTTTTCTCCACGAAACACGGAATTGACTTTCTTGACTTTCTACACTTTCATGAATCACAACTATACGCAACATACGATCTCTGCTACGGCGTCCGCGGGAACCGACGCGCCCCATCCTCTTGGCATCGCGGGACGGGTGTTAAATCTGCGAGCTGATGCCGGATTGCGAATTGCAGGCTGGAATGTTCAAACTTTGAGGGATGACGGCGCCCAACTGTTAACAGCCAAATCCCTTTCTGAATACCGTGTTGGTGTGGCGTGTCTCTCTGAGGTCCGCCTACCTGGCACTGGCCACAAACTGCTGCAAGTACCAAGAACTGACTCTGCGTACCATCTCTACCACAGTGGTGTGTCCGACAACTCTGGACTGTATGGTGTCGCTATAGCTTTGGCCGATGAATTTCACTCGAGTCTGCTAGAGTGGGAGGCTGTCTCACCGCGGATCGCTTGGGTCCGTTTGAAAAGTGCCCCAGTCAACGTTTCCATCATCTCGGTATATGCGCCTACTCTGGCTGCTGATGACTTCTACGGTGACCTCCAGCGAACAGTTGACCGCATCGCAAGAAGCGATCTACTCGTCATTGCCGGTGACTGGAACGCCCGACCAGGTGTGTGTGACGCTGGAACCCGTCATGTGGTAGGCAAATTTGCTGTCGGAGCGCAGTGTGCCAACGGTGAGCGCCTTGTCAACTTCGCATCGTCTAACCACCTCGTTGTGTCAAGCACCCGTTTTGATCATCCGCGCCACCACCTTGTCACTTGGTACTCAAATGACGGGCATACCCAGGCCCAAATAGATCACATCCTTGTCCGAGCACGCTGGGCCAGCTCGGTCTTGGATTGTCGAGCCTACCGCGGTGCTGATACAGGAAACGCTCATGCATCGGACCATGTCCTACAGCGGGCAACCCTTCGCTTGCGTTTGAGAGCTATTCAGACCCTCCCGACCACAGCGGATCGATGTTGCAAAGCTGAAGTCCTCTGCTGGCGACGCCTTCCACTTAGCACTCCAGAACCGTTTCGACGGCCTGTACCCTGACGCCCGAGCGGACCCAGAGCCCGCGTGGCAGTCCCTGAAGGCCGCGATGTCAGAGCTGGCATACACCCATCTGGGCAAAACCCGACGGCGACATCGCGACTGGATCACTAGACCCACGCTTGAGTTAGCTGAGGAGGCCGGCCGAGCCAGACTCACTGGCTCCCCCACTTACAGAGAGCTGCGGCGCCAAACGACAAGGGCCATCCGAGCCGATAGGAACGCCTACTGGAGCGACTTTGCCACGGAAACGGAGCGAGCAGCTACCAGAGGTGACACCCACAAGCTCTACCGACTCTTAAAGCAGGCCAGCAGAGGTTCGGGGAACACCACCGAGACTTTACTGGATCGCAACGGTGCTGTAATCACTAAGATCGATGACCGGTTAGAGAGATGGCGCGAGCATTTCTGTGACCACCTTAACCATGATCCCCCTGTGATGTCTGACCTGTCGCCCAATGCGGACGATCCCCACCATCTGTATGAGTGCAACACAGAGCCACCCAGTGTAGAGGAAGTTGCCTCCATTCTCTTGAGGCTACGCAACAACAAGGCACCTGGTGAGGATGACCTCCCGACTGAGCTCTTTAAATGTGCACCCGAGGTTATTGGGCCCTGGCTACAACAAATATTTGCCAAGAAATGGGACAGCGAAGTTGTGCCCTCTGACTGGAGAAAAGCAGTGATCCTCCCCTTGTTTCAAAAAGGCGACAGACGAGCGTGCAGAAATTACAGAGGCATTAGCATTATCGATGTAGCGGCGAAAACATTCACGTTTCTTCTCAAACGTTTCCAAACTGCGAGAGACCAGCGCACCCGCCCAAACCAGAGTGGATTTCGACCAGGTCGTGGCTGCACCGACCAGATCTTCAATCTCCGCCGTGAACTGGAACTGAGATGGGGTCACCAACAACCCACTGTTCTATGCTTCATCGACTTTGCTGCCGCATTTGACTCTGTTGATCGCAGTTCGCTGTGGAACATAATGAAGACGGACGGCCTACCACCTAAGCTTCTCAATCTCATGCAGGCATACTATCGTGGCACTTCCACACAAGTGAGGACGCAGAACGGCGACACGGAAGCCTTTAGCGTCAGGACGGGCGTCCGCCAAGGTTGTGCCCTTTCACCAACCCTGTTCAACTATGCGGTGGACTGGATCATGACCAAAGCACTGGATGACTTCCCGGGAGTGCAGTTTGATCGCTCAAAATGGGTGACTGACTTGGCGTATGCTGATGACGTCGTCCTCTTTGGCGACAACTGTAATGCAGTTCAGCAGGCGTTGGACAAGGTTAATGAGCGTGCCCGATCCATCGGATTACGCCTAAACGCGACTAAGACCCAAGTCATGCTCTCCTGTGTGCCCCCTACATCTGTCACTCCTATTGTTCTCGACGGCGCTCCTCTCGAAAAGGTCGACTCGTTTAGATACTTAGGCTCTTTGGTCACGGAAACAGGTCAAGGTGTCGACGAGGTTGTATCACGCGTCAACCGTGCCCGATCTGCCTTCTACCGACTGTGCGCTCCTCTATGGAATAGAAGGGAAATATCACTACGCACAAAGTCCCGTGTTTACCAAGCAGTGGTCGATCTATCCTGCTCTATGGCGGAGAGACATGGCCTATGCGTGTTGAGGACATGAGGCGCCTTGAGGTGTTTGACAATGACTGCCTACGCCGCATCCTTCGTCACCGACGCGTCGACCGAATTCGCTGCTCCGATCTCCGCCGACGCTGTCACCTGGACGCTCTCCCTCCACTCCTGCTTCAGAGACGACTTCGGTGGTTCGGGCATGCGTCCCGGCGTGATGATGGTGAGCTGATTCGTGACCTGCTTGTGGCGACGCCTCCCCCCACCTGGCGCAAACGTCGCGGCGGGCAGCTGAAAACTTGGACAGCAACGGTCAAGCAGGATCTGTCGTCAGTTTCCGGCCCATGCGTCTACGGCCTACGCCAGTGGAACCGTGAATGGATGGTGCTCTCGTGTGAACAGGCGCAAGATCGACGCGCCTGGACAGCTGTGATTCATGATGCAGTCAACGTCAAAACTGATGCCGGCTCAACCCGCCCGAGGTGAATGCCATTACAAGTACAAGTACAAGTAAGTACATGCAATGCCGCGGTCAAACTGGCACAGCGTTTGGATCCACTACTACATGGCAAACCGATCTCGTCCAGGATATGGATAGCTAGTAGTGAGAGCTCAAACCGATATCATATTTCCAACCACCCCTGCCTATGTCGATAGTACCCCCATCTTGTCATAATCTATGTGTATATACTAAAGGGATATGAATTGACAAACCACAAGCGCCAGGTTCACGAGGCAGGAAAGTTATTGTTTACCAGTCCTTTGTCGGCATACACTTAAAAACTCAAATAACAACTGACTTTTTCGGAGAGTAATTCACGCTCCTTTTGGGAGGATTCCAGCTGTTGGGATAGTTCCAAAAGTTTGTGCTCGTAGTCTGTTCGGTCTGCGGAATTCTCGGTTGAGGACATGGAGGGCCTGGATAGGCACGACACCTATTTAACAGAAAATACATCCGGAAGGAGACGGTGCGATCACTGCAGCAAAATGTTTATTAGCCGGACTACTCGGATTGTCGCTCTAACTCACTACAGGGACGCCATGAAAAAGAGGTTAAAGGTCCTGTTAAAAGAGTATTCGCACAGAAAACGATTATAAATTGTCGGCTAAACAAAGAGAACTCGAGCTGTTCTCTACCATTCACAACCTACTGGGGTTTGAAAGGTGAAACCAATCGGCTTACGAAAACGAAGGGGCTGTTCGCCGCGAGCATACATTTTTGAAACTCCATAAATTTTTCAATCAGTCCTGAAGTGCCTGAAAAATATCATCTACCATGGATTTAATTTCATTCGAAATTGGCAAACAGACGGCTTAAAAGTGACACCCGAGTGGGTGTTATAGCAGATCTACAGAAGTTTTGGGGAAAGCTGATGATTAAATGCTGCGGAACCATTGAAAAGAAGTGGAATTTTCTTGATACATATGTAAAAGCCAAGATGCTTGTGACAATATGGTATATCAGTATTCCGTTCAAATAGAATCATTCCTACTGACTCGCCTACGTGAAATCGTGCACGTATAAATGGCTACTTAACAAACCTAAGTAGGTATAACCAAATAAGGCGAAGGTCACGAGTTGATGAGGATTTATTGACGTCATACAATTTCGTGACATCTAATTCATCTGCAAACGGTCATTGCCTGTTAATATAGTAAATTAACTGTCCAGTTAGAAGGGTAAAGTTGAATAGGTAAATAGGGTGAGAAACGTAAGTCAAAAATGTGGGTGCATAGACCAAAAGACCGCGTTTAAGGTCGTACTTCGGGCGGCGACCGGACGTCTCCTACGATTTGCCGAGGCCGCTGCAATACGCAGAGGAAAGCCAGAACTCTGTAAGCAATTGGATCATGTGATCAACCTCGCATTGCCGTGGTAAAGATCGATCACCCCAGTCCCTTTCACGCCTTCGCCCTCACTCCCCCCCCCTATGACTGACTGCTGCCCTGTAATTTCCCCCCCTTTTACTTACACTTCACAGGCTTTCACTGTTACCTGAACCGCCTTGCTGTGATAATTACCTGCCCCCTCCTCTACCCCTCACTATGCACCCACATTTTTGAATTATGTTTACCACCCTATTTGCCTATTAAGCTTCACCCTTCTAATTGGACAGTTAATTTACTATATTAACAGGCAACGACCATTTGCAGATTAATTAGAGGTCACGAAATTGTATGACGTCAATAAATCCTGCTCAACTCGTGATCTTCGCTTTGTTCAAATTTATTCTGGGAAAACAATGTTTCAATAACCAAATAAATAACAAATTATGAAGGTGGGCCCGATACCTCTGGAGACCGGTCGCCTTCAGCCGGATTGAGCTGCAAAGCAGCCATTTGCGTGGAAAGTTGATTGTCTGGCGAGGGGGCCTGCTGTTTTTCGTTCACTCTTTCTTGCAACTGAGTCTCAAGCTCCAGAACTCGAGAATTTGCATGCTGTAATTGAAAGGCAATGTTTGTATAGGCATACAGCTACAGCCTACAGAGAAATATAAAGCGCGTAAAAATATTTGCGGGTATACGAAACGGTGGAACCGACCTTCAGAGATTCGCATGTGGTGGCCAAACTCTGTGTGGTATCAACCTAGAGGACGGACTGAGTATGATATGATAGAAGACATACCAATTGTCGTTCAAGGGACTGCACACGCTCCAGAGCCTGGTTCTTCTCGGAGACTGTCTGTGAGAGAAATAAGAGAGACACAGGACCTGTGATTACTTTTGTCTCAAGCCTGATAGATAAACTCAAAATGATTCAGTGGCATGGTCGGAAAGACCGACTCCTTAAACCCCTCTGAACATTTCTTATGAATGCGACACAAAACTGCTATGTGTGCATTTCATTAGACCGAGGGCAAATATATGATTTAATAACAATATAGTCCTTTGGGCAAGAATAATGTTTATTGCGTGAATTTTCGAGTCTGGTTCCCTAGGTCATCCTCGGATAAATGGGAGTTGTGCGAAAACAGTTAGCTCAAAGAGATGACTAACACAAGACTGTACGGTGGGTCAGAGTGTAGAAAGATAATCGTTACCCGCATTTAATGATGCGGTCCCTCCTAGTTGGGCAGGCGCCAACGAGTTGAGTTTGCCCCCCTGCCTCAAGGCACAAAGGGGCAAGTATCAGTATCAGTTTATTGAGGAAAAGATAGGCGAATGCCTTTGAACTCCCTGTTGGTAACAGGATGATATGAAATAAGTTGATACAAAGAAAAATTTAATATTTACGACGGTTACATGTTCCGGGAAGACAGTCTTCACAAAAATATGACAGAAACATACAAAAAAATGACTACTTGCAAATCGCGAGTAGTATAATTTGATGGAGTAGATGTAATAAACAATGTGATTCATTTGTAAGTGATTCATTGGAATCTGATGAAGGAGTATTCACCTTCATTGCGTCTGCACTTGATACATGGCCAGTCTACTCTTAAATGCATGGATACAAGTGGAGAGGAAAACCTCTTCTGGAAGAACGTTCCACGCTGAAACTAATCTGTTGGTAAAGGAAAATTTTCTTCCGTCGATCCTTGCTTTGCCCGGGCGTAGTTTAAGGGAATGCCCGCGCAAAGTTGGCGTGTTAGCCGGGGCAAAGAAATCATCAGGAACGAAACAATAATGCAGGTTATTCATAATACGGAACGTTAATATGAGGTCCCCTCGGAGTTGTCGGTAGGAAAGGGGAAATAGGTCGAGAATGGACAGTCTGCTTTCATAGGGCAATGTTCCTAGACCTTTGACCATCTTTGTCGCTCGCCTCTGGACCTTCTCTAAGACAGTACAGTCTTTGACAGTCCAAGGTCTCCATGCCTGTATAGCGAACTCCAGATGCGGCCGAATGAAGCTTCCAAAGATTTTGGAAAAGCTGTCTTTTTCTAAACCAATAAAGGCACGTCTAATCAGCTGTAACATAGACCTGGCCGACTTCGTACAGTTCAGGGTTGGTTTGAGGGAAGAAGTTATCCACACACCCAAGTCCTTCTGACTCTCAACTTGTTGCAACGTAGTACCATTTAAAGAATAGATTTTCGTGCAGGATGCTCTACAACTGCCGATTTGAAGAAAGTTACATTGACTAACATTGAAAGGCATAAGCCACAGCTTTGACCAGTCCTAAAATCTGTTCAAGTTGGCTTGTAGTAAATGCCCTAAGCAGATAAATCGGATGAACAACCTAATTCCATCAAATGTACGAGCACACCCGACAAAGCGACAAGCCCGTGGTGCAATGGTAGACTAGTAATATCAATGACCAAAAGTCCTGGGTTCGAATCTCGGGGATTCCGACCCTTGAGATTGGGTATGACTGGCTTATGACGGCTAACAAGCCAGAAATGGCCATTCCGGTCACCCTTTGCTTTGTAAGATTCACTCCATCATATGCCTGAGGTCGCTAAGCGACAGCCTGATATCACTCAAGTAAGAGCCTCAAGGCACAACAGCACTAGTATATGCTCTAATCAGCCTGTTTCAGGCTAATTCCCCTTCAATCAGCCAATCATCACTCTGGCTACCACCTGGCACCAGAGACACACGCACACACACACACACAAAATGTACTTATACACGGTGCAGGTGGTCAACAGACACGGTTTATTAGGTGTTGCACGAATTCAGAATCGTAATGTATATATCAGGGCGCGGTTATACACAACTGAAAGATACAACAGCTGTACGTTCAACCAGCTTGACAAAAACAAGTGGGAATTACTTGAGCAAGAGCTGCTTCCTGTGTCGCCTGCGCGCTTTTCCGTCGTTCCAGGAAGTCTGTCACTTTCGAACGAAGATCCTCCTCTCTGCAAGGAGGGAAGAGAGAAAAGACGAAAGGAATCGAGCATCTTTTTTGCAGTAGTTGGGTTAAAGCTCAGGTCAGGGAACCTACAACTTGGTGACGGTAGTTGTGGAGATGCTGTCCGCCTCCAGTAGACTCCGTAGGACGTTCTCCTACACACAGGCATCAGAAAAGGCCCAAAAAGGGAACAAACCAGGAGCGCCACCTTTGCGGACATCCGTTTCACCTCCTCATCAAGCTGCCTGTTCTGCGTGAAGCAGCCCGACACCAGTTGGTCATAATCTTTAATCAGTTCGGTGACTGCAAGTAAGGCGGGGGTGGGTGAGAGTAGGTAGGCATACCTTCAGGTAGTGCAGTCACTGTAGGTGGCCGTCCGGCAGTTTTGTCCTGTTAATGTGTAAAGTGCAGGGATCCGCATTAAGGTGCCGAAAGGAAGGTAGCAGTATCAGTTTATTGAAGGAAGGTTAGGCAAACGCCCCTGAACTCCCGATTAGTAACAAGATGATTTTAAATATATGGATACAAAGAAAAATGGAAAAACAGCACGTCAATTACATTCTTGCGGATGTTAGCAGTCGCCGGTTATACGTAAATTAATCAAACATGGCTACTCACTTATAGCGAGTAGTATAATTTAATACAAAATCTATGTACGTCTGTCCCTCGATTAGCAGGCGGCAAATAAAAAGACAGTAGACGCACAGATAGGGCGCGCGGTCTCCTTACTTACAGATTACAGAGCGCAAGGGACGTCGCAAAGTGAACCTAACTAATAATTACAATGCTCGCTAAAGGCATACAGTATCACACAAACCATGTTAACGGAAATTCTGCTATCTGTCTTCCCATTGACCACCTACGATGGCCAAATGAACGCCGAATGCCGCGAGTATTCTTCACAACTGAGTCAACTAGAACTTTTGTATGTTAAATATGCTAATGATGACCTCAAAAAAGTCAGATACACCGTCAGGTACTGAAAGATGGCCTAAAGCACTAGCATTGTCGCCAGCAAATGGCCTCCTACTAAACGACCAGAAGTCAGTCCGGTGTGTTTTTTTTTTGATTGCGACGCTCTCTCAGTCCTGAATCCATTGACATTCTGCCCAATGTGGTATCCTCGTTCTGGTATGTTGGTGTTACGTCAGCATCTAACCCCTCATTTACTCTTCACGTCGAAGGTCTTTTTTATTAAAATCCGTGACGTTTTATATTATATCGGCCGTTTGCGTTCACATCGCACACCGCAAGCCCTAATCTGGCGATTTATAGACGTCTGCATTTTCTTTAAGTATGAAATTGATAGAAGGCATAATTTGCTACCAAACGATTGCGATGGATAATTTTTCGTGCATTTTTTTCATTAAAATATATTTCGATTTATAAAGCCAGCCAGAATCAATGATAAAAATGCATGCAACTTATTGATTAATTTTTACAATAGATACTTTTTGTTAGCCGTCAGAAAGAAGCTTATTAAAAAGCCGGCATCCTATCATGACTGAAATGACTTGAGAAAAGGTTACACGGTAATAAATATTACAACGTTACCCGATGCCAATTAGCGAGTTAGTATCAATCTTTCGCAAATCTCGGAACGTTACACGAATTCTGGGCCGTAAGGTAGCACAATTGACTCTGCCGCAATACCATTTCATTCAAAGGATCTTTATTGGGTCCTCTGGAGAACGGAACTGCTGCGGAACTGTCACTTCCCAAGGTTCAGCGACTCGGGTTGAAATCTTACTCATTAGATCGGCGAAGTTTTCCGAAACACTTACAGCAGACGGCGCATTATCCCAGAAGTTTACTTAATAGCTGCCCCCACCTGCTCAAAAAACGGCACCAACAGAACCGCCTCGACGTCAAAGGGCTCACAGATGTCCGGATTTATTATATCACCCTGGTTTCCAGACGCCATGTCCGGCTGCTGGCGTACTTCTACCTTCTCAGAAGTCAAATTGTAGAACCTTGATGGCTGGATCGCAAAATATGATCAGATTTTTGGAAGGATAAATGCCGACTGATAGAAGCCAGGCAGTGCGATAAAAGCCTCCCGAAAGGCTTGGCTTCGAAAGGCGAATGGATTAGCACGGCAGAAGTGGGCGATAAGGCGTAGCGGAATGCACTAAGCGTTCTTATTGTTATGAGGAGCCTTAACGGACACGCGAGCGGGCAGGCAGCAAGCCGCGCTCACGGCAGGCTATCGATCAACCTACACGCGGCGAGCGCAAACTGGCAATCAATCCACCAATCAATAATTTCAAACTTCGGCCAGGCTTAGGACCCTGACAGGCCAGCCGGCTGAGTTAAAAGCCAATCATGTCGCTACTCGCACCAATATAGTATCTGATTGGTCCGATGGGTATGGCTGTGCACCCGTTTGTTTAGCTTAAATATATTGTACTAAGTACGCTAAAAGACTTCTGCTTTTGCGCTCTTCTTGTCGTGCTCTTCCTTAGGGACTCACACAAGGCGTCATTATGCGGTGACATCTCGGCTATGACTAAATTTGCAACAATGATTAGACTAGCGCGCACACATCAGATTCAAAAGTAAACCCAAACTAAGTTGATCCAACTGGTGAAGTAGGTCGCGCCTGATGACTGGTTGACAAGGAAGTGTAAACACACTGGCGTGCAGAAAGGCGATAGTTGGCAGGAGACTGAATATGCACCCCACGTGGTAGGTCGGTAAAAAACTACGGTAACTGGCTACAAAAAACTCATCTGTCTTGCAAATCTATTTATCCACGAGAAGACGAACAAACGGAGCCTGGACGATACTCACGTGCATAGTCCCTTCATTAGGTTAACTGGTAGCATTAAAAACATACAGTACTAATAAGGGGGTCCTCAATGTTAGGGGCCAGCCTAACCGAGTGCGTGAACAGCCCTGACGAGTCATTCCCACGCCATACGACCAGTTCGCTCACACACAGTGCATGTGATGATGCCACGCAGCTGCGGCCAGGCTGATGGCTCTAACACGCTAGCTGGATGAGCCACAAAGCTAATTTAGCCGCTCCTCACTTGAGGCCACAATGTGATTGGTCTAATCTTGTACGCTTTGCTTGTCCTAATTACGCTGTACTAGGTACGCTAAAAGACTTCTACTTCTGCGCTCTTCTTGATGTGCTCTTTGTTTGGGACTTACGCAGGGCATAATTAGACGGTGAAAGCTCAGCCTTAACTACATTTACAACACTGCGTCCATTCTCAACAAACTTTTCTGTGTGCTGTTTTAGTTGAAGTTGTTTAGATGCACATTAAACGTCGTCTAAAAAGGTGCAAAACAGCACTTTAGTAGGTCTTTTTTAGAGTTTGCGAAATAGGGGGCGTTATGCAAGCGGGGAACACACGATAAGTCATCAAATGGGAAACTGCTACTGGGTGTACAAACCTGGTCGGTGTCAGAAACATGCTTTGAATTAAAATGGGCCATCAGCTCCTCTGAAGAGGCCAGACTGAGCATGCACTCTGGACAGAGAAAGCCCTGCACTTCGGTGACATCCGACATTCTGCAATTGAGAGAAAAAAAAGGAATATTTAAAACAAATTTGAAGATGGCAGAAACAGCAGAATTCATTGGATCCATTAATTTCGAGCGCTTAACAACTGCTTCCTCTCGCTGCATAATGTGACTAACGAATGAGAAAATACAAAATTTGATTCGTGCAGAACGGGCAAAAATGTCACAAGGGCTAACTAGTGAAGTGAGCGAGTTAAAACAATGTGAAAAGAAAAACAGGGGGAAAAGTATCAAGGCAAAAAAGTGGACAGGGAACTGTGTACATCAGGGAGCTCGATGTTACCAGGAAAAAGTTAGGTTCACCACATGCTCTAACTGTTTACATAGGTCAGTTTTTGGCCACCGTATATAGGCTGCCTCCAGGTAGCGCAAGGTACGAGTTTTTTTTTGCCCAAACAAGTACTCGGAAAGAGGTTTTAGTGTCCACAGAATGACACGTGTCTAGCAGGTGTTCAGAAATGGAAGGCCCAGGGGTTCTATTTTCCTGTTTCCTAGTTGGCTATTGAAGAAGGCAGCCGTCATTTTTAACATGGACCACTCTGTGCTCCACAGCAGAGTGGTACGGGGATGACGACTACATCTACCTCACATAACGAAAGGACCATCAGAGGCATCGAACTCACCCTCGCATGCACATTCTAGGAAACTGCAGTCCCCGCTTATCCTTCAAGTTACGAAGCAGAGACTGGGGACAAACATACCGCACAGACCTCAAGCTTGTTAAAGCATGACTAAAGATCCTGGATTTCAACTCTTCCATGAACACCATTATGTTTTCGCTAACGCTGACGCCCGGAAACACGTCTACGAATGAATATTGCCGACAAATAAAAGCTAGACTGGCATAGCCATTTTTCATGAATTGAGGCAAATGTTCGCCTCCCAGGTATGTGCAGTTCGATCACCGGAATCACAATTTTACTCGTCTGAGCTTTCGAGCACTTTCTGGAGTCCACCGTCAGAGATAAAAGGCGTAAACAAAAGACTAACAACAGCCGTAGGAGGCAGGGGCCAATCAACCGTTAAAGGGGGGGGGGGGGGGATTGGAAGGGGGGCAATAAACCATCAATCCAGAGATACCTGTGTAGGTTGGCGTATGCCGGCGCAAGACCGATAAATCAATTGACCGAGTTGATTGAAGACTGGGCCTCGGATGAGAACTCAGTCAAGCGACTTATCGATCTGACGTCTGGTCACTAGTATTAGCGAACATAAGCCGGCTGTCGCCGGCACAAGTGGGACGATACTAGAGCTATTTCTAGGGTTAAACAAAACAGGGGGCGGCCTTTTTGCTTCAGTACTGTCCACATCAACCGAAGTAATCGTACCCTCTCCTCTCTTCTCTAACACCTACCACAACGCTGCTCATTGTAGTCCGTTTCGATCCGCTTTTCACGTTCACGGAGCATGCCAGGGAGGTCGCAGGCAAAGTTAGCAGCTGCACCAAGGCTCTCTCGGGCACATCCTGGGGCTGCGTGAAAGAGACTTTGGCGACCACATTCAAAGCGTTGACCAAGCCGCAACTCACTCATGTGACACCAATCTGGTCTTCTACGATCAGCTCTTTCAGCCTCCACCACCTTCAGTCAGCACAGAACGCTGCCCTCCGCTCAATCACGGGTTGCTATAAAATGTCGCCTATCAATCATCTCCATACGGGGGCCTCCGTCCTGCCAATCACCCCTCACAACACACTCTTAGGCCAGCAGTTTTGTTGGGCCTGTTCGCATCCCGAGCATCCTAATCAACACCATTGCCACGCTTCTGAACCCAGCCACGGCGTTCGGCCGTCTATTAGAGCTGTCCACAGGGAAGCTGTCATCTCGTGTCTCTCGGGTCTACCCGTCGATGGCTCTGTCATCATGAAAGGCTACCATGCGTCTTCGTCAGAGAGTTTTTGTCAACGCAAAATTAAACTACCATTCCGCGGTCCTTTTGGGCGGCTATCCACCTCCGATTGCGGCCTCGGAACGACATCTCCCGAGGATCACTCGCTGTACCTTGGCTCAACTACGCAGTGGCTATGTGATGCTCCTTCGCCTGCAGTTCTCAGCCAGGCACCCACCTCACTCCCGCTGACCTCTGGCTCAGGCTGTCCGACGTCTCCCAACTACTCCCAGTTTGGATTCCGGCGGGGATTTCTGATCCAACAATGGGCTACGACACACACACACACACTAGGCGAATAATGTGTGAAATTCAAGAAAGTCCCACGAGCCAAACTTCGGGGCTCTGCAAAGTCCGAACAGACAGCAGTCAGTGAATCAATTAAAGCCAAGGCTTGTACAAAGGAGTTTCAATAATCAAAGGAGGCCCAGATACGATGGAACGAGGAGGTTCTACTCACTTCTTTGGCAATGGTTGTGCAGAAACTGTGGTCAGAAAATTAAAACAACCTCAAACCAGAAATTGAACGTTATTGAAAATTATTAGAGCAAAATTAGACCAGATGTCCATCCCTAGCCTACTTTTTGTCGCCAAACCGCACCGCAACGAAGCAACTTTCAAATCAGGTCATACGCTTTATCAATTAAGTCACCTGTATCTGCTTCTGCTTTCGAACGCTTGAGTTGTCGCCAATCAAATTACATCTTGTTTACCTACCGGGTTAAGAAAACAGCGCGGCAGATACGCCGCCTCACAGTCTATTTGAGGTCTTCCTATGAAATTTCCATCGGAAAGAATTATACGTGTGCCTTTTTCATCTTGGTATCTATCCGCTATCCGACTTCGTTCAAGCCAGGAGTATTCCCCTCTTGATAGATGAGACTCGTAATGGTGTCGCTAGATTTCAAGCCTGTTGTAAAAGTCAAACCTCGTTTATTCTCTGAAGCACAAGGTCAACTTGTCAAAGCTACCTAGCCCCATTCGAACGGTTTCACTCAAATTCAAAAGGTCAACTTCTGTCTGTCGAAACTGCTATTCTGCACGTTCGACATTACTTTGTACATCCACACCGATCGGGGATTGTCATTTATGCCAAAGGACTTTCGACAATGATAAGAAAGCGACTAATATTGGTAAAAATCTGTGCGATCCCCAAAGGAAACGGGCAAGTCGAGCGTTTGCAGGTGTTGAATCTAACTTTATGCAAGGCGATTTTTCCTGCTTTGAAATCGCAAATTCTGCCTGCCAAAAAGTAAGAATCTGTTCTGCTGGATGTCTTGCATTCAACCGGCTCACTTTTGTGTACCGCTACTACACCAAACGAGAGAATCCTTATCTATAATCGGAGGTCAGTCAAATCTGACTGACTCTTGTTGAAGAAGAAAAGAAGAACAATCTAAATATGATCCGCTCGTTGAAGAGGAAGATCTACACCGGTGCAAGCATAAATATGCTCAAATATGAACTAGTCAAGGCAGAGAACAAACCGTACCCTAGAGTTTAAAAAGATGCAGGTAATCATTATAACAAGACGGTCACATACATACTTGAAGATTCTATTCTGTTTTCTCCTGACCACGCACCAAGCACTGAACACGAAAGCAACGCTAGTTCAGATGACAAACAGGATTCTATAACACCCGATAGTGTCCACAGCGAAGACTATTTCATATAATAATAACGTGGAGATATTGATTAAACAGCAACAGCAGCAGCAACACGTTCATCCATAGTTTTTTCAACATCTTGCTTCCTCTTAGTTGGCCAGAGGCAATTTTAATCTAAATTATTGACCTGATCAATTTTAATCTCACTACTCTCTTGCTTCTCATCTTCATTTCAATTGTAAAATGAATAATTCCCAATTCTAGGACGCTCACCCATTCTGATTCCTCCATCTACTTCGTTTGTGCTACCTCACTCGAGTGATCGAGATTATTCGAATCAAAACGCACACCGGAAACAGCAACTAAGCGTTCTACATACAACCAATCCCCCTCCCTACTTCCACCTTACGTCTTCTCCTGTAAAACAGGACGCATTCATGTATTCGGCCACATTGTCTGTTGGCGTTATAAATTAGGTTTTCACAAACGAAAATTTGGGTCTAGACACCAGTGAGTGGTTGAGTGAGCTGATGAGTTTCCAGGGGGGGGGTGAATACCGCCGAGATTGCCTACCTGCATTACTGCGCTAAAGCAATCTCTCTAAGGAGACGAAATAGTCACATGAGAGTAGGAGTACATCATTTACAGCACCCGAAAAGAACAGAAAACACCTACTTAAACTGATCAGAGTTCAACACGACTAGGCCTTCGTCAGAACAAGATGTTAGGAGGCACACAACAGTCCATAAACGAGGGGCTCAGAGCAGAGGGGAAGCAACAGAACACACACACAGAAGCGAAATGAGAGAAAATTCAGTATAGAAGTTTTACATTTATTAAATTTTCAGGGTAGATGGGAAAAAAGGACAAAAATAATTAGAGAAGATTTTGCATATGCTATCCAAACAGTGGCTTTCATCGTCGTAAGGGTCAACACAGATGCCAGAAATAAAGTCCCAGGACTAACTGTTCGTTTCACTCTCCACAGAGAGGGTCGGCAGTTCCAGCAGAAACATGAGATTGCGCTGCAAAATGGCCTGGAACTTGGCAGCTTCCTCAAACTTCGACTGGGCCACTTTATTACTTATTACAGTGAGAATTATGTCGTTTTCATCGAGAAGGCGTTCAAGAATAAACGGAGTGACAGGCTTATCGGTGCCAATGATCCAAGACATTACCCGGTCATCTGAAAAAAGGAAAAAGACGTGACATATGGCTAGAAAATTGAAATCACAAAGCGCTGTCATTTCTAGCACCAGAACGCCCTTAAGCCCATTGCTCTAATCAATAAAATTTGCCAATAATCTGTCGTAGGGTTAGACTGAAGTAGCTTCCGTGCATTATAATACCTTATCAATAAAAATAGTGTCAATCGGCTACAGGGTGATCAAAATATGAGGAGAATACTTCCAAGCTATCTGCCTCGAGTATTCCCTTATACAATGTGACCTATGTTGTAAACCTAAAATGCTACTTAGTTTAATAAGCCCTTCCTCAGCTAGAAGATTGCTGCACGGATGTAGGAGTTTCGTAAGCGGTTGAAAAATATTCAAACTACGATGCTTTGCCCTTAATTGCACCTTACGTGATTGGCCAGTGTCATTGTAAACACGTCTAACAGCGCAGTATGTGATTGTTATACACTGGTGACTGGCTAGCTAATCACGAAATTAGCATTGAACGTTCGTGCAGTGCAGACCGACTGTAATTACTAATTTTCAAGAGACTCCAGTGTCACTCAAGCGCTTTTATTCCTTGATTAAAAATAGTTAAGTAGAGGCCATAGATATCTGTTAGAAGGCAGTTATCCCGATGTGATAGTCGAAGGTATTAATAAAGTATAAATGACGTTAAACAACGAGACCTATATACAGAGAACAGTTTTTTGAATGATAACGACAAAGAGTGTGGCCTCTTTTCAGGGAGACAGGTACCATGCGGCAGTGTATTAGTGTGAGCCTTTCAGAACGGCGTAGTCACCATATGGACGGGAACGAGAAACGTTATACTTTTGTGTAAAATTTAGGGCTGATAATTTGTTTACGCGTAGACACGGCAGATACTGTCTACGTAAAGATGGTAAAGTAGCTTCATGCGCTGTGAATCATAATCATTCAGCATAGGAACTGTTGAATCAACATTGGCATAGAAAGGCATAGACGGACTTTTGAGATCCTTCATTAATCATCTGTCCTTTCGGTCTACGCAAAGAGATAGGCAATTGTGAGAAGCTGTCAAGGGTTCTTCTGTTATACACCGGCTTAAGCATTCTTGTACTTGTAATTGATGCGACTGTGATCATGCCTGCCTCGGTGGTGTCAAGGATTGTACCTTTTCGAGTGTGATGAGTTGCGGTAAGGGATCTGAAAAGATCAATCCA
Source organism: Ligula intestinalis (assembly GCA_036362985.1). Lineage (NCBI taxonomy): Eukaryota > Metazoa > Platyhelminthes > Cestoda > Diphyllobothriidea > Diphyllobothriidae > Ligula > Ligula intestinalis. Next base: position 94,847,421 of record JAYGXS010000002.1, read on the forward strand.
CTCTCTTTTTAGCGACGGAAACCGAGTACCGAATTGTGTGCATGGTTTAACGAAATGTGCCGAGCCAGGTCTTCAGTTGCCCTACTCTTAAACGCCTACGGGTGATCAGCGGATCCAAATCGAAACCAGTATAACAGAGTACGTGAGGCGGACGAAGGATAACGTGCCCAAACAACCTCAGTCGTGTTTCGTAGATAGTCTGACGTATCCTGGCAATATTTCTGCAGCGAATGGGGCCTGTCTCATTTGAGACGGAGTCGGTGTACATCACTCGAAGGATGATCCTCAGGCAGCGGTGATCAAATACCTCCAGTTTTCATTGATCTTTCACGCGCAAATCCCAACCATAGAAGAGCACTGACGGGACGGATGCACGGTACACACGGATCTTTGTGGTGATGGAGATGTCGTGTCGAAGTCACAGGCACTTTCGAAAGACTGAGAAAGCCCGACGAGCAGCACCGATTCGGGAGTGCTGTAATGGGACTGGGCAAAATCGCTAGATTGAGATAGCATGAACCAAAGAGACGGAAGAGTCAGAACTGAGGAACACCCTAGAAATGGGTTTCATTCATCTTACAATTGACGCATTGGATATAAACGAAAAAATTAGTCAATAAAGAAACTGGTCAGAGTGATAAGTTAGTATGACAGCTTTTCCGGCCAAAAAGGGGTAGGGCTTTGATAAATCTAGCTGAGGGTTTGCATGTGACAAATTCTAAACGCCTCTGTGGCGCAGGCAATATGGACAAATGGGCGTCGTCTTCACCATACTTCCTTTTTTGTAATTGATAAGTTTAGCTCCTGTTGTTGGATGAATCGGCTTCGTGGATGTCAAGGATAGCGGCGGCCCATTGGCGGCGATCGAAATCGAGCCCCTCTCAAATGTTAACCCAGTATTTTTTCCAGTTTCACAAGCCGTAAACGGTAACGAAGCCCATGCGTTTGACATCCGACATGGCAGTGTTGAGCCACGTCTTCAGTTGACCAACACGTCTGTATCTTCAGTTTGCACTACTTGAGGGATTCACTGCCAATCTGCAGAGGTCCACTGATGGTTTGCGCAGGACATGGCCAATCCATTGTAATCGGCGATTCTCGATGCATGATGCTAGACTTGGCAGTTCGAAACACCTGCGATAGAGCTCGAAATTGGAAATTCGATCATGCAGGTGCTGTTATATCCTAGTTTTCAGCAGAAATGACGTTTTCCTGTTCGGTATTTTGTACTTAGTCAGGAGAAAGTGGAATAAAATTTTCGAGTAAGGGTGTGACCATCTTCTGATAATGAGCAGCGACACTTTTTCCCCTCTAAGATGTGGTTTGTTCTCTGACACCAAATCGTGTGTGAGCATACTGGGGATTGCAATAGAGCAGATAAACCTCCACACAGAGTGGATCATATTTATGCCATTGACTACTCATCTTCTACACAGCAGTAAGTTGATTGTTTGAAGAGTTGCCGAGTATTCCGGCCATTCCAGTCTCTGACTACAGTCAATTGGTCATATCAAGGGATGCTTTCAATTAAGTCCTACAGCTGTCAGTAGAAGGTATCCGTATCGCAGTGTTCAGCAACTGATGTTAGCGCGTACACTGAGACGACAGAGATTGTTTGAAGTAAAGTAGCGCGTAAGCCATCCGTCTGTTGACTAGTTGCCATGCAAGAAGTGAACCGTTTGCTTGATCTGTGAGGACAATAGCCGTAGTGTGTCTGCCAGAAGTCACGTGGGCCGCCGTGGTACAGGCTGAAGTGGGAGTTGACTGCCGATAATTTGATTTCCCACGTGCTTGAGTTGCTGAGGGTTGCTGAAGGCGTCGGTTTCCGCAGACGTCGTCGCATGGATTACTGTATTATGCGTGGACATTTGTGGATGAGTTTTCCCGAGGTTTTGAATAAAGGCGGGTCCCCAACGGCCACTCGGATTATTCTGTTTGAGGTTGTAACCTTTAGCTTTTTGGCTCAAAAACCTAAGGCAGTGGTGGCAAGCAAACTTACTTAATTGCGGTTTACAGTCGCCATAGCTTAGTGCCATCATTGGGATTTGCGGCATTTTATAAAGCAGGCGGT
>JAYGXS010000002.1:94854300-94869439 GCA_036362985.1 Ligula intestinalis
TTGACTTGCCACTAGACAAAGATTTAAGCTCGAGGGCAATCGATGGAACAGTGTTTTAGTTTACTAAATAGAATTAACTCCATCAACACAAACTCCTGTTGCTCAGGCAACTGATGCCTATTGATGGAAATTTGACCTTATATTGGCGAAATTTAATGACAAAGGGAAAACTGGGCTAGTGCAAATGTAAAAGTGAATTATTATTAGAAGCCAAAGGCAAGTAAGACCTCTAAAGACAGTTCTACCTCTATTTCAGAGGCAAATGCCTGAAAAGATTGACCAACATGATGCAGTTGCTGTGAGCAGAGAATTCCCTGAGTACCATTCCCTACCGAAAAAATGCGATCTACACCCCCCCTCCAAAAAAAAAACAGCTATTGACATCCCTCTACCAGTATGGCGCAAGCTCAACACCGACCTCTTCATGTAGGGCCTTCCCGAGAATCCATTCAATGACGTAGTTAAACAGAATGGGCGACAGGACGCAGCCCTGCCAGATACCAGACCGGATACAGTAGTCACCGGTTATTAGGCCCACCTCGGGCGCAGACCAAATTGGGCTAAATAAGCGGTGGGAGCAATTACCGGAGTCCTAGTTCTTGATTAGCAAACGCAGGCTAGGTACTATACATTACATACGTACTGTATTATGTGATGAGCTTGGTTATGTACAAGAAAAGAATGCTGTTTTTCTGTACTTTACGTAATAACAAAAGCAAAAATATGATAAGTGACACGTTTAAAAAAGTGGTCTAGTGTCAGTTGTTTTGGAGGAAAGTTCACTTGCAAGTGCTCTTTGATTTCCTTCTCCAGGCACCAGAAATCGTCTAATTTTGTGAAATCTGATGCCTGTAGACCGCGTTGCAGAGTGTAGAGTGCAGAGAGATGAGCATCTCACTCTATACTGTTGGCAAACTAGGCTTTGTAGCCGGCGACTGGGCTTATAAGCCGGCGGATTTTGCTATGTAAAATTCCGTACCAAGCTTATTTGGGCTTAAATCATGGCTGGGCCTATTAACTGTGGGCGTCTGCTGCATTTAGAAATGCTGTTGATTTATATCTGTAGATTTTCCTATTCTGCATTATCTTTTAGAGTATTGTGGGAAAATCCGATTATCAAAATGCAGGCTTTTTGGAAATCCTGAACAAATAGCAATGGTGGTTAATTGGTCGTCTACTTCAACTTACCTGAGGTCTAACTTGCCGTTCTGGAGTTAGATTAGTATATACCGCGGCGCGTAGCACCACGTATACCTTTAATTATCATGCGAAACAACTCATTCACATTGGCCTTGGTTAACATTTTCCACTTTCCACTTACTTCTATTAATTTATCATTTACTGCCTATCCTGTTTTCCCACCCCCAAAACACCTATTACCACCGTTTACGTAGGACCAACTGCTGGGACTAGAGGTATATGAGGTGCACTACTTAAAACGCCTTTACCGGGGAACCTTATTCGTGTCGACGCAAATGCCTGCGACAATCTCTTTTTAGGCGTCAGATTTAAGACAAGAAATGAGCGGGGTTTTGTTGATATCTAACATTCCGAATTCATATTGTAGCCCGACTGTTAAGTCAAAGACCATTCTTACAAATCCAGAGAGTCACTGACGCAAAGAGGATTGATTGCGTGCAACTAACTAAGCAGGAAAGTGGTGAGAATAATTGACAAGAGAAATCCACATATTGAACTATATTCGACTCACCAGTCCTTTATCTGTGAAGTATCGCGTGCCTTGTCGTCCGAAGTCCTGGGCAGAATGGACGTCGGCTGATAGTCTGTGACAATAGGCACATCATTGTCCTTTAATATGGTAGTCAGTTTTTCAACCGTATCCCCTGGAATAAGCCGAAACTCATATAGGCATTTGAGAGCACTGGACACCGACTCTGTAGACCATCTTTCCGTCTTTGAAGCCTCTACAAGGAAGTGATTTAGACGTTAATGGTATGACTAGCTTGGGTGTGGTGAAGATTCTTACTTTCAGTTATTAAAAGAACAAAAAACAAAGATAAACCTAAACAACTGCTAACTGTCAACATATGAAATCTCAGTGAAAGCTATTGTGCCAAACAGCGGTAGATGTCTAGTTGACCTCCCAGAAATTATTCAAATAATATCAGTTTATTGCAGCAAAAAAGCGCACCAGAAAAAGACAAATTTACTCACATAAATTAATTATTTATAGTTTATTTTATTCTCATGTTCATTCATAGTTATGTTTTTCATTCATTAGATTTATTACAGTTTTAGATTTATTTTTAGTTTATTTACTTTATTTTACGGTAGATTACCTACGCTTAGTTAGTTTAGTTATGTTTTAGTTTTCTTTTGGATTTATCACTCGAGTGCAGTTGCTATCCAAGTTGAAGTCTTCACTAGTTTACTTTATCCTAGTTTCGTTAGTTCGGTTTATTGAATTTATTTATATAAAGCTCCTGCAATAAGTTTAGTTTTCGGTTCATTATTACGTTTTACTTTAGTTTTTAATCGAGTGAGTTATGGGCGGCGACAAAAAAGCGAAAACCATCGCGCTACTGAAAATGTGAAAGCATTTTTTTATTTTTAAGTTTAGTTCGTAGTTCTGTATTTTATTCTCAGCAACAAAGGTTAGCTCAGAAGTCCATCCAGTGGATTCTTGATGATTACTTAAGAAACCTTGTCTGACAGTCAGCTGACTGCGTCCGTATTAGTGGATCCAAACGTGCAGTAAATCTGGACACAAAAATCGACTCAAGTGTGATTTAATTCACGGCTCACGGTCAGCCTTGTAGTTCAATGGTAGAGTATTGGCTGCGCCATAGCCTTCCCTGCCGTGTAGGTTCGACTCCCATCTAGACCGCGAATTTTTCACAATTAGATCAATAAAATAGGCAGCCCAAAAGTATAAGCTTATTCCCCTCAAATGCGCAAAACTGAACTAAGACGAGGGAATTCAGAATGGGACCAACACTGGAAATCCATTCACACGGCAGTTCAGCACTAAAATCCCCCGTTTATTAGATTGCCAACTGAGGAAATAACGCAATCCTCTTGGCAAGTACTTTGGAGTTACTGCAGGACTGACAATCTAATTACAATGGCTCCTTCCTGATTTGGCCTTCATGGCACTCCCTGGCATTCGCTACCGCAATTGCCTGGAGAGGATGTCTCGTGGGCGGCACGTGCGGACAAAACTTTCAGTTATGTCAGTTCGGATTGCGCCATTATTGTCTCCCGAAGAGGCAAATGTTCGCATCCCAGATATGTGTATAGCACTCAGTCAATCGATTTATCGATCTGGCGTCGGAATACATCACCCTGCGCAGGCATCTTCGGACTGACGGCACTGGCGGTTGATTGGCTCCTGACCCAATAACTGTTGCTTGCTTTTCGATTAGGCTTTTATCTCTGACACTGGACTTCAGTAGTATTGTCTTGACATCGGATCAAGGTGAATGGATGGGGAATGAGTGTGATTGTGCAAGTCTACTGCATCATAAAATAATTCATGCATGAATTCAAGCATGAAAATATCAAAATACTAACGCTTAAATATTTTAAAATCGCTGTCTTTAGTACCGGTATCCCTGTGGCAGTTTAATGGACGGCATTGAGGACATAGACAACAGGGCTTCTTGAGGGTCGCCTCATGATGCGGTTTCGGCGGTGGGTTGCAGGCAAAGAGGAGGAGATGGAGGAGGCGCAGAGCCCGTCCATCCGATTCATCCAGATCCTCCGCCGTACGGACGAGCGGCTCCGGCAGCAGGTGTTCCAGTATGCCTGGCAGAACTGGCGGCAGGTAGGGACGCTGTGGCATGTAAGCAATCTCATTGGGTGTAAGAGGCGTGGAAATGCGCGCGGCTTGTTCGTCACTTTGGCTATAGCCGCCGTCGCCATCGACGGAAGTTGGCCATAAGCCCGCCAAGACGCGCAAAAATGAGGTTTTTCCGATGCCACTTGGGCCCGTTATGAGCAGGGACTCGCCGGCGCGAACGGAAAAACTGAGATCTGTAATGATGCAGTAGAAGAGAGTAGGCGACAGTGTCAGCAATTAGACAGAACCAAGGAAGATGGAGAGCGCTAACTTTAAAATCTTGCTCAAGCGCCTCTTTGAAACATGTAGAGAAGCAGCATTTGCGTGGATCAATCTCTGTTCTTAACATAAGTATTTCGTTCCATCGATATAAACATGTCTTTTGGATCACTGAATGTAACGTTTCACAAACGCTCCCATGCTTAGACATAAATATATAAATCATGGAAATCAAAATTTGCACGAATCTTCTCGCAAAGTTTAATCGGTAACATGAAAGTAGACAAATTTAGAGTTCTAACAGTATGCATTTAAATTGATGTTCTAACTTACCATACTAAGAGCCTAGGTACTAACTAAAAGGCCTAGACACGTGTTTCGTCGGTATTCTGCCGCTGCTTGACACAGCTTCTAGGGGGTCCGGCTCATCATTGGGTCACCCAGCTTTCCCTGTCTGCTTTCTGGTTGATATACTGGTTTTGAAAGTTCACCTTTTTAATCTCCTGAGAAATTAATTTCCGTTCGCGGTATATATCAGTATATATAAGGTCTATAGGCGTAGACATTTAAACTGAGTTTCGTTTGTGAACCAGGAAGCATGTGAGAATTAACTCAAGACTTTAACTTCCAGCTTTTCTTACGTTGAAATATTACTCATGCGATACTCTCTTATCTAAAGTAAACTTAGATTTTTTGATCACTAGTTGAGCAGTGTCACCAGCTGTAGGTCTCTTAGAAGCTTAAAAGGACAACTCACCCGCAAACCCTGCGCGGACTCCTCCGAAATGACTGCCACCGATATTCTGAAAATTTAAGTCGTCAGGCGCAAAAAAAATCCAACTCAAATGCATTAGCTATAATAAATACCTGCGTCGTTCGTCGGCCAGCTGAAAGAACATTGAAACGTGACAGTACATGATATAACTTAGGAAATGTCATGATCGACATTTGAGTAAGACGTTCAATCCATAATGCTTTTTGGATTGGTTTGAGGCTCAGATAGTCTTTTACTAAATAAAAATACATTTTAACTAGGTTTTATGGAGGACAAAATCGGGCGACTCTCGATATCTAAGTCTTTTCCTATGCTATTTACTATCATCTTTACAACATTTAAATATAGGATGCATTTCTAATCACTTAGATACTGGTACAGTAAAGGAAATATGATGCCATCAAGCCTAGCTTATTCGGGAACTTGTTATAACCTTGCTTAGGCAGAAGACGTTCTATGAATTCCAAACTGTAGCTGGACACGACAATAATTCTACAGTTGGCTTGTAAACGGTAAATGATACCACCTTGCGAGATAAAGGCTTAGTATAAGTTGAACTAATCATGCAGAAAGACAGTTATCTGCTTGACTGCGCCATGGATTGGAGTCTTGTGAGGGTCATCCATGGGTTCGAGGCATGAGCATCATCAGGCAATCAACCGCAAGGATAAGTCGTCTATGGTCTATGACCACGCACAGCAGAAGAACCACGTTTTCACCTTTGACAACGCAAGGGTAATAGGCCAAGTCAATGACAAGAGGGCTAGAGTGCTGCTGGAACGTTGGTCTTCGACTGGCACACTTAACAGGGCCATAGACCTCCACCCCGCCTACCGGGCGTTACACACACGGCTTGCATCAGATAGAACAAAGCCAAAAGGAATGCAAAGAAAAATCAAGTGTGGACTAGAACAGGGGTCAGAGGAAAATATGAGAGGAACCGGCTAGGAACCACGTGATAAGCGTGGAACAATACGTCACCGCCGCGCCCGCTAAATTGACATCAACTCACGCGGGCAGCAGAAATTGATTAGTCCGTCGGTCGACGAGGGTCAGGCCAGCCAGTACGCTGCTTTACGGCAGTCACAAGGGGGGCAATCGTCACAAGAGCGCGCCAGCGGTCAGTCAACAGTGAACAGGTAGGTCAAAGTTCGTGCGTCAAGCACGGATATAAAACCAGGTATGCGCAAGGCTGACAAACAGGAACAGTCACCTAGTTACTCTGACAATGAAACCGAGCGAGTGTCCAAAACGTCAGCCTCAATATAATTCGGCCCATGTCCTTGTGCCTTCTTCTTCATCTTCTTTGGGAATTGTGAAAACGGTGAACTAGCCAGCTTTATGGAATAACCAAATAATCTGCTTGTTTTACCAAGTTTAACAGAAAATGTTACACGTTCTAAACTTCTAATCAGATTCCCTGATACCGTTACAGTCTTCGTGGTCGATAAACAGTGACCGATGGGTGTCGTTGCTTAAACAAATTCCGAAGCGAATGATCCAGAAGCCCTGAGAACCCACGTGAGTTAGGAATGTAGGCAAAGCGCTCGTCCGCAATTCGAAGCGATGGCCAACAGTGAGAGATAATTAGACTCGCAGCCTAGTATGAATATTGAGACTTACTTTCTTATAAAATGTAGTGAGAGAAGTGCATATTAGAAAAAAAAGGGATGGAAAAAAATCAATTTCATTCTTTAGGACGGAAAGAGGAAAGAAATGTAAGTAATAGCCTGACCTTTAGCAATAAGTTTGAAGGGCGTAGTGGGTGTATGAACTGTCAGCCTGTTTACTTCCATGAGAATTGTCGATGGTGGGAGGCTTTGTCTGCAGAAAAAAACGAAAAACGCAGATGAAATGCAAGAAGAAAATTTTATCGCGGTCACCCGAGCACCCTTTCCATGCTACGAGGTGACAGTTGAAAGTTCGACCGTCGCTTTCGACGATGTCCTCCACGAGCCTCAGCAGTCTGAAGGAGCTTGGGCTGAATTACAGTGAAAATAGAGTCGCCGGATTTACCCCCCACTTTCTGACCAATCCCACACCTGAACCCGGTGTCGGGATAAAACTCGAGAAGACCGCAGATTGAGGAGGGAGCAGGTGGTGTGCGTGAAACACACTCCAACACGCGCCACAACAAAACTACCTTGCTAGGTATGCTTCTGTATAGGAGCTTCGTCAAGGCCGTATTAAGAAGGAAGCATTGAGCCTGACTCTCCGTCCGCAGGAAGCCACTCCACACAAAAGACACACACAAACTGGGCCGACTGCGGTGTCCAATTTGTCCCGTCAGTTGGCAACTGTTATGACTCGCCCCTGGTACTTCCTATTAACACGAACGCCGAACCCCAGAAATTCCGTTAGAGAGACAGAGAGCAAACCAGTCGGCCAGAGAGAGAGAGAGAGAGAGAGCGAGAGAGAGAGAGAGAGTTTACTCAGACAAACACGCTATAGCAAGTCAGCGCAAGTCCTTCAGTGTGTAACAGATAACAACAATTTTAGGGAAACGAACGACTGTGAGCTAGGTCCATCGAGCCAATCAGCTTTTGGCTACCGGCGTGATTGGCTGGCATTTGGTGACTGAAATTCAGCTTAAATTTTGAACTATCGATTGGTGTGACTGCAAGTTGCGTTTTGCTGCCTGCAGGCCGATCGATAGCCTGCTGTGCGCGCAGCTGCGTGCTGAGGCTATCTATTTGTTAGGCTCGTCCCAACAGCCCCCCTCAAAGCCACGGCATTTAGCGCACCGTGGTAGAAGCTTCAGGTGCATCAGTTGTTTTAGTGAAGAAAGAAATGCACTGCGGGCCGACAACACTATCTCCCCCACCGCCCAGCTGATCAGTCGCTAGAGGTGCGATGGGCGCAGTGTTGTTTTATAGCACAAAGCACAAAAACGGAAGGTTTTGCTGGGTCATATATTCAATAACATAGGAAATTTGTTGGATACCCTGCAACCTCGGATTTCGCCAAAATTCTACCCTGAGGATATTAAGTACTGACATGCAGCATCAAATCCACTCAAAAGACAAAATAACAAGGCTAAATGCATGCTGAACTGCTCCTTTAACTTTTGGCCTTGACTTTTTATCAGTCAGGTGAGCATGAACGTTAACAAATGGCCTTCTACTAAACGATCAGAAGTCAGTCCGGTGTGCTTTCGATTGCGATCCTCTCTCTTGGTCCTGAACCCATTTTCATTTTGTCCAAGGAGATATCCTCTTTCCGGTACATTGGTGCTACTCTAGCATATAACTTCTCATTTGCTCTTCCTATTGAGGGCTTCTTTATTAAAATTCGTAAGCTTTTATATTATATCCACCGTTTACGTTCAGATCGCACACACACCGCATGCCCTAATCAGGCGATTTATAGATGCCTGCATTCTCTCTCTCTCTCATTTTTACTGCTCTCCAGTAATATTTCTAGCTTTACTTAAAAAAGACCTGGTCATTTTAAACTTATCCTCCAAATACTCGCTCCAGCTACCGGTGTTTCCTATGTTTTTAAGCTGGCTCCAGTGGGCGTAGAGTGAGCGAAGACTTGCGGAGAATATACCTCACTGTCTCACCACTCCTACACAAGACCCGATATCAAGAAGACTGGAGCTGGGATACTGCGCAGAAGACTGGTGCGACCGACACTCAGCACGCTTACCAACAGCAGACCTCGCTAGATAGGCTTCCGTGTGAGCGAGAGCGCCATAAAGGCCACATTAAGAAGGAGCCATTGAGCCTGACTCGCAGTAAGCCATTCCACACCACAAGGCACACACTGGACTGACTGCGATGTACAAGTTTTCACGTCAGTTGGCAACCTTCCAAGCCACGATTTTTAGCGCACCGTGATGGTTTCAAGCGCATCAAATTGTTTTTTGTGACGAAAGAAATGTGCTGAGGGTCAACCTCACCGTACCCTCTCCCCACCTCCAGCAACAGACTACCGCCTAGCTGATCGGTCGCCTGAGGTGGGATATGCTACCAAGTACTGACTGCACTTGAAGACTCCTGGAACATTGACTGAAATCATCGAAAGCTTGGAGGAAACTCCCCCGCCACCCATAGTGAAATTCGTGGAGAGCAAAACTAGAGTATAACCACACGATCCTCCTAAAATCCATACTTACATGACGCTGGAGTGGTGCTGACAGGTTGTCGCGTTCAAGGACTTAGACTTCTTAAAGACAACAACTCTAATCGAGTTTCAGTATTTGCGTGCTTATTTCCTCAGAGCACATCTAAAATAGGCGTTAATTACCTGTATATGCACACGTGACTACATACATTTTATGGTAAAAATGGTTTACTAATTTTCAAATATTAATATTAAATGCGCGTACTTAAATATGAAAGAAACTTGACTAGTTTTCACCTTGCTAAGGGTGACAATTGTAGGCATATTCAAGTGTAACTTGAGTTTTCAATAATGTAACAGTGTGAAATGGATCCGACAAAGCAAAGGGAGACCGGAATGGCCATTTCTGGCTTGTAAGCCGTCATCAGACAGTCATAGCCAATCTCAAGGGTTGGAACCCCCGAGATTTGAAACCGGGACCTTTAATTATTTAGTTCAATACTCTACCACGGCACCACGGGCTCCTTGCTTAGTCGGTCGAGATCGGGTGCAAACGAATATTTTAGTGTGTTGAGAGTGATCAAAAAGTATTAAAATAAAAAAACTTATATTTGTTTCAATGTACTGAATAGAGTCCACAGGAAGGCGACGAACACAACACAGTTTCTCAGTTTCCAGAGCAACCATCCGGTGGCTCAAAAAAGAAGCTGCGTAAAAAAATTCTTCAAGAGAATCCAGACTCATTGCAGTCATCCAGAAGAAAAGGCACGTAAGGCCCGATATCGCCGCGACCAGTTTATGCGGAATGGCTATCCGAAGGCATTCATAAGCCGATGCCTACATGCTCGCCCTCCAAGAATCTAACCAGGACCAACCCGTACGATATAGCATGTGTTGCCATACATTAAGGATGTATCGGAAGCGACCGAACGCATTGCTGCGGGACTAGGCGTCGGAATTGCACACCGTCTCAAGGCTACCATGCGCAGCCAGATTATGCGAAGCAAGGACCGTCTAAGTCCCAATCAACAGTGGGGCCTCGTACATCGCATACAATGTCTAAATTTTCCCCAAAACTACACAGGACAGACAGGACGGATGCTTGGTTCGCGCATACGCGAACATAAGCGGGCGGTACAACAGGGTGAGGCATCATATCAAGTGGCCGACCATAGCTACGAGACCGTTTACGAGTTTCATTTCGCAGTTGCGAGGGTAATCACGTACGCCGGCAACAAAAAAGATCGCGAATTGATTGAAGCCTGGGCCTCGGATGAGAACTCATTCAATCGATTTATTGATCTGGCGCCGACATACATCGCGCTGCGCAGGCATCTCCGAAATGATGGCATTGTTGGTTAACTGTCCCCCCCCCCCTCCACCCCCCGTAACGGTTGATTGGCTCCTGCGTCCTATAACTGTTGCTTTTATCTTTGACGATAGACTCTAGAAAGAGCCCTAAAACTCAGGCAAGTAAATGTATGTGATTCCGGTGATTGCAACGCCTTCTAATTCTCTTTCTACGCACATACCTGAGATGCGAACATTTGCCTCAATTCGTGAGAATCTACTCCATCAACAAAAACTCCTGTTAATCTGGCTACTGATGCCTACTGATGAAAATGTAAACTTATATTAGCGGAATTTAACGAAAGAAGAGAAATTTGACCTTATATTGGCGGTATATAACGAAAAAGGGGAAAATCGGGTTGCTGAAAATGAAAAAGTAGTTTACTGTTGTAAAGTAAAGGCAAATAGAACCTCTAAAGACAGTCTTACCGAAAATGGGGTGTAAACTGCACCAAATCGTTCTAGATGCCTGCACACTTTCCCCTTCTAAAAACACCTGTTCTGTGACGGCCGACGAACGCTTATGAAGAATTTGTTAAAAGAAGGATGAATTCTCCTCCATTCATGCACAAAAGACTGCTCCCGTATGCGTGCACCCGTCAACAAGAGGAGCCCCATCGAATGACGTCTAATAGGCGGAATGTTAATGATTTGCGACTGAATTCACCCGGTCTAAATCAACAGTGAGCCTCGTTAGTATGCATCGGGAGGTCAGACCTTGCCGCTGGTCAGACGATAAACTCCAGTGAATACGCAGAAATCACGCAACCGAGCGTACCATTATGAAGTGCGAATAATTAGCGCATTTTCGGCGTCTTTTCATTAAAAGACATGCCTACCTCCCCCTCCCTTCGGAAGAACAAAGAACCTTGTCGGTTTCGACGGTCTAGCTACAACAACGGGGTCCAAATATGTGCAACATTGACTAATGGCATGTCGGAAGTCGGGCCGCAGGGACCGTCACTAGTGCCGGACGCGGGCGTGACATGCGTCTGACTGCGCATAATTCCACTGCCGGTCAGTGAAGATACTTTGATAATTCACTTGTGCATAGGAGAGGGAAGATAGAGAGAAACAAAGGCATCCCAAATTGAGCCAAGTGTTTTCATCCAAGATCTGTGTACAGATAGAGAAGGAGAAGTCGTTCTGACTACCGGAATCCTTATTTTATTTTTCCAAACTTTCGCGCTCTTACTGGAGTCCCCTGTCAGAGATAAAAGCCTCGAGCGCTGTGTGTCGCATACCATGTCTAAACTGCCCCTGAAAGTACACAGGACAGACTGGACGCATGCTTGGTTCACGCATACACGAGCACTAGCTGGCTGTCAGACAGAGTGACGCATTGTCACAAGTGACTGTCCACACCTACTTGACTGGGCACGAGTTTACCTTCACACCTGCGAGGATAATCGCCCACGCCGGCAACAAGACAGGCCGAGGATTGATTGAAGCCTGGGTCTCGGATGAGAACTCAGTCAATCGATTTTTCAATCTGGCGTCGGCAAAACATCGTCCTGCGCAGGTGTCTCCGGACTGACGTCAGTTGTGGTTGATTTGCCGCTGCCCCCTATAACTGTTTATTGTTTTTCGCTGACGATGGACCCCAGTAAGAGTCCGAAAGCTCCGACGCATAAAATTATGATTCCGATGATCGACACGCCTTCTCCTTTTCTATCTAAAAGACCTCCTTCAAGTCCAGATACATACCTCGCCATCACCGAAAAGGTGTTTCGGTTTAATTCTGGTCATGCTACGACGGCCAATCTTTGGAACTTATGTGCGCTCTGAGAAAAGACCCACGGCATGATACCTCATGGGTGTGGAAGTAATCACTGCACACATTAGCACTGCCAGTCGTCTAGGGCTTGAACACTGCAGACAAAGACGAAAGAGTGTGAAATGGTCCTTTCTGGCTTATCAGTCGTCAATAGTCAGACATGTACAACGACAGGTGATGTACTACTCGAGGCTCGAACGCATGACCTGTTGATTTGAAGTCTCGGGTGGTGAACCACCTGAGGTTGAGGATGACGGCTAGTGAGTCCAAAATGGCCATTCCTTATTTCTTTGATGAAAGAAATTCCTCAGGAAACAGCAATAAACGTTATTTGAAAATTTTTGACGCTAGCACGCTAGGTCGTCTTCGGACGCGAGGAAATAGTGTGAAGAGCAGTTCACATTTTTAAACGTGTCAAAAAATCGATAATGCTATGTCAGCTGTGGTCAGTACCATGCTTTAGTGGCTGGCCCTTTTTCCAGGCCTTTTTAAGTTTGGTGTGCATTAAAATCCAACTCAACGTGCCTGTTGATGCAGAAGTCGTCGGAGTTGATAGCTTCTAAAAACTCGCGACCCTTCTTGCATGGGCAAGAGCCAACAATGCAAGTTTTGTCCCATGCAAATTGGTGTCCAGTTTCTAATGTGTGCATGGCGACCTCGGACGACGGATATCGTCTCTTTACCGCTCGCTGATATTCACGTAAGCATGTGGAGGCCGATCGTCCTGTCTGTCCGCAATAAACTACATTGCAGCCGCTACAAGAGATTTTGTAAACAACCTCTTGTCTGTCTAAATAGCCAATCCTATCCTTAGGGTGTACAAGCTGATTTCGCAGAGTATTCGTTAGTTTGTGCGCCACTTGGATTTTATACCTCTTCAGGTGTCTTTCAACGAGTTCAGACACGTTTGTAATATATGGAAGTGTTTGCCAATTTCTTGGATTAGGCGCTTGATCGGAAAATTCTAGTTCCTTTTCTTTTTGCTTAAAAAATTTGTCATTTCATGCATCGACACACGAATTCTCTGGAGTAACCGTTTTTTGAAAGCAGTGTGAACAGGTAATTGAGTTCGGCTTGGTAGAGGTCGGGGTTAGAACAGTGTCCATGCAAGAAGGATCGCGAGTTTTTAGAAGCTATCAACTCCAACGACTCCTGCATCAACAGGCACGTTGAGTTGGATTTTAATGCACACCAACATTAAAAAGGCCTGGAAAAAGGACCAACAAAAAAGCATGCTACCGACCACATCTGACACAGCATTATCGATTTTTTGACATTTTTAAAAATGTGAACTGCTCTTCACACTATTTCCTCGCGGCCGAAGCCGACCTTGCGTGCAAGTGTCAAAATTTACAAAAAAAGTTTATTGCTGTTTCCTGATGAATTTCTTCTACCAAATTATATTTCTCGGGATGCCTATTTTCAAATTTATTCCTCATTTCGCTTGTCCCCGCTGGCAA
Organism: Ligula intestinalis; assembly: GCA_036362985.1. NCBI lineage: Eukaryota > Metazoa > Platyhelminthes > Cestoda > Diphyllobothriidea > Diphyllobothriidae > Ligula > Ligula intestinalis. The sequence goes on from JAYGXS010000002.1 coordinate 94,867,752, forward strand.
TGTTCATCTGCCTACACTTCTAGCCGCTAGGCGTCTGCTGGCGAGACTCGAGGATGAGCCTCAGGGCAGAACGGAACGAGTGAATTCCGTTAGCGATCGGTCAGCGTTCGTCCACGATCGTCTAGGATATGTTCTATCACTGAAACTGGTGCATATGAGGCCAGAGCAACACTATGCACGACGGTCACATAAACCCAACTCCATGCTGCGTCCTCAGGAGACCTCATCACCTGCTTCGGTAAAACTATCTTCAGTACGCACGCACAGGTTGGCACCAAGGAGGATCGGCCGGTGTCAACTACAGTATTCTATTTTCGGAGAGATTAAGGAACAAAGCGTATCGTGCCCTCAAAGGACAATAACCCTCCCTCTTTCCCGAACTGAGTCCAACCCTGGATGTCCTCACTGCAGGTGTGATGAACGTCGAGAGGACGCTCTTACTTTAAAATGATCACAAAATTCGACGTGTGTGTGTGTCCCCACGCCCGGTATGTCCCCGGGTTGCAGTGGTCAGCATCCTAGTAGACGTAGTTGGTGAAAGGGTGCTACTTACTGTAAACGGTACCATTGTCTGTTTGAACCTTACTGTTCACTTTCCTCGCTTGTTTACAGTCTTGCTACACTTGCTACATCTAGTCTATCGTATTACTTTTCTGTTTGCTATTTTTTATATGTTACTTTGCCTGATATTTCTAGTGTTGACTCTACAACCATACCTATACCATTCCATTACCGTGCTCTTGAAATGAGCTTATTCCATCGTAGCGATTCCTACTCAAATAGTAGTCCTACCGGCATGACTAGCACTCTTATCCTCACAGAGTTTACCTCCGCAGTAGTATCAATAACACCGAACTCATAGCAGCAGTTCTACCCACAGTCAGATGCCGTAGCTTTAGAACGCCTTTCATTTATATGTAAGACACAGCCCCTTTCACCGCTACTGCTACTAAGACAATTACTGCTGCTCCCACCCCCTCATTCCCAAATGCTCCCACCCCCCTAAAAGTCCTCAGCTAAGCTGAAGGCAGGCTCACAGCCAAGTGGTCGTTCGGCACTAAAACACTCGTGGCCCATGGTGCAGTTCGGCAGCAGTTGTGGGTGACCGGCAGTCCCTTTGTGGAGTAGCGCTGCTGCCCCTCGCGAGAGGGTTGATGGACCTAGAAAAGGTGGACTCCAAACACGCTGGGTTGCGACATCTGCCAGTTGACCGTGGCTGACAGAATGCAAACATGCGGTCGAAACACTACAAACGCAAATCAAAACCTCTCTCTTCCCCACCCTCCCTCTAACCCGTTTCCTTCCCGCAGGACAGCTCCCAGAGCTCACAGGACGACAGCTCAGGGAGCTCAGGTAAGTCCTATCACCTTTGGCGGTTGGAATGTTCGTTCCCTTTTAGATAACACGAGGAGCATTCGACCGGAACGGAGAACAGCGCTCATCGCCCGGGAACTGGCGCGCTTCAAGGTGGACATCGCCACACTCAGTGACACCCGCTTCTCCGGTGAAGGTTCCATAGAAGAGGTGGGTGCCGGCTACACCTTCTTCTATGTGGGCCATCCGACGGCAGAGCGACGTGAGGCCGGCGTCGCCTCTGCCATCCGGAAGGACATCGTGGGACGACTACCCTGTACGCCGCAGGGTATCAACGAACGCCTGATGAGTCTCCGCCTGCCTCTCTGGGGTGG
>JAYGXS010000002.1:94870860-94894229 GCA_036362985.1 Ligula intestinalis
GTTTATTTATTTAATTGCCACATCAATGTGCGGGTCTGAAGAGAATTTATCGATAGAAAACGTATGCTCGTCAGTTTAGCTTATGATATTTACAATAGGAATTTTTGAATCTCTTATGTGAAAAATGTATGAGAAGCGGCTGCCTAGAAACCTCAAACCGTTCAGGATCGATGTGGTTCGTAGGCCGGAGTCAACCATTAGACAGCAGATCATGAGGCCCACAGACCCGCTACCGTTGACAGAACAATCAGCTATGGTCTACAGCATACCACACCAAGACTGCAATGCAAGGTGTGTTGGTGAAACGGGCAGAAGCCTTGGCACAGGGTCGCACGACCATCAGCTCGCAATCAACCGCAAGGATAAGCTGTCTATGGTCTATGACCACGTACAGCGGGAGAACCACAGGTTTGCCTTTGAGAAAGCAAGAGTAATAGGCCGAGCCAACGATAAGATGGTCCGATTGTTGCTAGAAAATTGGTACTCGACTGACACACTAAACATAGCCATAGACCTTCATCCCGCCTACCAGGCACTCCGCAGAAGGCTAACATGTGCTCAGAACGGAGCAATACGTCAGGCAGAGGAAGATACGCAGGACCGACAGCCGGCAGTCGTGAGTGAAGAGGGTGAAAACGCTCAGGATGCACACAAACTAGTTAACGCACCTCATGGAAGCGCCCGCGAGGGCGCAAGCAATGCGAACAGCACCAAAAAAATCGATCGGTACAATCGATTGACACACGGGCATCAGGCGTCAGGCTAGCGTTCGGACACACTTGCTAACACCAGCTCTGACGATTGAAACGCAAAGGCTTTTGAAACTTCAGCTGAACTACAACCCGGTCCCAGAAACCACCCCTTCTTCTTCATCCTCCTCCGGGGATGATGAAAGGAATATAACATCTGGACCTCGAGTTTTTGCGCACAGTAAACCGGCTTATTTGCAGCAGCACTTAAGCTGAAAGCAGTCGCTGAGGTAGACCACCGCAGTTGCTACTAGAGTCTCTCAAAGCCTCATGCTTTTTGATTCTGCCTGCGAGCAAGGAGAAAAAGTCATACACTCTAGACCAGGGGTCGGGAACGTATGGCTCGCGAGCCAGATGTGCCTCTTTTGATGATTGCATCTGGCTCTCTCTCTCTCTCTCTCTCTCTCAGATAAAATTGGAATTATAAACTTCAGATTTTGCGATTTTGATTCCTCCATTGAGGTTTATCATACTCAATTCAATATTAAAATATAGTATTTGGTTCTCAGTGAAATATATTTTCAAATATTTGCTTTCTTGGCTCTCTGAGTCAAAAAAAATTTTTCCCGACCTCTGCTCTAGACAGTTATGAAAAGTCATAATTTCAGGAGTTAGTCGCGAAAATCCTACAGAGTATTGTCAGTAAAAAAGTGATGGAGCACTCCAAAATACCAGTTGCAATGCATTACAAGTTGTGTCTCTTCGAGAAAATAAAATCGAATACAGAGAACCGTACCCACAAGAGGAAAGAGTACTCACGCATGATCCTCAGAAAGGTTTGACACGATGGACCGACTGACAACCATGGCGTCATTTTCCTCCTCGTCGTCATCGCTGTCGTCTCCCTTCGGAAAGTCACGACTATCGTACACAGAGAGGTAGCGAGCCGGACACTGATGAGCCTTCATTGCCAATAAGTGGTCAAGCACCGTTACAAGACTAGGTAAAGAGAGGAAGAGACACGATATTTCCAGTTTCAGTAGAGCTAACGAATCGGACTTAGACGAAAGGGAGATCGGAGAGAGACAGGAACAAAAGGTTAAGGATGCAATAAAAGTATTATATATGTATAGATGCAGTTAGAGCAAATAACAGGTGGCGAGGCGCTGATGAACTGCGGTTCGATGAAGTGCTTATGACCCATCAGGTAGACCCCTGTGGTAGTCCAGCTGCGCCGTCTGTGAATGCGTGTGTTTGTTTTGTCCGACCCAGCTGGTGTTCAGGGTTAAGCTTGGTTGAATGAAGACAAATAAGACCGAAACAGTTCTGTATTAAGTTACCCCCAAACGCTGTCATCCCTCTCTGCTATTATGACTTGGCCGGCATCGGCCTGGCAGGTCGTCACCCGTTTCGGGAGCTCTAACCACCACGTGAACTTTGTTTAGTTCGGAAGCCTATTCGATCGGTGTTTGGACATTTATGAGTGAAAACAGTAGTCCTCGGTTATTAAGCCCAACTAGGGCCCAGACCAAATTGGGCTTAATAAGTGGCGGGCGCACTAACAGGAGAGTACTAGTTCTTGATTAGCAAACGCAGGATAGGCAGTATCCATTACATACGTACTGTATTATGTGTAGAGCTTGGTTATGTACAAGAATGTTGTTTGTCTGTATTTTACGTATTAACAAAAACACAAAAATGATTTGCAGCACCTTAAAAAAGCGGTCCAGTGTCAGTTGTTTTGGAGGAAACTTCACTCGCAAGTGCTCTTTGATGTCCTTCTCTAGGCACCAGAAGTCGTCGAATTTTGTGAAATCTGATGCCTGTAGACCGCGTTGCGCAGCCAACGCTCTAACACTGAGCTACGAGGCTCACTGTGCGCCTTGAATTTTATAACACAGGGTTCGATTCGTTTGCTCCGTTTTACTGGTGGTATTGCACCGCTATATTGGAGGGTCCAGAGGGTATATATTACTATCCCATCCAGCCTGGCAGTAACGTTGTCTCACACTGCCAACCCAGACGCAAAGAATCGCTGCCATATAAGATGGCTTTGTAGTTGCGGGACAGCCATAATTCGGCCGTTCTGTTCACTTGATATAAACGAACATATATTTAGTTGACCCAATTGAAAAACTCGCGGCCTCGGTTGGAGTCGAACCCACGCAGAAGGGAGGGCCTTTGCATAGCCAATGCTCTACCATTGAGCTACGAGGCTTACCGTGCGCAGTTAATTTAATCACACTTGGGTCGATTTTACCCGCCAAACTTACCGCTCCTATGGAATCCCCCATTACGGACGTAGTAAACTGGCTGCCAGGCAGGATTACCTAAGTAATCATCTAGGATCCACCGTATGGACTACTAGGCTAACCTTGGTGCTTAGGAGTTTGGCAGGTTTCAATAATTTGATTGAACCAAATATGAAAAATTTGCGGCCTCGGTGTGATGCCAAAGAAAACTGGCTGTTTGGGTGAGCGTTTCTAGAACAGTTTCGAGTGAATGCTTCGTAGCATAGTGGACGACGGAGCCGTGGCTTGTGCGTGAATTAGTTTATACTAATAGAAGGCGTGCGTAGCATCTACCGCGCTCGTTGCTCTCTCTCTCTCTGGCGGGCCCCAGCCCGGTGCCACGATACAGCCAACAATCTCAGAGGCAGTCCCACGTGCATATGGGTCGCACGGTGTGAGTAAGTACCTAGGCGTTTCACCAGAACCCCCCATAAAGGACTTCTTCATGGGTGTGCATCCCTAATAGAGTGTGCCATACCCGTTTTAGGAACTCGCCATGAAATTACATACTACCCAGTTTGCGCTTTTTGCGAGGGGTCACGGGGTGAAAATTTTTCAGGTAATATCCAAGCAACCTCATTATAAGTAGCATTCCAAACTCTCTGAATAAAATGATTGTAATACCTCAAGCTGATTATTGTCGAGACATCATTTGAGTGAGGATTTATATCGGCTATTTCACGAACTTTGATAAAAACAGCACGTGACTGATCGGATCTACCTATGCTTCGGAAACAATTAATGAGTCCGGGTGTAGAGGACACGTCTGAGTTTCGAAGTCACACCCATCACATGCATGAGGAGCAGCATTCAGACTCAATCTGGTAGAGGCGTTGATGGAAAGCCATATCGAAACAGTAGTCTGCACTCTCACCATTGGCATGCGGTTTTTGATAAAACGCCAATACGACATAAAGAATTTTCTGCATTCATTGGAAAACGGGGCACCGTTTGCTGCCGTAAAATGCGTGAACTATCACGTACAAATTTACAAAAAATTGATAATCACTCGAAAACCGGTTGAAATACATGTACCGAAACAGTAAAGTAATAGTGAACACCCTTAAGGAAATTTAAAACTTTAACGAATATGGACATTAATAATACGTTATAATAGGAGAGAGTTGGTTGCTCTCCAGGTTGCCCATGAAGACATCAACTAATAGAGGTCCAAGGTGTGATTCTATCGCTATGCTATCGATTCGGCGGTAAAATTGGCCATTAATGTTGAAATGCACGTTAAGCGTACAGCAGAAGAGCTATTACTTTAGGTTTTCGACTGGCGTGCCGATTGGAACATCTTATTTAACAATCTTGTCACACCAAATTTCGGTGGTTTCTGTTAGCGAAAAGAGACGCGACATCTAGGTACAACATTGTTTTGCCATTGAGATTTGTGTTTCTTATGGACTCCACGAATTCAAAAGTGTCCAGTAGGCTATGTGGCGCTATATGCTGCCGAATGGGTTTCAGCTTTTCCGCCAGCCACTTTGCAATTGCACAATATGGTGAATTGCACATATCAATTATCGGCCGTATTGGAACGCCTGGTTAATGTACCTTAAGCAAACCATAGAGCCTTGGGGGAACTGTTCCTGCGGGCTTCAGCGGTCCTTACTCTTGTTCACTAAGGAAACCTTGGCCTTTCAGTTTTCGAAGACAAGTTGTGAATTAATATTTTACGCTCTCGGTTTGATCCTTATTATGTCTTTCCCTTTTAAACTTAGTATCATCAACCAGGATTGATTTAATCTTGGAAAAGTAAACCCTTTTATTCATGAGAACGAGACCAGAGTCTTAGTCCGATTGGGAGGATAAATATTTCACTATTTTGGCGCAATTCTTTGAGTTTTCCCATGATTTTTCACGAATGCGTCCGATGCTTCGAGGTTGAATGCGAAGATATTGGTAGCAACAATTCACGAGCGCCAAAACGATGGCACAGCGATGGGAGCGCACCGTGGATCTCTTCTACCTGATATCTTCATGAGAAAGTAGAATAAAACCAACTCTCCCATATTATAAAGGATCGTACTTTCTATGCTCGATATGTGGACTCTACTTTTGTAATAGTACGTTCTTTAGAAGTATCAATTTATTTGTAGAAAAGCGGCAAATTCTGTAAGCGTGAAAAATCGCTGGAATTCTGACCAATAACCGTAATTAGAATTTTCAGATACAATAGGAGGTATTTTTACAGAGTATGCTTTTGAATGATGTCAAATAGAAGCTCGTTCGAAAGCCGGCACCCTGCTGCACCTGAAAGAGCTTGAGACCAAATTGCAGTACAACACTTCTTAAGTAAGTTAATTCAGTATACATAAGGGAGATAAGCAGAGCCTTTTAAAACCTTATTTACAGATAGATTTTGTTGTTCGGATCGAAAACATATTTCAGAATTTCGATCGACATTTCGTTAAGTAGGAAATCTACTATACCGCCTAGGAATAAAATGTAAAGCCTACAAGTATCTATTTTATGGAAGAGGCAAGTCCCTACAAAAATAAGTGCAAGACAGACACGTGGAGAATAAAATTGAAAAAGGGGTATAAGTTAAATAATTTTGTTTAGCTAGATCGGTTTTCATACTTGACCCGGAAGACGCTCAGATAGGACTCGACATGTTGGAAAAATAACTTGAGATCACATTCCCCGTTCATTATTACTGCAACCATGTCCCCTTAATCCATTCTACTGTAAATAGGATAATAACATTTCCATCACCGAGCCTTTGGTAGCAACGCCGATTATATCAAGACATCAACGCAGTTGATGACAGAACTTGGATTTGACTTATAAATTTTAGGATAATTCAGACAATTTAAATGTATTCGTGCAGATGTGCCGTCTATGAGTCTCCACCTCCGTAATTGGAGTCCTTGCTACTGCAGCGGATCTTTCAAAAACGGTGGAATCCTACTTTCGGTCCCGGAAATCGTTTAAATAATCTAATGTTTCGCAAAAAAAGCGCGCCATAAATAAACAGCAATTTACTTACCTTTCTCAATTATTCATAATTTATTGGGTGACAAATTTTGACGTTTTTCACTTACTTATAATTTAAAGTTCATTGACCAATTTACCATCCTGGAGTTCGATAAGTATAGGTCGCGGTGCAAAGCACCACACACGCCTTCAATTTGTGTGCGCATTAACTTCATGTTAGTTAATTTTTGTTTGGTTTTTTTTAACTTATTCATATTTAAGTTCAGTTTTCAGAATGAGCGTGGTAATTTGTTCTCCTGTTTTAAAAGCCAAGTAGGCAAATATTCAGTAGCTCTGGTTGCCAATTGCCCTTGCGTACGGTCAATGTACTTGCATCCGCAAGTGCAGGTGAATTCATATACGCAGTTTGAGGTGGCGTGCAAAGGCAAGGCTTCCTTTGGCCGGTTAATTGGGAGGCGTTTAATTGGAGTGAGGAAAACAAGTTCGGCTGCATAGTAAGTTTTTTGGATGGAACAAAGTAGTCTTCGCTTAACTGTATTCGTGATGTTGTCTCCTTTAAATGGTTAGGATATAAAAACTGGCTTTCTCGGAACCGACTGGTCCGTAGATTTTGGCAAAGGCAATTGGCAAACAGGGCTGCTGAACAGTTGTCTACTTGACTTTTAAAACAGAAGAACGAAATACCACACTCATCTTTTACAAAATACTTACTACACAGTGGTCACATTTGGTTGACACTAACAAATCTTCCCGCGTTCTTGTTCGAGAACGAACAAACCGGACCTTACGTTACATGGAAGCATCCTACATACGGCAGGAGAAACCCGACCTATGTAAGCAATTAGAACATGTAGTCAATCTTCAATTAGCCTGGTAAATACATACCACACTTTTATTCTTGTTAATTCCTCTCCCTACTTTTAGTCCCAAGTTTAACAGTTGACATAATTATTGACCACTTCCCACGTTGACAAAACCTTGTTTTTTTATCGATTTTGTGTAAATTCAAATTGCTGTATTCTCTAACTATTTTGTTATTCATGCATGGAGTGGAAGCAGCTGAAAAACGATCTCGAATTTTATTCGCGCGAATAAATTCTGCTATTTTAAATCATCAGGAAGAATGATTTAGACCTCCTCCACAAGAAGCTTAATTCCAAATTTCGCTGAGTTGAATTTACCTTCGAAACGAAGATTGATGGGCAACTCTCATTTCTGGGTGTCCCTGTACACCGAAAGACCGATGGATCATTCCATATATCAGTTTATCGTAAATAAACATATTCAGAGTTCATCATACAATCACCCAATCTCTCACAGAGCAGTTTTGTTTACAGCTTCCTACATAGAGCTAATACAAACTGCTCTGATGACGAAAGTTATCAAGCACAAATTAAATACCCTTGTCAACTATTCTCCAAAAATTAATATGTACGAAATTTCGTGCATGAGCGTGATGCGCATGACAAGCGTATCATCTACAGAGTGCAGCCAGAATTTTGGTTTGCTTTTGGGAAGAGCTATTGATTCCAACTTCTGCACTGCAGCCTAATAGCAAAATTCGCTCATTCGAGACTTCGTTTTTTTGTTGGCATTCGTTGACTTGCGTCGAGGAATTTGATTGGTTGACAGGCGACTCAAAAACGCGTGGCCTAGCTCCCAAAGCCCTTATGGCACAGTTATTGGAAAATCGATTGTGCTGTGCGATAAGCAGCCGGAGCACCAAATGTTTTGTATACCCATTGTTAAATAGTTTTTTATACAAAAATGTGTTCATGTAATAAAAAAGGACTTTAGAAAAGTGCTTCGCAATAAATCGTGCAAAGGGGTCTTTTTTAAGAAGCAAGGCGTCCTGCTGTCCAAATAAAATTTGAGATGCTAATTTTTCGTACGAATTTCGCACGTCTTCGTGTGCCAAATTTGTACGAACTTTTCGTTGATTCGTGTTAAATTCATAATTCGTTGACATTTTGCTATAAGGGTCCCTTCTTAATTTAATGTCTTGAGATGCCCGCATTTCAATACATATATAACATTTGTGTGGCGCAAGCGCCTGCTGGATTTCTTTTTAAAGCATGGGGGTTAGGTAAAAGTTAGCATTATATCCTACCGGTGGGAAAGACCCGCGATCAGTGAGCCCTGTTTTGCCATGTTCAACAATACGGTAAATTTGTTGATCAGGTAGAAGAAAAAGAACGAAGTCTGAAAAGAGAAATGCGGGGTTGTGTTTTAAAACCTACAACTGTAGTCGTTAAGCAATATGCATGTCTTTACATGGGAGAAAGGGCGTCCTAACCCAGAGCGGATCACGTTAAACCTTAAATTACTTGGGGGACGAAGGGGGACGAAGGGGGGTCAAAATCAATAGGATTAAAAACTGAAGAAAAACATTCGGCGCCGCACGGATAAGGTTGGTCGGCGTTTTATTTACCAGAAAATAGTAGGTAAACCTCATGGAGCACAAGCAATGCGACCCCTTATCAAGGTTGGGTGTCGCAAGATCATTTACTTATTCACACTTTTAAAATCATTAACAATAACTGCATTAAACAGACCTGTTTTACAGCTGACAAGTTGCAGGGTACCAATTAAAATTAATCAATGAGCATATTTTTTTCGTTAGTTCCCAGTGTCTCCAGTTCGCCACCACTAACGGTACTGACTGCGATTTAAGCGAGATGACATCTCCAGACGAGAGGGGAGAGAAAGGAGTTGGCAGATAAGCTTAATACAGTTCACCCAATTGAGAATTATTCGCGGCCTCGATGGGAGTCGAGCCCACACAGCAGGGAAGGCTTCTGTGCAGCCAACGCTCTACCATTGAGCCACGAGGCCCACCATGGTTGCGCAAACGCCTTCTTTTGGTGTAGGAATCTGCCGACCAGAGCAACTGCGCGTGACTCATCCGGCCTTCACTTTGTCGGACCTTCCTCCCACGCGTACTTATTCATTTGATTGGCACGCGTACTGATCACTTGATTGGCTGCAGACGGCAAAGTACTCATCGCGCAGGCAAAGCTACACAATTTTTACGGACACAGCTGGCATGCAGATATAGCTGGCAATTGGCTCATCACAAAACCTTTGTATGGTTCACCTTCTTGCGGTAAAACGTTTTTCTACTAACTTTGTCTTACCTGATTTATGATTTGGGGAACGTTCTTCTTGCAGACGCAAAAACTTGCAACATAAGTTCTACTACCTGGTGTTCCGTTTTGTGCTTCCCAAAGGGCTCATTTGCCATTCCAAAAGTCTAACTAGACGAATTTCATCAACTGGTTTGACAAATCTTTCAGTTCTTTATCGAATTCTTATTTGACAGCACATGCAACATTTGTAACGCCGACTTTTCTCGCAGTTTAAGCGATTTCTGATATTTATTTTATTACGCTTTGCGTGCTAGCGCTACGAAGAGCGGCAGTGTCGACGTAAGGAATCCTGATCCCTGCGCGTTTGCTTCCATTTAAGGAATAAACCCGTTTAAAGAAACTATCTTGAATAAAAGGGGAGGCGAGAAACTTGGAATAAAGGCTTAAAAAATAGAGTAACACTAACTATACTAACAAAACGCGCGACCAATTCCAGTAATCTCCATGTTGATACGAGGTAATTCAAGTCGAAAGTGCTTCTGGCTGTGGGACAAGAAAGGGAGCAGAAGGAGGGCATTGAAAATGACAAGGAAGTGTGCAATGGCCGTTTCTGACTCATTAGTCATCATCAGTCAGTCACACCCAAACCCAAATTTACAGCACTCGAGCCTCAATCCCACCTTCATTGGTCACCAAACGATATTCAATCTAGCACTTGTTGTTGTTCTGTTACTGTGTTAAACAGTCGGATTCGGTGACTTCCTCGTCCTGGCGTGTCCTAGAGCTGAATATGTTGGCATTGCATGCAGTCACATAGCTCAGACGCCAGTTCAGACAAAGACAGGAAGGTTGAAAAAGCGATACCTGGCCGAACGATCGTTTACCGCCTGCAAGGCCTCAACACTGAACCCCAGGCTATGCCACGATGAGCGCATCCCGAAACCCAATCGGTGAACACACCTACAACGTGGCGGACAGACTAACGCTTGAGGCATGGTACTTAGACGCCCACTCCGTCAACAGGCATCTGGACCTGCCCACGCCCTACAAAGTCCTACGCTTTACGTGAGTAAAGGACAGGGTCAAGTCAAATCGAACTTAGAATTTCAAAACAAATATGGTCCCGTAACGAAAACATCGGTATAAGGAGCAGGATTACCAGCATCCTCTACCGTAAGGACGAAACACAACACTAATTGCCGTCAAGCTATGTCAAAACCCACACGGAGGGTCAAGCAGTGAACAGGTCAAAATCGAGTAATAAACGGCCAACACACTCAGCCACAACTTTTATTGATTAATCGATAAAGTCAATTCACGCTTCGTCAAGAGATAGCCGGTCCAGCTGACAGCAAACAAATAAACACATTCCGGTGAGCACAATCTGGGCTCTGTTTCTCAATTTTGGTCACCACCGATGAAAGAATTCCAAATGGTACAAGTGGTATTGACAAAGTTATGTAAAAAGCTGCCACCCTCATCCTCCGCGGGGAAGGACAGGCGTATTCTCGTATCAGAAGGGGTCATTTTAGTATAAAACTAGATGCCAAAGAAGACCACAACAGAATATACCTCGATTTTTTTTTCTAAGATTTCCTATTCACCATATTTTATTGAATTGCACAAAATATTATATTTTCTCCTTTAAAAAATATCCTGAACAAGCCGGAACAGAAGCCTGTTATGCAAATTGTTCCTTCGGAATACATTCGGCCTTCCGCAAATCTAAGCCCAGGTTTTTATATCTGGCAATCATTAGTTCTGCGGTGGAAGTGTTAGCGTTAGTGAAGTTCCCGCTAGCTAAGCTGCCTCTTAAGGAAAGTTAGGCAGTCAGATTTTTCCCTAATGGACTTCGACAAAAATGTGTTTAATAAATCCAAATGTCCTTAACTTACAGACTGTCGGCTGTACTGATTCCCTTATTGACTTAAAAATTGCATAACATCCAGTTATCATTGAGAGGACACCAATATTTACCATATGTTCCAAAGTCATGAATAATAAGCTAAAATTTGTATGCTAATCATTTGCTATGGCCAATGCTTGTTTTTAATTACGTCATCTTACACGAGTTAGCTGACTATGCCTTTCAAAAGGATACCTAAATACCTCTTTTCAGAATTTGAGTATGGAAAACTTTGAAAACCAGATTTTGATAACAGCCCTGTTGCGTTAGATGCCTACCTCGCTGATGATTTTCGTCAGTTCGGAGACGTCAGTGGTTGGATATAGGCCACCAAAAATGGCTACACCCAGAGCAAAGTAGACCAGCAATGCACCGAAGTAGTTGGCAGAATTTGTAATAACTGCAAAAGCAAAGGAAACCCATTCAAAGAGCACATAAATAATATTAGACATAAGCCGGACAAAACTCCAGAAAGTAATAAAAGGGCTGGCTTTACAGTGAGTTGAAGTGAACTAGGGCAAATGTACACATTACAGGTATGTGTACAGATAGAGACAGAGAAGGAATTTCGATCATCCGAATCATGGTTTTATTCGTCTGAGCATTCGAGAAGAAAAACGACGCAAGACCAATTTATGTGAAATGATTATCCTAAGGCCTTCATAAGCCAATGCCTACGTGCTCACCCTCCGAAGACCCAATCATAAACCAACCTCCACGATATGGCATGCGTTGCCATAGATCAAGGATATGTCGGAAGCGACTGAACATAATGCTACGAGACTAGGCATTGGAATTGCACACCGTCCGAAGGCTACCATGCGTAGCCGAGTCATGAGAATCAAGAACCAATTTAATCAAAGTGAACAGTGGGGCGTAATGTATCGCGCGCCAAGTCTAAACTGTTCCCGAAATTACACCAGACAGACTGGATGCATGCTTTGTTCGCGAACATAGGCTGGCTGTCAGACGGGGTGACGCATTGTCACAAGTGACTGCCAACACCTACGAGACCGGTCACGAGTTTAACTTTACAGCTGCAAGGATAATCACTCACGCCGGCAACAAGACAGGTCAAGAATTTACTGAAGCCTGGGCCACCGTTGAGAACTTAATTAATCGATTTGGCGCCCGCATACATCGCCTTACACAGGCATCTCTGGCCTGACGACAATAGTGATTGATTAGCCCATGCACCCTGTTTTTTCGTTGACTCTTTTATCCCTGACGATGGACTCCAGGAAGAGTCCGAAAGCTTAGACAACTAAAATTATGATCAAGACGCCGTTTCCTTTTGTATTAGGTAGAAGTTTTACGATTCAGCAACTTCACCAGATCCAATAATAAATTATGCACTGTGTTTAATGTAGTGCACTATTTAAGTTCTAAGGAATGAATGAGAATGAAGTGTGATGTACCAAGGCGGCCTTAGTTTTTCATGTGTGCTTTTTCGATACTTACAGGAAAGGAGGGCGTTCCTAGTGGTCCAGCTTTGCTGAGCAGCTAAGAGTCGACGCAGCGAACAGTCGGCCACACAGTATTCGGGCACTGAGGCTCTGCTAAATGCAGCCTGCTCGGACTGGAGGCGTAAGTGTGCATGCAGGAACCTAGAGGCAGCATAAAAAGCCACTTAAATTCTCAGTAGCAAGCCGTGATGCAAAAAAGAAAAGCTGTTATTTACCGAAAGTAGCCTTCTTGCCGTTCACGCTCGAAGACAGACCGCGCAACCCAGGGCACGATGAAACGGTTAATGATCGAAAAAACTATGAAAAACACCAGGATAGATACGGGTCCCAGCCAGCCTGCCCTAGAAGATAATTAGAGCAGAAGGGGGAATAAAGTACCTGTCCACAGTTTTGTATGTGTAAAAGACTATGACAAAGGGGCTGAGAACAAGATCAGGTGCAAGGGAAGTGAAAGTGGTGCAGAGTGAATCCACATCTTGAACGAACCGCTGATCACTAACCAAAAAGCAAATTTGTTATATTTGAGTAAAGCCTACGGATTATCGACGTTGAGGAAGTTAATGACAACATAATAAGCGTTTGCCCGAAAGTACAATGCATGAATAGCATTTGTGATGATTTCTCGCATTTCAATGGCCAGATACCCTGCAATGAGAACTTTCACCGAGAGAGCCTTAGACATAGAAATAAACGTCAAGTTACTTACAAAGGCGTTACAAATGATAACCAGGATGGCAAAGAAAACTAGTTGAACGTATCCGGGATGATCTCGTGTCGTTAGGACACCATAAAATTTGGATGATAATATGCCTGTTTGATATGCTACAAATTCACCTACGAAAAGAAAGCCTGTGAGATAAATTGAGAACTTACCGAGAGCGCCCACTACAATTAAGAGCACAAGGAAGGCAACTTGTCTCGAACAAAATGGATGAAATATTATGTTTATGAGATGGCAGATGCTGCGGAAAAACTTGCAACCAAAATTCAATCTAAAACGAACAATAAATTAAGCGGAACTTTACTTTCTTTTTTCATCATCATCTTCCTGAATTATTTCGTTTTTCGAAAATGCACTCTTCTGCGGCCTTCTGCAACAAGTCATTGTCTCTAGGTTTATTGAGACACACAAAAAAAAATAATTTGCGCTGTGTGAGGACATATTTAAAACCTGCATGAAAAAATGCCAGCAAGCCTGTGAAAGTAATCTCGTTTCTGGATGCGGAAGCCATATAAATACCCAGGATTGGAGAATTCATTTTGTGTATTTATTCCTCAGAATAATTGTTTTGCCTTTCAGATACTCGATTAAGCATCAATTCTAAAAAGTTTGGCTCCCCACTTTTCTTCCTCGAACCATACACTAGGTGCTAGGTTGGATATCTACCTATTCGTCAATTTTACATTGAGTCCACCTCTGTTAAGACATAGAGGTTTGATATAACACATGCATGGGTAACACGACAGACGGAAATTTAAAGGGTTTACTCATGGCCACAAAAACTGGGTTGTGAGATAAAACAAAAGAGAAAAAGGAAACCTCTTCACGCACGTTTTCCAGATTGTGTGGCCCAACGGGAATGCAGTAGGGTCGCCAAATCAGATCGACATATTTAGCTGCGCCGTAGCCAAGTTTTCCAGCAGTGGCTGGTACTTGCATAGGAGTTTCATTCTAACAAGCCTAGGTTAGAAGACATTACACATCACTTCACTAGACTCGACTAGTTGGACTAAATGAACATAGGTTGCCAAAAAAACGAAATATTGACATTCTTTTTGCAACTTCTACATGCCTGATCAACGTCTAGAAAGGTATCGTTAATAGCAGTGAAATACGAATTAAATCTCGAGCCTCGTCTCTATTTCAATGCTGGAATGCGACCGGTTTCAGACTCTCTCGAATTTATCAATGAGGGCGGAAATAATTGCGCGCACAGTTATCGGTAAATCGATCGAACGTTGTGATGAGTTGCGTGGGCACATTGTTTCACACCCTTTTTCTGCTAACTAACGCTGCTGTGCAGCCTCATAAACACATTGACGTTGCTATGCCTCCCACACCCAGTTTAATGTGTTTTATGTTATTTTTGCTGTATGTTCGGTGTGTTGAATGAAACCTTTAAGAGTCGTTTAAAGCAAAGAGTTCTTGAACACTTGGGCAAATTTGTCGAGAAATTGGACGAAATTTAGTAGAATAATTATTAGTACTTAACCAAATGAGTTTCAGACATTATCTAGCTATGATGTCTCTGCTCACTATGCGATCTGCGCCGATCGTATCTGAGGACGCATCTACCGCACCTATGGTCCAAGGCTACGCGGCCCTGTCACACCCTTTCTCGTATCGACCGACTGCTGACGACGTGGCGGGTTCCTCGGCTCTTGGCACATCAAAGGCGTTTCATGGTCGCATCTCCGGTCTTTGGGGCGTTCTCGTGACTCCGAGGTCTCCTCTTCGTATGGTCCTTCGGATGTAGATATTACTCGTCATGGACGCCATGGCTACCGTCAACATTCACAGAAGCATCATGCCCCTATCGTTCACATACTTCCCCACGAGCGACAGTTTTTCTTCTATAAACCAAAAATGACATTCCATTTTGAATTATGAGCCAGCCTTAGAAGTTTTTTCACTGTCTGCTCTTCTTCCTTAGTTACACTGCTGGCTCGTGTAAATTGAGTGTGAGTTTATGACTTGAAACAAGCGAGTAGTCGTTTGAAATTGTGTCAACGACTTCTTTGGAATGTTCGGCTTTGCCGATGCATTTCTAAAATCCTATGTACCAAGAGGGAGTTCAAAGGCGTTTGCCTATATTTCCTTTAATAAATTTGACTTGACTCATCTGATTCGGCATGTCTGCTTTCAAATATATAGGACATTCTTAATTATTGAAATTTATCATATACCATATGATATATAACGAAAAAAAGGGTCATTGATATATATATACACCACTCTACCAGTAAGTTGACGTATTGGTAGGGCTATCATTCAGAAAACCAATAAAATAGAACGTTAACGCAGTTTACGCGTAGTGGGTAAATTAATGTCCGCCAAAAAACCTGGACAGCTGTCCGTCAACGGAAAATATTCTGAACTGAAAATGTTCCGTCATATCGATATTGAGATGATGCGAATTTAAGCTAGAGTCATATCGAAATAAACTATGAGGGGTCATGAAAAAGTCCGGTACGTAAACAAATGGATATATTTCGGGCAGTATGCCGCCAAAGCAAACACATTATGGCACAAATAAACGAATTTCGAGAATGGCTTTGTAGAAAAACATGAAATATAGTTCTTAATATTTCACGAAAGGAATCTTGGTGTGCAAAACCAAGACCGCAATAGTCACCTGTCAAGTAGGCTTGAAAATTATGAAAGTGAACGAAAACTCAAGGTCACAGCTCGTAACCGATTATAATAAAATATTAGAAAAGATTGAAACCTAGTCGAACACTAAATTATATTCAATAAAGACCTATCTACGTTTACTTGGGAGTAAAAGAGCGAAAAGCAGCGTAATTATAAGAAAAGCCTTGCAGTACAAAAATAAAAGAATGATCAAACCTATATTATAGGAGTTTCGGAAGAGAAATTTTAATTTTGACTACGCGGTCCAACCCCATCGTTCAGTCCATACCGCACGAATTCGTGCTCATAATTGCGGATCTTCCTGATCTTATACCAGCCGAGAAGCCGTACTCTTCAATAAAAGATGCTAAACCACCTGATATTATGTTGAAGAAGCTTAAGTCGATTTGGGCGATATGACGCCCTCAGCTCTCTTACGCCGTATGCGTCCTCTGTTGGCTGATCGCAGTTAAGACTTCTCTATACTTGGCAGATTATGGATTTACCAACTGTCATCCCCTATGTAGCAGGTGCTGGTTCTGCTCAACGCCAGCATACCTTTCGATAATGTCGCGGAATATGTGGATCGTATTATGAAACGCTTCCCTAGTAGTACTTGCTTTTCGTCCGTTAATCAGGTTTCGGTATCTTTCAGTAACCAGATGCTGCTCCAACACTTGCGTCTCACGGTGCTTCTAAAACTGATTGGGCTTGCAATCATTCAACATCAGGTTTCGGGTATTGCTGTTTCTCGATCAGGTTCACCCACTGTCCTTGCTATAAGCTCATCGGATTCACATAATAATGACGTACAGGATCTTAAAGAGACTGTAAGTTTACTCTGCTCTCAATTCAACAATATGCGATCCGCGATTAATCGTTTTCAATCGATTCGTGGGCAATTTAGCTGCACCCGCCCTCAATCGTGCGATCGTGCATCTGAACATTTCTGATACTATCGTAGGATTCTTGGATCGAAGGCTCGTAAGTGTATTCCGCCGTGTAGCTATGCAAAGCGTTACCATTCGGGAACCGACCTCGCTAGCCAGTATTAGTAGAGACTGCACCTGGCCAGTCGCGACCTAGTCGCCTCTTTTACGTAACCAACAAATCGACAGGGTTCAGTTTCTTGCTTGAAATGTGGCCCCTCACTTTAGATCACGGACTTCCTTGTCAGTACCAATGGGTTCAGTCGCCTATCTTTTGAGGTAATTTTCTGTTTGACTTTGGGCTCCCTGTTGATTTGAAGCACCGGAAACTTATTGATTTCGCCGAAAAAATGTTCAATGACGGAATTGTTGCACGTGGGCCTTCAGCCGCCATACACTTGGCCGTTCCAAGCCCACCGTTTTACGACATTTTGAAGGACTTTCCGTCCTTCTCTAAAACATGTCAATTTACTGGGCAGGTTCAACAGGTAGTCCCTCACCATATCGCAACTACTGGACGCCTAGTCCTTGCTCATCTGCGTCAGATTCACCCTGAGAATCTTCGGATCACGAAAAATGAATTTGAGCACACGTTGAGTTAAGGGGTTATTCGGCCGTTGTCCTGGCCATGGGTCTCTCCACTGCACATGGTACCCAGGAATACATCTGATTATTGGAGATAATGTGGTAATAATCTTTTTTGAACAGAGCAGCACTCCCGGACCGGTATCCGATACCCCATATTAATGACTCCTCACACATGCCTTCGGAAAAGACTATATTTTCGAAGATAGATCTTGTGAGAGCTTATCATCAAATAATGGTCGCGGAGGCGGATCTCCGAAAGGCTGCTGTCACGACGCCTTTCGGTCTTTTATAATTTCTGCACATGCCTTCTGGTTGCGTAACGCGGCCCAAACGTTCCAGCATTTTGTTGATGAAATCTTACGTGACCTTCCCACATTTAAATCATATTTCCATCGAATTATGAGAAGAAAAATTACAGCTCATCGTAGGATATCTGCCCCCAGACCCAAGTGGTGCCTGACCACACCTACTAGCCAATGCTTTGATATCAACATGCAGCCCATTGTCATGGCTAAGCAAATTGATTAATCTGCATTAGAGAACTGTAATGACTTCATGCTGAATTATGGATCTGTTTATTCAATACAAGGGAACCTCTTTGAAGGTCAGTTATCCGATGTACATTCCCAAGACTGCAAAAAGCTAGACTCCCTCGTCCATCTAATAACCACGGAAGAGTAATTATAACTTTATACTTCAAAACGCCTCCACACTTAGTCGCCCTTTTGATATTGCAAGAGATTTTCGATGCTTGGGTGGGTTCAACTACAAAATTGCGTAAGCAAAGTGCCTCCAATCGCGTAGCAAGAATCCGCTCATACTAGTTAAATTGTTTTACCGATCAAGGTGGACTCAATCTTTGCACAACGAGGTCGCATTCCTCGATATTTGGAAATGACTAAAATTTTCCTCTTCCGAGACCTTACACCAATGGAGCGAAGAATTGCAGCTCTCCAGTAAAATAGACCAATTACTTCTCCGCCTACTTTTCGTAAGTCTGGTCATAGTTCCGATAGGGTCAATGCACACACTTTTCCTCCATCCCGGATATCTGGATATACACCCGCTAACGTCAGTACACCCGTTATCCCTGCCCCCTAGATGTGTAGTCATAATCCCGTAACCATCAGCACACCTGCTATCCCTACCTCCCGAATGTCTAGTCATAGGCCCATAAACATCAGTGCACCAGTTAGCCCATCCCTGTCGATGTCGGGACCTGCAAGCCCCGCCGCTCCACCATCTACTTCGATAACAACTAGTCTGAATACATTCTCTGTCCAACAATAGATCAATTCCGTTGCCTTTAAGTCTGCAACAAGCTCATCAATAATGTCGCCAATACCATCGAAAGCGTTTAAGCCGACCGCTTCCCCACCACTACCTAGCTCCTCCCTTTAACGTGCGAGTCATATTATTCCCCTGTATAATGCGTTATCGAACACGTTGGGCCTGAACCACGCAAAATTTGATTTGCACGGCAGTAACCCAAACTGGTATAGTTTTAAATCTTCTCGGAGTTTCGCACAGAAGATTCACTGATTAGGACCACTAGTTCATGCGCAAACGGCCCCAACACTAATTTTATATCACCGTTTCCCCCTCTTAGTTCCCTTACTCACCCTCATCCACCCAAACCCGCAAACTTCTACATGCCTTCTAGCCTCCCTTCATTCCTTCTAAATGGCCAGGAAGCTTATTTTGGTCTATCCTCTCCTTATTTTTCCCTGCCAGAAAGCGAGGCCCCTAGATATCCCAGACCTTATTAGCCATCCATTATTGGCTACCCATATACAAATAGCTCCATACCCGTCAGTACTTTTTCCTCAAATAACAATGGCCTACAGTTTGCCGATCCACCTCCAAATTCTTTTTTATAAATAACGATAGCCATATTCCTGCCACTCGAAACACACTAGATGTCATTGTGCTTAATGCAAGGTCCGTTATAAATAAAATGGCTCAACTTCGAACTATCGCTTTCGAGATGATGTCCGATGTTTTATGCATAACAGAATCTTGGATCCATCCAATCATTTCTGACTCCTCCCTTATCATCTACGAGTATGATTTATGTCGTCACGATCGCATTAATAAGCGTGGTGGTGGTTGTCTTCTCTATATTAGAACGTCATTTAAGCCCTTTCCGTTTTATTTAAATAGCACGTTGTTCTCTGGAAATTACTGTTTCGCTTCCATGTTCCTGTCGCCCCGGCAAAAGGCAATTATCGGACATGTATATATTCCTCCTAACTGTTCATCTGAAGAAGATGCAAATCTGTGTAAGATATTCAAATTTATTTCAGAATTGACTTTTGCAGTTAAAATTATTGCTAGAGATTTTAATTTTCCTGAAATCGTCTGGCTTTTAAACTGTTGTCAACCTAGATTTCAGCCTTTCCTAGATATCATTAATTTTTCTAACTGGTCTCAACTGTTTCGTTCCCCAACAAGACAAAATCATATCCGTGATCTGATTTTACAAACAGTATTGCTCCCCTATTTGTTGACTTTAAGCAGGACATCTTCCAAAGTGATCACACATTAATTAACGGTTCTGACTGATCGAGAATATGCGAGGCCCAGGTAACTGGATGGAAGAAGTTAAGTCGTTCTCTGGGACCAGGAGTGTATTTGTCTAACGTTTCGAACCCTCCCGCGAGCTCATTGTCAAGGAATTAAAAAACGTGCAGCTCACAGTTTCATTAAGTCAGTTTCACTAAGACTGACCTCTGCCCTTGTCCTCTGCCCTCGATCTGCTCGCGCAACGCGAGGTAGGCCTCAGGAAGCTGATCGCCGAAGCAGTACTTCAACGACTGGAGGCACTGGCTTTCGAACATTATCGACCACGATTGTGGGTTCGGTATGCTGATGACACGTTTGTCATCATTCATCGAGAAAAGATTGAGGATTTCACAGATAATCTGAACTCGATCTTCCCCGACATCCAGTTCACGATGGAGGAAGAAAAATATAGCCAGGTTCCGTTCCTCGACGTGCTGGTGTGCAGAAAAGACGGTGGGAAACTCAAAACAACAGTTTACAGAGGCGACGAATACCTCTCACATCCCGAGTTTCCTCAGCAACCATCCCGTCTCACACAAGCATAGATGCGTGCAAACGCTCTATCGTCGTGTAGAAACTCACTGCAGCGAACCAGCCGACAAGAAGGCCGAATTCCAGTTACTCGAGAAACTCTTCACAATGAATGGCTATCCTGGCGCCTTCGTCGAAAAACGCAGGCGACGAGCCAAACTAGGAACACCAACAGGACAACCAGAACCAACACGCTGGCGAGCAATACCGTATACTGCTAGTTTTTCTGAAGAATTCGCTCGACTGGTGAGCGAATTTGGGATTGGCGTTGCTCACAGACCGGACGCAACAATCCGAAGGCAACTTATGCGGCCCAAGGACCCAGTACCCGTTAACGAATAGTCCGGTTTCACTTACCGTATTGACTGCCTGTTTTTTCAAGGCAATAATGTTAGTGAAACCGGCAAACGGGTCCTCACGAGGATGCACTAGCGTGACCTCGCCGTGCAACGGAACGACAAGAATTCCCTGGTGGCCGCCCACGCATCCAAGCCAGGGCACAGCTTCGACTTCGAAAACGTGCGAATACTGGGTCGGACAGACGACCGAACTTCACGCCCGCTGCAGGAAGCCTGGCATTCACGCGCGGGCTAAATTAACAGGCATGTCAAGCTTCCTGAGGCCTACCTTGCGTTGCGCGAGCAGATCGAGGGCAGAGGTCAATCTAAGCGGAACTGACTTAATTACACTGTGAGCTGTACGTTTTTTCATTCCTTGACAATGAGCTCACGGGAAAGTTCGAAAAGTCAGACAAATACACTCCTGGTCCCAGAGAACGACTTAAATTATTCTTATTTACGGTTGTCTTCCGCTTCCTTCTACGAAAAACGCTAGCGCTGGTCGTACCTGTTATGCTTATGACCTCGCAGACATTAGCTCAATCAACAATTTTCTTGACTCATTAGACTGGTAGAGTCTCTCCTCAATTAACGACGCCGCATATCTTGCTGAACTCATATCGGTCGTTTCTAATAAAATGCTGGAATTTGAGCCCACTAAAATTGCGAAACCCTACGCACCAGAGTTGACCGTCCCTCATTTTCTTTTGCCCTGACTCAGGAAATTGAGGAAGCAGCTGAAGGATCGATTTAGTAGTTCGCTGTCTGTGCATCTAAGGGTCGCCGAGATTTTCAAATTAGCGTCCAAGATTCGTCTTGCGCATGACCAGCACAGGGAATCTGAGCGAGTCAAACTCTGCGAAATCGGTTGCACAACTGTTTCGTCGTAGGTCCTCCATAAAACGAAGAATTTAAATACCCCCATTGCTTAATAATAATAAGGTTTATTTGTAAAGCACATCTTTGGCGCCGTCAAAAAACCCCGGAAGGCAGGAAAAAACCTAACCCAAACCCCTTCTTTCGCAGTGACCATTGTATTTGTTTTGGTCTTTCGCTAGGTCAATAGTGTGCGAAATAAGGAGTTTGTTTTAAGTGAAAAAAACCTGACTTCTAGGGAACAAATCGAGGAAAACATGATAATAATGATAATAAAACATTTGTAATCATTGAGTCTGACAAGGCTGAATTGTTAAATGCTTTCTTTGCAAAGCATTTTACGACAGAATCCAAACCGGTCCCGTCGTTACAACCATACTCAGACAACACTCTCGGGAACATTGATTTCTCCATAGAATTAATTCGAAAGCATATACTTCGTCTAAAAAATTCGCACTCTTCGGGAATTGACGGTATTCCCAACTCAGATATCAAAAGAGTGTCAACCTTTGCCAAATTACTTAGCCATATACTTTCAGTCTATCTCTCAAATGGTTACTTTCCTTACACTTGGAAGACATCCATTATTCTTCCAGTCTTTAAGTCAGGATCTCGTTCGGACATAAATAACTACCATGGTGTTCATAAAACCCCGGCCCTAGCCAAATTTCTGGAAAAGATAATTTTTTATCAAATTCTCGATTTTTGCTTAGAAAACAAGCTTTTAAGCGACTTGCGTGACGTGTCACTTAGCTTTTCTTAACCACATCAATTCCCTCCGTAACGAGTGGCAATCCGTAGTTGTTATCTACGTTGACCTGGGCAGAGCCTTTGACAAGGTACGGCACTGACGGCTTCTGGTAAAATTGGAAGCCATTGGCATCTGTCCACCTCTCCTCGACTTCATCAGCTCCTACTTGTCTAACCACAGCAAGAAGATCTTAGTAGGTTATAGTTACTCCACTGCTCAGCCCATCACATGTGGCGTTTTTCAAGGCAATGTACTAGGTCCTTTACTCTTCATTCTATATGTAAATGAAATGTCGACTGTTCTGAAAAATTCACACAATCTCATTTATGCAGATGACCTCAAGGCATATACTCATTTTCTGAGGACACAGCCAATATATGCGTTGATAAAATAGACGCGGACCTGCTATCACTCTCACGTTGGGGTGCTACCTGGCAGATGGAATTCTCTCCATCCAAGTGTAGTTTCATGTGTTTCGGTCCCGCCAAGCTTCCTCGTCCACTAGTCTTTCAAAATACTCCACTTTTAGAACGATCCACCATAAAAGACTTAAGTCTAAACTACAAAAATAAACTAGCATTGCCGCCTCATGCGGATCGAATATCTGCGAAGGCTGCGCAGATATGTGGTTTTATATCACACAATTTCTCCCTGCTGCAAAAAAAGTAAACACTTTATCGCATGCATGTTCTACACATCCTAGAATACTGCTGTCCCCACTTTGGTCTAATGAATGCTTCTGACCGCGGTTAGTTTGAAAATGTACAGAGGGTATTTACTCGCAAAATATTTGCTCTTCCTCGATCCACCATTTCTTATACGGAGAGATGTCAGTTAGCTTACATGACATGTCTTTGGGTCAGAAGACACGAAGCGGGCCTCTGCTTCCTTTTTCGCGTTAACTCTACCCCTAACCTTCAACGAATCAACGCTCTTATTCCCGCAGATAGACCTTATGCCACTCGTAATTCTTCCAGGATTATTGCACATCCCTTAAGCTCCACTTCGAACCATTCTCACTTCTTTGCCTCCAAATATGACTTCCTCTG
>JAYGXS010000002.1:94904229-95000558 GCA_036362985.1 Ligula intestinalis
CAGAGGAAGTCATATTTGGAGGCAAAGAAGTGAGAATGGTTCGAAGTACTGGCGAACTTTACAGATGCATTCAAACGGAAACTGGATGGATATTTACTTAACAGTTACCGTTCATGTGCACAAAGAAGTAGGAGTTATCTACGCCTTGGACAAACCTATAGATCAAACTTTACATTTGTATATGCTTCTCACTATTTTATTGTGACGTATTTTATGTTATATTATGCACACAAAAGACCATCTGAATGCTCTCACGTTGACCATGCCCACAGCTAAAATTTGTACATGTATGTATTTTACTCACTCTTTTATAGTTACATATTTTATGTTGGATATTTCATGCATACTGTTTTCAATAGGGTCTTAAAAGGCATTGCCTACTACCCTAAACATACTGAACTATACTGAACTTAGTGCAGTATCCTGCGAATAGGTAGACCTAGCTCTCAGAATCCAATCCTTTGCAGCCTGAATTGCATCCAAATGCAAGAAGTAGACGCGTATAAAGATTTAGGATTGTAGAACACGACGTCGCTTAAGCCCTCGCTGCATTGCGCAAAAGTACCTAAGTCTGCGACGTCTATCCTGTACCTTGTCAAACAATGAATTAATAAATAAATTTTATATTTTAGGCCATGAGGGCCTCGTCATTGCAAACTTAGTGCTGTGGAAAAATAAATACAAAGTTAATAAATGCTGCTCTCCATGAAACAACCACATAGACAGCGGGAGCGTTTAGAAGTGTTGGTTAGAAGTGTTGGGCGACAGTTTTTCTCCTTAAATCTCTCAAATGGCATTCAAACCCCTAGACTTCTGAACAATGCCTAAGGAGTTTTTTCACTGTCGGCCCTCAAATTTCTGGCAACGCCACTGATCTAAAATGTTCTGCAGATCAAATGCATTGAAAAAACTGTACCAATAGGGAGTTCAAAGGTATTTACCTATATTTCCCTCAATAAAAACCTGACCTGACCTGAACCTGAGAATAATTCATATTCACCAACGTATCGTAGTTTTAAAAAAGTAGTCAACGCATGAAAAAAAACTCCTACCATTTAAGCTGGGGCGGAGTTCAGCGAACCCCCGCTTAAAAAAACAAAACGTAGGAGAAAAAACTGCTTCAAAAAAATTAAGGGGGTTGGTTGAGAGGATTGATTATAGTGCAAATGAGACAGGACTGTTGATGAGAACGTATGAGGGTTGGAAACGCTTCTTGTAATTGGAGAAATCATATAACAGCAGAGGCTGTCATTCACCATTGTTACACCGCCCGACTGGCTTCATTATCAACCATCAGGGAAATGAGACCAGAGGAGGCCATTGCGGACAACAGAGTCAGGAAGATGAGGGAACGGCAAAGGTCACCTGATAATCAACGAAACGCCAGAGATCTGACCTTGTAGACTGTGGAGTTTAGCGACGAGCTGGCAAAAAAAGCAGAACCGCCATGAGCATGACTAAAGACCATGAAGCCTATCGTCAGGGTTGTAAAACGGAGAATGGAGAAAACGTCAATGATGACTGGACAGAGAAGTGGACGAAACATCGTTGCAAATGTCACTCAAAGGAGGAAGAAAAAGACATGTACGGAAAACAATTTGATGTAAACATAACCACCTCAGATACCAGGGGGACCCTTTTCAAAGTCCAAAAGTTGTGTGTTTGGGAAGGAGACGGATAACAAGAACTTTATATCTTCCGAAGTTAAGTGTTTGCGTAATTTGACTTTAAAAACTGCTAAGTTAGACGACAGCCTAATTTCGAGAGGAATATTATTCCAGAGGAAGTCATATTTGGAGGCAACGAAGTGAGAATGGTTCGAAGTGGAGCTTAAGGGATGTGCAATAATCCTGGAAGAATTACGAGTGGCATAAGGTCTATCTGCGGGAATGAGAGCGTTGATTCGTTGAAGGTTAGGGGTAGAGTTAACGCGAAAAAGGAAGCAGAGGCCCGCTTCGAGTCTTCTGACCCAAAGAAATGTCATGTAAGCTAACTGACATCTCTCCGTATAAGAAATGGTGGATCGAGGAAGAGCAAATATTTTGCGAGTAAATACCCTCTGTACATTTTCAACCTTACCGCGGTCAGAAGCATTCATTAGACCAAAGAGGGGACAGCAGTATTCTAGGATGTGTAGAACATGCATGCGATAAAGTGTTTACTTTTTTTGCAGCAGGGAGAAATTGTGTGATATAAAACCACATATCTGTGCAGCCTTCGCAGATATTCGATCCGCATGAGGCGGCAATGCTAGTTTATTTTTGTAGTTTAGACTTAAGTCTTTTATGGTGGATCGTTCTAAAAGTGGAGTATTTTGAAAGACAAGTGGACGAGGAAGCTTGGCGGGACCGAAACACATGAAACTACACTTGGATGGAGAGAATTCCATCTGCCAGGTAGCACTCCAACGTGAGAGTGTTAGTAGGTCCGCATTTATTTTATCAACGCATATACTTGCCGTCTCCTAAGAAAATGAGTATATGCATTTGAGGTCATCTGCATAAATGAGATTGTGTGAATTGTTTTGAACAGTCGAAATTTCGTTTATGTATAGAATGAAGAGTAAAGGATCCAAGAGAATGCCTTGAAAAACGCCACTCGTGATCAGCTGAGAAGCGGAGTAACTATTACCTACTAGGATCTTCTGGCTGCGGTTAGACAAGTAGGAACCGATGAAGTCGAGGAGAGGGAGACGGATGCCAATGGCTTCCAATTTTACCAGAAGCCGTCTGTGCGGTAGCTTGTCGAAGGCGTTGTTCAGGTCAAAGTAAATAACAACCACGGATTGCTGCTCATTACGGAGGGAAGTGACGTGGTTAAGGAAAGCTAAGTGACACGTCTCGCATGATCTTCTGGGTAGAAAACCATGCTGCGAGTCACTTAAGAGCTTATTTTTTAGGCAAAAATCGAAAATTTGATTAAAAATTATCTTTTCCAGAAGTTTAGCTAGGGCCGGGGTTTAGGAACACCGCGGTAGTCATTTATGTTTGAACAAGATCCTGATTTAAAGACTGGAAGAATAATGGATGTATTCCAAGTGTAAGGAAAGTCACCATTTAAGAGATAGACTGAAAATATATGGCTTAGTAATTTGGGAAATGTCGACACTCTTTTGATAAATGAATTGGGGATACCATCAGTTCCCGAAGAGTGCGAGTTTTTTCGACAAATTTTCTGCTTAAGAATTTATTCTATGGAGAAATCAATGTTTCCGAGAGTATTGTCCGATTATGGTTGAAACAGCGGGAACGGTTTGGATTCGGTCGTAAAATGCTTCGCAAAGAAAGCATTGAATAATTCAGCCTTATCAGACTCATCTAGTACGAATGTTTTATTTTCATTAAGCAATGGGGGTAATTTAATTCCTCCTTTTGCGGAGGACCTACGACGAAACAGTTGTGCAACCGATTTTGCAGTGTTTGACTCGCTCAGGGCGCAAGATTCCCTGTGCTGGTCACGTGTAAGACGTAACTTCGACGCTTATTCGAAGATCTCTGCGATCCTTAGATGCACAGACAGCAAAATAGTCGATCTATCTTTCAGCTGCCTCCTCAATTTCTTTAGTCTGTGCAAAGAAAATTAGGGACGGTGAAATCTGGTGTCTAGGGCTTCGAAATTCTAGTGAGCACAAATTCCAGCATTTTATTAGAAACGACCGACATGAGTTCAGAAATATATGCAGCGTCGTTAATGGAAGAGAGGCTCTGCCAATCTAATGAGTCAAGAAAATTGTTGATTGAGCTAATATCTGCGAGGTCATACGCATGATAGGTACGATTAGCACTAGCCTTTTCCGTAGAAGGAAGCGGAAGGCAACAGTGAATTTATGTGTGATCACGTTGGAAGATGTCCTGCTTAAAATCAACGAAGAGAGGGGCAATACCATTTGTGAAAATCAGATCTAGGATATGATTCTGTCTTGTTGGAGAACTAACCAGTTCAGACCAGTTAGAAAAATTAATGGTATCTTGGAAAGGCTGAAATTTGGGTGGACAGTAATTTGAAAGCCAGTCGATTTCAGGAAAATAAAAATCTCCAGCAATAATTTTAACTTCAAAAGTGGATTCTGAAAAAAACTTGAATATTTCACACAAATGTGCATCTTCTTCAGATGAAGATTCAGGAAGATTATATACACATCCGATAATCGCCTTTTGCCGGGCCGACAGGATAATAGAGGCGAAAGAGTAATTTCCAGAGAAGGACGTGCTATTTAGATAAAACGGAAAGTGCCTAAATGACGTTCTAATATAGAGAAGACAACCACCACTACGCTTATTAATGCGATCGTGACGAAAGAAATCATACTCGTCTATGATAAGGGAGGAGTCAGAAATGATTGGATGGGTCCAAGATTTTGTTATGCATATAACATCGGGCATCATGTCGAAAGCGATAGCTCGAAGTTGAGCCATTTTATTTATAACGGACCTTGCATTAAGCACTATGACATCTAGTGTGTTTCGAGTGATAGGACTTTGGCTATCGTTATTCATAAAAAAATTTGAGGGTGGGTAGGCAATTTGTAGGCCGTTATTATTTGTGGAATAAGTACTGACGGGTATGGAGCTTTTTGTATATGGGTAGCCAACAATGGATGGCTGATAAGGTCTGGGATATCTAGGGGCCTCGCTTTCTGGCAGGGAAAAATGGGGAGAGGGTAAACCAAAATTAGCTTCTGGGGCGTTTGGGAGGAATGGGGGGAGGCGAGAAGACATGTAGAAGTTAGCAGGTTTGGGTGGTAGAGGATGGGTAAAGGAACTGATAGGGGGGAACGGTGACATAAAATTAGTGTTCGGGCCGCTCGCATAAGGACTAGTGGTCTTAACCAGTGAATGTCCTGTACGGTAACTTTGATTAGATTTAAAACTATACCAGTTTGGGTTACTGCCGTGCAAATTAAATTTTTCTTGGTTCGGGCCCGGCGTGTTCAATAACGCATTATACGGGGGAATAATATGACTCCCACGGTCAAACGAGGAGCTAGGTTGTGGTGGTGAAGCGCTCGGCCTAAACGCTTTCGACGGTGTTGGCGACATTCTTGATGAATTTGTTGCCGAGTTAGAGGCGGCGGAATTTATCGACCGTTGGACAGAGAATGTATTTAGACTAGTATTAATTGTAGTAGATGACGGAGCGGCGGGCCTTGACGGTGCCGACATCAAGAGGGATGGGCTAACTGGTGCACTGATGTTTATGGACCTGCGACTAGACATTCAGGAGGTAGGGATAGCAGGTGTACTGACGGTTATGGGACTATGAATAGACTTCTGGGAGGCAGGGATAACGGGTGCACTGACGTTAGTGGGTGTATGGCCAGGTATGCGGAGGGGAGGATTAGCGAGTGCATTTACCCTATCGGGACTACGAACAGATTTAGGAATAGTAGGCTGAGAAGTCATTGGTCTATTGGACTGGAGAGCCATATTTCTTCGCTCCATTGGTGTAAGATCTCGACAGAGGAAACTTTTAGTCATTTCTAAAAATCGGGAAATGCGATCTCGTTGAGCAAAGATTGAGTCCACCTCGATCGGTGAAAACAATTTAACTAGGATGGGCTGGTTTTTGCTACGCGATTGGAGGCTTTTGGCTTCTGCAATTTTGTAGTTGAAACCACCCGAACATAGAAAATCTTTTGCAATATCCAAAGGGCGACTTAATATGGAGGCATTTTTTAGCATAAAGTTAAAGCTTCGCTTTTGTCTATCAAAAGCTTCCGTGGTTATAAGATGGACGTGGGGGTCTAACTTTTTACAATCTTGCGAGGGCACATCTGATAACTTACCATCAAATAGATTGCCTAGTATTGACAAAACAAAGCCAAACTTAATCATTAAGTCATTACAGTTCTGTAATGCAAATAAATCAATTTGCTTAGCATTGACAATGGGCTGCATGTTGATATCAAGGCATTGACTAATAGGCGTGGTCAGGCACCTCTTGGGTCTGGGAGCAGATATCTTACGATGAGCTATAATTTTCGTTCTCATAATTTTGATAAAAATCTGCTTTAAATGTAAGATGATTTATAAAAATTCAGCCTTTATGATTTTACCGCAGCTGGTTGTTAAAATCTCTTAAAATTGCTCAACAAACTGTGTTAGTTATTACGTACAGAAAAAAAAACAATTGATATGATTTTCAGATTATGACTTACGACAAATAATCAGAGTGAACTTAATAAATACTGTAGTTATTTTTTAATAAGCACTTAAAATTTATTTGAAAAAGTGTATTCAATATTGGGAAACGACTCAGCCTTTGAAGGTCTCGAGAATATTCTGATCTTGACGATTTCTTTTACTAGGCCGCGAATTTGGTGGTTTGAAAAGGTTGAGATCGGTTTAAAGAGGTTGCGTCTCGGTAGAATTGGTTGGAAAACAAAATCTTAAATTCCGACTTCAAAAGATCATCCACGCAAGAAAAATTATTCCAGTGGTGCAGAAAAAATTGTTTACGAACGGTTGCAGCCACAATATCCTAGATCGTAATTGATGGGGGATATCGATGTAGAATTGTCCAAGGAGGAACGAGGGGAAATATCGACTGTGATCTTGTAGGGTATCGGGCATTATGCGCCTTTGAAAAAAACTGCTAGGCTAAGGTCTTTCGAATATTTGTATGACCGAAACTGGAGTTTGCTATCCAAGCATGGAAACCCTGGACCGCGAAAAACCTCAGTTTCCCTGAGAAGGTACAAAGGCTTGCAGCTAAGCCTGTGACCGGACAGGGAACATAACCCTATGAAACACGTTTACCTTACCTCGAATTCTTTCCTTTAAGGTAGAGGTAGCTACGTGGTGATCTGATAGAAACGTTTTGTATACGGCGCGGTCAGGACTGCTATCTACTGCCTGGCGAGTTCTTCGAGTTAGCTAAAATCACGTAATTAAGGGGACATCCGTTAAAACTACGCGTAACAGGAGTCAGACTAGACCCACGAAAGTTCTTCTTTTGTAATTGAGTGGTTGAAGCTTGGAATGCTCTGCCCCTGGATGTTGTTATGTTTATTTCCGTAGAAGTCTTTAAAAAAGCTAGACTGCTATAGAAATGCTCACTCTAACACCAGTTGACCGTTGCAGGTCTACTACAGACGAAGGAAATCTACTTTTTCATAGAGTGTTACTTGCTTCGTTTGATTTACATTTAAAAATGAAATTATTTTTTGCACTTAATTCCTCCATGTGCATGCAGCTGGCTTATGTCGACCATTAACGGAAATTTGCGATCGTGGCGGCTTCTTCTGTTTTCGCTGCATCGATGACTGCTGCGGCAATTGACAAAGGCGTATCGTGATCGCAGCTCCTATTTTACGGGATGTTCTCGTGACTCTTCACTCTCATCCTCGTATGGCACTTCCGATCAAGATATAATTTGCGGTGGATCCCTTAACCTGCCACCAACATTAACAGTTGCATCCTGGCAAATTCTTCAAACACTTTCTCCCATGAACGACAGTTTTTCTCCTAAAAAACCACAAACTACATTCCATTTTGTGCATTCTGAGCTATGCCTTAGGAGTTTTTTCACGGTCTGCTCTTCATGCTCAGTTCCACCTGCTGGCTTGTGCTAACTGACATCATCCCATCTGATTAGATTACTTGGAACACGTGAGTAGTCACCCACAATTACGTAAACGACATTCTACAAAATATTTGGCATTGTCGATGCATTTCTGAACTACTGTGTACCGATTGGGTGTTCAAAGGCGTTTGCATATATTTCCCTTGATAAATAGACTTGACTTGACTCTGCAACGATTTTCGGAGCGTGAACTTAGGGACAGTGGCGAGAGATGCTACGTTACTTTGGTAAAACTAAGGTTAAACAATCTAATAGTCGTCTACAATTGTGTCAACGACTTCTTTGGAAGGCTCGGCTTTGCTGATGCATTTCTTAAATACTATGTACCAAGAGTGATTACGAAGGCGTTTGCCTATACAGGGTGTCCCGAAAAAATGTGTACACACTTTGAATAACTGTAAACTTGGTGTTTATGATTATTTCATTGTTTAAAAAATGTATAAGTCTTAAAAAGTATCCTTTTATTGTTTTTGCAGTGCATGTTCTCAAACAGACGTCCAGTTGATCCCGAAATTGTTCTAAATACCACTCGTCATAATGTACTTTTCGGTCTAGATCTCTGCCATTAAGAACATATACTAATCTTTAGATTTAACCTTTCCGATGTCAAAGTTGCATAATTCGAGAACATGCATTGAAAAAACAATGAAAATATACTTGCAAATATTTTTACAATTTTGAAATAATAAAATTACAACAAACACCAAGTTAACAATTAATTAAAACGTGCATACATTTTTGGGACACCCTGTATTTCCTCTAATAAACTTGACTTGACTTGACCCTTTAATAGGGGAACAAAGACCTATGAATAGCTGAACATGAGTCACTCCGACGCATTTTGTAACGAACATCTAAAGGTTGCTTACATGCATAACACCATACAAGACTCTCAATTCATGGTACTATCACGCTGCCAAAATATAATTTATTTTATTGACTGCAGGCTCCGGCAAGAGTTTTGTTTCCGCGATTTCTGAAAATTACGATGAGTGTTGGAGGCATACAAGACACAATACTGTTCCAATAGCAATGGTTCAAATTTTGAGACAAAGTGAAAGTTTTCTATCAATCGATCTATTCAAGAGAAGAAATGACTTTAAGTCCTTGTATTTATTATACAAATCATCTCTATTAGCATCGTTTTATTTGGAACCATGACGAATTCCAAATGCCCCACGTGCAACAATAATGCAACTGGCAGGAACAAGGCAGTTTTCTGTATCCTGTGTTAACAATGGGTACACATAAAATGTGTGAAAATAGCACCAAAAATATCTGAAGTCCTGAAGAAATATGACTCGGAAGGGCTTGTCCTTTTTTGCAGCACGTGCAAGGTAAGTTTTCTTGGCAAGGACGCGGCTGACACAAACACCGAGTCACGAGATGCAGACCAAGCCCTGGAGCAGGATAGAAATCAGCCTGAAATTGAGAAGACGGATTCAGGCAACTAGGAACATGAGGCGACGACGCCACCGGCGACAAACGTGTAGAGCAACTCTGGTTGTTGGTCAAGGCCGCTTCTGGTGCAACTTCAACCGTGGGTGTTATATATCGAAGCCATCAAGCTAACGGTATCAACTGGTTGACTACAGTCAAGCAATATGCCAAAAGGTCGCGGGTCTGCATTGTTGGTGACTTTAATTGCCCACATATCAACTGGTCTCATCTTATCATCGGAGGCCGTGCCTCTGAAACGGAGAACGCGTTGTTAGAAATGGCAAACGAATGCCCAGCTTACGCGGATAGCTGACTCGGGTATGACCTCCTGTCTGGACTTGATATTTACAAATGGCCACACAAAAGTATCTGATGCTCGGGTCTCCGCACCCCTCGGCACCAGTGATCATGCTACTGTCTTCGCAGCACTCCACATAACAGGATCGCCGTCAACCCGTAGATGCTACAAACCGGCATACTGGAAGACTGACTACGATGAAATGAGACAGAGCGCTAGGAACCTATCCTGGGAACCGAGTAGCTCGGCTGATGTAGAAGAACGCTGGAGAGTGATTCGTGGGAATATTGAGCGACTCTGTACTGATTTTGTCCCCCTTACGCTCTGTAGATGGGCAGCATGTCGTCCCCCATGGATGGATGGTGAGACAAAACGCAAATTCAAGGCCAGAAAACGTGCCTACAAAGCCTTCATGATCCTAAAAACTACCGAAGCACAAACAAAATACAAAGCACTCAGAGATGAATGCAAACGTATGATGAGGGCATGAAAAGTAGCATACGAAGAGGATCTGCTGAAAAACGTTGACACTCAACCGAATCGATTCTACTCATTTCTGAAGAGAAAGCGTCGTGAAGGCCCGGACATCAAGGGTCTCCATAATACAGATGGTGTGCTCGAGACAGATGAGTTATGTATGGCTGAACTTCAAGCTCAACAAAACTCTACTGTTTACTTGCCACCAGCGCCTGACAGGGAGGATTTTGAGATCCATGACCAAACTGAAAACGGCATGTTAATCACCATTGAAGATGTGGAGAATGCACTAAATAGGTTGATACCTACTAGGGCTGCTGGACCTGACAATCTCAATCTGAGGGTAATTAGCGAGCTAGCTTCTTTAATCGCACCAAGCATCAAAGCACTGTTTCTCTGTACGCTTGAAACTGCAACGGTACCAGATGACTGGAAACAGAGTATAATAACTCCGAGGTACAAAGGTGGCGACCGTTTTCTTCCCCTGAATTATCGACCAGTCAGCCTGACCTCGGTGTTTGTGAACGTACTCGAAAACTTCATCTGTCGCGAAATCGATGCTCACATTGGGCCAGCCACAATCCTACCAACAGAACAACATGGCTTTGTTAAGGGCAAATCGTGTACCACAAACCTTATGGTGGCACGTGAAGCCTGGTGCGAAGCCAAAGAAAAACGATTGCCGGTTCATGCAGCCTTAATCGATCTTAGCGAGGCGTTTGATAAAGTCGATCACTGCTTCTCCTAAACAAACTCAGTAACACGCCGGTACCTATAACTATCATCAAATGGATCAAGGGGTATCTATTCGGTAGACAATGCCGGGTCAGAGTTGGCGAAGGGTGCTCCTCGGCGTTTGAGGCTTTTAGTGGAGTACCGCAAGCGTCGGTGCTGGGTCCCAGACTGTTTTTAATATACGTCGCGGATATCCCATCAAGACTTGCATCCCCATGCCTTCTGTTCGCGGACAACCTCATGGTATGGCGTGTCATACGCAACGCCGAAGACACGATGACGTACCAAAATGATCTCGATGTGATCCACGAGTGGTCATTAGAGATCAAAATACCGGTAAACGTGACCAAATCGAACTTGTTTATAATTGGGAGAGACTGGGACCACCCGCCCTATACAATGGGGAACATGACACTGGCCGCTGTTAGGAGTACTCGAGACTCAGGCGTTATCATTCAGGACGACCTCAAGACCCGAGAACAATCAACTTTGGCGAGACGCAAGGGGCTAGCGCTACTTTGGATGTTCAAAAGAGCTTTCACGTCCTGGTCCATGCAGATATTCTGTAAGCTCATGGTCACGTTTATTCGACCGATCATGGAGTATGGATCGTCCGCTTGGTTTCCGTGTACGAAGAGCGGAATGACTGACATCGAATATGTTCAGCGACTGAGGTCAAGAATGGCGCCCGAAGTGAGAAGGTTGACCTATCCGGAGCGCTGTAAAGCACTGGACCTGTTTACCCTCGACGCTCCAGAGGCGACCAAATCATGATGTACAAATTGATCGTCTGCGGCGACATACCGGAGGTCGCAGAGTACTTCAAACTAGCCGTTGACATGCCCACGCGAGCACACTGCTTCAAACTGGTGGTACAATGGACAGGTGGCCTCCCGCACGTTTACCGACTCTCAAGGCGCGCTGTGAATGCATGGAACAATCTCCCCCCGATGTTGTTGCTGCCGACACAATTGCCGCATTCAAGAAGAAATACGACGCCCTATTTGAAACATGATCTGTACCGTTCACGGGAGTGCCCTTGCTTTGGCGGGGGATTGGTCTATCCTGAAAACTCCCACATGTCCGGTGACTGCAAAGAAGGGGTGCCCATGGATCCGTTCCCTACCCTCTACTGATGAAACGTGAAACATATTCAAAGTGCTATCGTCGCCCCCGAAGACGTGGTGGCCTTTGGTATGATGCACATGATGCATGATACACCAGGCACCTGCTGCGACGCTGCGCCCACCGCGAGTACTTGCACGTGTGCATCAGTGTAACGTCCGAGCGGGGCCAGCCAAACGGATTTTTAGGAGCCGAAATCGGAATCAGTAGAGCTTGCATGGGTTTGGGTCTTTCGCAGACGATGCTCCCTAAGAGATTATCCATCTCATCAACAGGAGAATTATGATTATCTCCGAAAGAATCCATGAGAAAATATGAGAATGTTGAAAATGGAGTAAAGTTTATTGGACGAATAACCGTGTAGAAAAATATCGATGAAAAGGGTAGTAAAAAGCATTAGACTTAACGTTTGACGGGAGAACGGGATGAAGGAGTAACAAAAAATCCGACGATTGAACCACAACCGCGAGCCGTGACTTCTCCTACAAAATCAAATATTGTTCTAGACAACCAAGGAAACCCATTAAAACAAACGAGGGTCAGGGTGGTTCGTTACATCAGTGGCAGTCTGTCGCTCGTCCAATCAGCGTTGCCCAAGCCGGTCAATCGTCTTCAAGGCCGACCCAGGTGCTGTGACAACTCACATTGGGGAAGCCGTTCTCGGGGCAAAATGAAGACTGCCGCGACCCGGGATCGAACCGGGGACATTTATATCTTCAGTCTAACGCTCTCCCTACTGAGCTATCACGGCACGACTGAGAATGTCTAGCAAATGTAATACTTGCACTCACTCCGACGCACAAACACATTCACTGCGCTTATGTCTGGCAACAACTGCACTGATGGCATGATACGAATCTCCATGTAAGTGTCGTACTATCTTAGATGAATCAGCCGGAACTATGGGCACTAACTTCAATAGAATCGTGCACCACCATCGCGGCATTTTAGGGAAACTCATCGAGACTCTCCCTCTGCCTTCGACGTACAGTAAATACGAAGAGTAATTGGCGAGCATACGTATACGTATACGTAGTGGCTAAGTTGATTCATTACTGCACTGAGAGGAATTAATATCCAAGTGACTACTGGAGAGCACTACGGCGGACTCAGACGGTTATAAGCACTGAAACCTTGAGACGATATGCTGAGAACCAGCTTGAAAGCACTCACATAAAGATTGGAGAACTAGGTCGTCATGTATGCCAACGCTCTGCCGTTCTGGACAGCCTAACTGACATAATTCTAATCTAGCTTACTCTAGAATCTAGCTGGCTGCAACTTCATTACTCACGAATATGCCCCTTAGTTTACGTAGTCCAGTCTCTTAGTTAGATTTGTTTAGCTTTTATAGTGTAGCAGGCCTAGTCTAAGCTTTAAGCCTATCGCAGTCTCAGCATAACCGTTGTCCCCTATTATCGTACTTTTAGCACATGTAGGATGCATGTATTATTAGTAAACCTCTAATACTGTTAAAGGAATTAATAAGCTTTCATGACAAGTTTATTGTGGAGAAGTTTGCTTCCTAATAGACAGATGCTACTCTGTAAATTTTGAGCAAAACTAGATACTGTAGACTTGAACACTACTTTACAAACGTGCTATTATTATTCAAATGTTAATCGCTATTTCCTCGCACAGATTGGGAGTACATACTGGGTGTGACTCTTTAAAACGCACACACAGGCAGTGCTCATAGTATACAATCTACTGGCCTTAGTAAGCATGATAACTAGAACTTAGCACTTTTGCATAGGCACGTACCTATAGCAGCAGTACCTTATTCCATACCTAGCAGAAGCATGCGCAACTCGATGGATCGAGTTGAGAGTGCGGAAATCAAGGCAAACGCTGTTGTTCTCAGGACCCCAAGCATGTACTTACCCGAAATAGCTGAACCCAGAGTCACACTCCTTGTTCAGACCAAGGGGATATGAGCTCTAGCGTTGGCTAAATCAGCGTCACCTCTGATAAATGGTGGCATCAGTGCCAGCACCAGTACTACTAGAAATCTTGCCGAGATTTAGGGGATATGAGCCCAGTGCTGACTTTAATCAGCGTCACTTCTGACTTACAAATCAGTCAGTACTAGTACCAACAAGTAATATCACAAAGCTACACCTTAGTAAGTAGTATTAGAAGAAGTATCAGTCCTGGTTTACTTAAGTCTGGCTAGACACCTACTATGGGTGAGTGAGGGTAGATAGCACAGTAGTACCCGCGCAAAGTCTACTGTCACTTAATATTAAGTCTGGCAGTGTATTGGCTTGCATTTGATACAGCAGCCCACGCCAGAACCCGTTTAGTCTTTGAGACTCCGGGAGAAGGTGAAGAGTGCGGAGCCGCTTACTACGTCCTCTATCATTTTAAATCCAAAGCCTGGGACTGTCACCTTCTGTACCAACCTGTTGGTGCACTTGATGGACCTCGTCAAAATCGATGGTCGAACATTCATTACAGAAGCTAGTCTGACCTAAAAGGTAATGATAATGTTCTTAAAGATAAGACACAACAAAATGCACTGGTGTCATTGCAATTGACCTTGACCACGGTTGGTTCAAATTTGAGACAAAGTGGAAGATTCATATTAATCGATCTATTCAAGAGAAGAAACGACTTTTAGTCTTCGTATTTATTATACAAATCATCTCTATTAGCATCGTTTTATTTGGAACCATGACAAATTCCAAGTGTCCCACGTGCAACAGTAATGTTACTGGCAGGAATAAGGCCGTGCTCTGCGCTTTATGTAACAGATGGGTGCACATAAAATGCGCAAAAATAGCCCCTGAAGTCTACGAAGTCTTGAAAAACTACGACTAAGAAGGGCTCGTGCCCTTTTGTAATGCGTGCAAAAGTAGTATCCTTGGCGAAGACGCTGCGAACACCCCCACCGATACAACAGACGAAAACAAAACCCTCGAAGAAGATGCGATAACTTCAGATGAGGCGAAGCCAGATACAATAGTGGTACCGGAGAAGCCGCCAATAGAAAATCTGGAAAACGGAGACCCATTTCTCGTGCTTTCTACTACAGAAATCGATGAAAATGCGGAGTGGACCACGCCGAAACCCGCAAAAAAGAAGGCCGAGCTACACGAAGTGCCGAAGGCTTCTACGTCGAAGGTTTCTGCATCGGCATCTAAGGTGTGAAAAGAAACAAACGACCCAACTGATAGAAAGAAATCGCTTCTCTTCTTCAATGTGCCCGAATCCGACGGAGTAGATGCAGAAACACGTGTGCAACACGACTCTAAAGAAATAACAAAAATCACCCTTAAAATGCTGGACCCAAGTGATGGACAGGTATCAATTTTAAGCCTTTATAGACTAGGTGCAAAATCGGCAGATGGCGGACGACCTAGACCACTGAAGGCGGTTTTTAAGTCCGACCACATCCCTAAAACACTGCTGACCCGTTGTTGGAGACTTGAAGGCTTAAATATCTCGATGCGGGCAGATCTGTCCCCTGAGGACAGGAAAAAACAACGTAGAGCCGTCGATGAACTCAAAGAACGTCGTGCCGCTGGCGAGAAAGACCTACGCATAATAAATTTTTGGGTTGTCCAGAAGAGGAGACCCCTCTTCAAACCATTGCTAGTAATGGCCCAGGAAGCTCTGATAGAGTTAAAGGTCTTCTACTGATAAATGTGCAAAGCCTGCTCAACAAACTGCCTGAATTATATGTAATTATCGCAAAAAGGTGCCCTGCGATTATTGCGGTGACAGAGACCTGGCTATTTGAATTCGTAACGGATAGTGAGATCAATGTGCCCGGTTACCGAGTGTTCCGTTGCGACCGTAACGATAGGATGCATGGAGGTGTCTTGTTATATGCGACCGATGGACTCATTGTAACACTGTTAGAAAGCACACGCACGGAAGACAACCGGGTTGAACAACTCTAGGTGTCGGTCAAGGCTGCTACTGGTGCAACCACAACCATAGGTGTTGTATACCGAAGTCCTCAAGCCGACGGTATAAACTGGTTGACTACAGTCAAAAAGTATGCCAAAAGGTCGCAGGTCTGTATTGTCGGTGAGTTCAATTGCCCACATATAAACTGGGCTCACCTGAACATCGAAGGTCCTGCCTCTGAAACTGAGAACGCGTTGTTGGAAATGACAAACGAAACCCATCTTGTACAACATGTTGCCCAGCCTACGCGGATAGCCGACTCGGGTATGGCTTCCTGTCTGGACTTCATATTCACAAATGGGCAACAAAAGTATCTGATGCTCGGGTCTCCACACCCCTAGGCACCAGTGATCATGCTACTGTCTTAGCAGCACTCCACATAAGCGGATTACCGTCAATGCGTAGATGCTACAAGCCAGCATATTGGAAGAATGATTATGATGACATGAGACAGAGCGCTAGGAACCTATCCTGGAAACCGAGTAGCTCTGCCAATGTCAAAGAACGTTAAAACTTGATTCGTGGAAATATTAAGCGGCTCTGAAGCTCAGTGAATGGGAGCATGTCGCCCCACATGGATCGATGGCGAGACAAGACGCAAGTTGAAGACCAGGAAACATGCCTACAAGGACTTCATGATCTTCAGAACAGCCGAAGCGAAAGCGACATACAAAGCAGTCAGAGATGAATGCAAGCGTATAATGAGGTCGAAGAAAGTAGCGTTTGAAGAAGATCTGGTGCAAAACGTTGAGAGTAAGCCCAATTGATTTTATTTATTCCTTAAAAGAAAAAGTCGCGCAACCCCGGGCATTCAAGGTCTCCACAATACAGATGGTATACTCCAAACAGATGAGTTATATATGGCTGAACTCTTACTTGAACAATATTCCACTGTCTACTTGTCACCAGCGCCAAACAGTGAAGTCTGCAACATCCCTGACCGAACTGAAAGCGGCATAATAATCACCATTGAATAAATAATAATTAATAAATTTTATATTTTAGGCCGGAGGGCTTCGTCATTGCAATGGAGATGTGGAAAATGCACATAGAAGATTGATACCTACTAAGGCTGCTGGAGCCGCCAACCTAAATCTGAGGGTTATACGCGAGCTTGCTTATGTAATCACCCCGAGCATCAAAGAACTGTTTCTTTGTACGCTAGTTACCGCCACGATACCGGATGACTGGAAGCAGAGCCTTATAACTCCGAGATAAAAAGGTGGTGACCGTTTTCTGCCCCGGAACTATTGACTTGTCAGCCTGAAGTCGGTGTTTGTGAAAGTTCTAGAAAACTTCCTCTGCCGCGAAATCGATGCCCACATTAGGGTGTCCAAAATCCTGCCGATAGAACAACACGGCTTTGTCAGATGCAAATCGCGCACTACTAACCTCATGGTGGCACGCGAAGCTTGTTGCGAAGCGAAAGAATAACGACTACCGGTTCATGCGGCCTCAATCGACCTCAGCAAGACATTTGACAAAGTCGTTCATGAACTCCTAATGACCAAGCTCAGTAATATGCCCATCCCAAGAGCTAAAGTCAAATGGATAAAGGGTGACTTTTCGGTAGGCATTGCCGCGTTAGGGTCGGTGAAAGATGTTCTTCTGCGTATGAGGCTCGTAGTGGCGTACCCCAAGGTTCGGTGCTAGGTCCCAGACTATTTTCCATATAGGTTTCGGGTATCCCATCAAGACTTTTGTCCCCATGCCTTCTGTTTCCGGACGACCTCAAGGTATGGCATGTTATACGCAGCCCCGCAGATACAATGACTTTCCAAAATGATCTTAATGTGATCCATGAATGGTCATTGGAAATCAAGGTACCGGTCAACGCAAAAAATCACACTTGCTGAAAGTGGGAATAAAACTGGGACCATTCAACCTATACAGTGGGCAACATGACACTTGCAGCTGTTAGGAATACTCGTAACTTGGGCGTTATCATTCAAAACGACCTCAAAACCCGAGAACAATCAACCCTGGTGAGACGTAAGGGACTGGCACTACTTTGGATATTCAAAAGAGCATTCACTTCCGGGTCCATGCAGTTATTCCGCCAGCTCATATTCACGTTCATTCGCCCGATCATGGAGTATGGATCTACCACTTTGTTCCCGTGTAAGAAGGGCGGGATGACCGATATCGAATATGTTCAACGGCTGGGGTCGAAATGGTGCCCGAAGTAAGGTGGCTGACATATCCGGAGCGCTGTAAAGCACTATCCTCTTCACCCTCAAAATTGGACGCTCCAAAAGCGGCCAAATAACGATGAACAAAGGGGTCGTTTGCGGCGAAATCCCGGAGATAGCAGAAAACTTCAAACTACCCGTAGATATGCCTACGCGCGGACGCTGCTTCAAACTTGTGGTACAAAGAACAGATGGCCTCCCGCACATTTATCGCCTCACAACGCGTGCCGTGAATGCATGGAACAATCTCCCCTCAGATGTTGTTGTTGCTGACACAGTTGCCGGGTTCAAGAAGAAATACGACGCCCTATTAGAACAGTGATCTGTACCGTTCATGGGAGTGCCCCTGCCTTGGCAGGAGGGTTTTTCTAACGTGAAAACTCTCATATGTCTGGTGGCTGCAACGAAGGGGTTTCCACGGATCCATTTTCCTACTCTCTACTGATGAAACACGAAACGTGAAAAATAGCGCGAAAAAACTTTTATCGGCGCCAACTGAACGCGCGCTTTTTGATCTGGTTTGTTTTGCGTCGTTCAGTAGATCGAGAGTATGCCGGCGCCAAAAGGAGACTCGATGCGTGGCTTAGCCGTGTTTATTTCTGATATACGTAACTGCAAAAGCAAGGAGGCCGAAATCAAGAGAATAAACAAAGAATTAGCCAATATCCGGTCAAAGTTCAAGGGTAAACCACTGTTTTTTTCAAATGTCAGATTCACTAGCGTTCATTTTTCACTTACTAGTTTGCATGTTTTATGCATCTGATTAGACTTCAAAGCTGTGTGTAGAATCCAGTAGTCATTGATTCATGCGAATTTCAGATAATTCGCCTTATTGTCAGATCCACAGCATAATATATATTTGTTAAATAAATACCTAATTTGTTACGTCAGTGAGAATCTCCACTGGCGTAGCACTGCGCAGCACTGCGCAGCACGTTTTGAAACACCAATATGTTTTATTTGCTAACCACTGACTTCAATGCAGCCGAACCGTTTGAAGTTGATGCGCACAATTTCTGAGTTCATAGGCTACTCTCGGACATTTAACTCGTATCGTTGAGTATTACAAATTTTGCAGCCTCTAATTTATTTTGTTTAGATTCACTAAGATCAATAGTTTCCCCATCCTCTGCGCAAAATCTGCCATCGGGGCCCCCATTCACCAGCGTCTTTTCCTATTTAGTTAGATTCAAAATCGTTTATGTATATATAATAAATATAAGGGCATCCGATCAGTTTTGTTATTCCAGTAGTGCGAACTTTCTTGGCCAATTTACTGTCTGTAGGACTCTGTCTACTTTGTACTACCGTTTTGTGCGATTTCCTTTAGAAACTGATCGTGCGGACACGAAAGAGTCCCTATATACCGATATAGGATCCAGGACGTGACTTATGCTTGCGAAACGCAATTCAAGGTAGCTGAGAGGAACCCATTCTTTCTGATGTGTTCCATTTGACCGGCTAATATTCACAGGCTTTTGTCACTAGTCTTCCAACTGAGATCTTTTATCTGTATGCGGGGATTCGCTTGTTAGAATTTGTTGGGCTACTTTCTTAACTTGCTCTAACGATCTTGGC
The DNA here is from genome assembly GCA_036362985.1 of Ligula intestinalis. Classification (NCBI taxonomy): domain Eukaryota; kingdom Metazoa; phylum Platyhelminthes; class Cestoda; order Diphyllobothriidea; family Diphyllobothriidae; genus Ligula; species Ligula intestinalis. The sequence continues at coordinate 94,923,577 of JAYGXS010000002.1, forward strand.
AAGCAGCACTCTTTGATAAAGAATTTATTTCGTGAATTTATATGACTTAGCTTAATCAATATTATTTTTGGCAGGTGATAAAATGCTCGATGGTTACCATAAGAAAAAATATGTCTGCAAGCTTCTCTTCATATTTCTTCTTGGCCACGACATCGACTTTGGATACACGGAAGCCGTGAACCTTCTTTGTTCAAATCGGTATACAGAAAAACAAATTGTAAGTTCCCTCTCTCTTCACCCTTTTATGTTTCCTCCACATCAGGGTTATCTATTCATTTCAGTCCTCCTAAATGACACACATCCGCTGATGAACTTAGTTATAAGCCGCATCCGCGATGATATGTCTAGCCGAAACGCTGTCTTTGTGAACCTGGCCCTCCAATGCGTAGCCAATATTGGCAATCGCGAAATGGCCGAACAGTTTGCTTCAGACATTCCAAAGTTACTCGTTTCGGGGTAAGTACAGCATTAAAAAGCTCATCGCTTCCTGCAGTGAGACTTCGGACTCTATAAAACAGAATGCTGCACTGTGTCTCCTCCGTTTACTTCGTGTGGCTCCAGACCGAATGACTGATTTGGACTGGATATCTCGAGCTATACACCTCCTAAATGATCCCCATCTGGTAATTACCTCAGCATTTTACCTTCCTTTATTGTTAACGAAGTTTTGCACCGCCACCAGGCTTCTGTAGTAGCCCTTTTACAGCATTCCCTAAGTAGCTGGTTCCTTGAACTGATTATCTTCTTTCCTCATCACTCTCATGCATAAATACATGGGTAATCATGAACGCATTTTCGATCGTACACACTAAATTTACCGTATAGAATTAGTGACTTGTTGACTTAGTCTAGGAACGTTTTTTTCATGTTTCCGTGTGCGAAATAGCAATGCCTATGTATAATTCCGAAATAAACGTCTTTGGAGGATCTGAGTTTTCCTCTTTGGCTTCTGCGTTGCCCCATTCACGTTATTTGCAGCAGCGTATCTGCTCACCGCAAAGCCTGACGACAGTGTGAGATGACGAGCGTGAATCGCCATTAAATAAGGTTGCTTGCCACCACTGCATTGTGGTTAAGCTATTGAGCCAAAGCGCTAGATGGTTGGCGGCTTACATCCGTGGCCGTCACGATCGTGTCCTTTTCCGGGGTGCTCTCTCTAAGCCCCGTAAGCAGACCTGTAGCGTCCCTCAAGGCTCTGTGCTCAACCCGACGCTCTTTAACATCTACGTGCGAGAGCTCCCATTCCCCCGGGCACCTGCGCAAGTGGTATCATACGCGGACGATGTTACGTTCTTCTGCCGGCACCATCACATCGATAAGGCTGCACAGCTCCTCACAGAGTTCATGACTGATGTCGAAAACTTCTTCACCCAGCGCGGAATGATGATCTCGGCAGCCAAGTCGTCCGTAACTGTTTTCACGCTGGATCCGAAGGAGTTTAATCGTCACCCGGCCATCACCGTCAACGGTGCGTCCTTACCGCTCGTCTGAAAGCCCAAACTTCTTCGCGTGCATTTTGATCCGCTTTTCACGTTCGCAGACCATGTCAGGGAGGCCGTAGGCAAAGTGAGCCGCTGCACCAAGGTCCTCAAGGCTCTAGCAGGCAAATCCTAGGGCTGCACGAAAGAGACTTTGTCAACGTCTTTCAAGGCCCTGGCCAAGCCGCACCTCACTTATGCGGCACCAATCTGGTCTCCTACGATGAGCTCTTCCAGCCTGCGCCGCCTTCAGTCAGCACAGAACGCTGCCCTCCGCACGATCACGGGTTGCTATTAAATGTCGCCTATAGATCCTCTTCGTGCGGAGGCTTCTGCTCTTCCAGTCGTTCCTCACAACACACTCCTTAGCCAGCAGTTCTAGTGGACTTGTTCGCAACCCGGCCATCCCAATCATCACCGTTGCAACGCTCCTGAGCCCAGCTGCAACGTCCGGCCGCCTATTCGAGCTCTCCACAAGGAAGCTGTTGCCTCGTCTCTCGCGGATCTACCCATTGATAGCTCTGCCACGAAGACAGGCTTCCAGTGTCTCCACCAGAGAGTCCTTGTCGAAGAGAAACGAGGTTACCACCCCAAGTCCTTTTGGGTGGCTATCCACCTCCGATTGCGGCCTCAAAAAACATCTACCTAGAGTTACTCGCTGTACTCTGGCTCAACTGCGCAGTGACTACTCAGTGGTCCTCTCCCAGTATCAACATCGGCTGGACCCGTCCAAACCCGACTGCTGTCCCGACTGCTGTCCCGACTGCGGCGCTTCTCCGCATGACTGTCAGCATCCGTTCGCCTGCAGTTCCCGGCCAGGCACCCACCTCACTCCCGCGGACCTTTGGCTCAAGCAGGTCGAGGTCGCGGCTTTTCTCCGTCTCCCAACTACTCCCAGTTTGGATTCCGGTGGGGACTCCTGATGCAACGATGGGCTACGACACACACACACTTCCGAACAAACAATCCGAACGGTTGTTGGGGCCCCATCCGTTCTCCTTATTCCCAAGAAACCTCATGAAAAACTATGTTTTGTCCGTGTGGCACTCAAGCAATCCATCGGCCTATTTTACTGGCATGTATCGTTTTTATCTCATCTTTCAGAATGTCACCTGGTAGAAATTGTCTCGATTTTTAGATTTTTAGGCATTTTCAATTGCGGTTTAGTTCGAGTGTAAGCTCCAAATGCGCCAGGGCGGGACGAGTTTGTACTGTAACTGGTCGGTTTACGCCTATCTGTCACTGCATATTACCGATCAAAAATCGACAAAGCAACGAACCCGTGGCGTAGTGGTTAGAGTGCTGGATTGCCAACTAACAAGGTCGTGGATTCGAAACTCGAATAGAGCGCCAGATTCTGGGGCAACACTTGAGTTACTTATGACTAGTTGACGACGGCTAATGAGTCAGAAATTTTCATCCTCGTCTTTGTCGCTAATGTCCTTCTGCCAACTTTTCTAATTTTTATTTACCTTTCTCCGCTTTCTCCGTCTGTCAGGGCGTCGTTACCTCATCGGTAAGCTTAATTGAGGAGTTGGTGAAGCGGAACCCCGAGGAATGCAAAGGTTGTGTGCCCCTGGCGGTGTCGCGACTTAACCGGGTAAACCTCCTTTTGTTATCTTTTTCATCAAGTGTCCCCTCTTAGGAGTGTCAAACCATTTCTCACCTGTCTCCTCTTTTTTCATCTTCAGCTTATCACCTCCTCATACACTGATCTGCAGGATTACACTTACTACTTCGTTACTGCGCCCTGGCTATCAGTGAAGCTGTTGCGATTGTTGCAAAACTACCCACCACCAGGTACTTCATTACCTTCTGTTAGCTGATTTTGCGCTTCTCACGCGTCAAGGGTCGGTTATCTTTGTTGCTTGACTTGTCCCTGAATTGCACAACTTGCGCTTGGACTCTAATCGCGATGTCTTCTCCGTAAACGTTTATCGTCCGTCAACCACTGTGCAAATAGCTCTGTCGCTGGAGTTTTGCGGTTGATACAAAATTTGACCTTCCGAATGTCGTGTAAACAACGCTAATCACCCTCTGTGGTGGACTTGTTTAAAATTAAGCCTGATTTTCTGAAAATACTCGAGTCAGTAACTCTCTTCAATCCCAACTGTGGGCTTTGTTAACTATCAGGTTCTCTGTCGAGACCCAAGGCAGAGCGGGACAGATGAGTTCCTTTAGTGGTCAGGGGAACGTTTATCAATGAGTGTCAATGTCGCTTGGCCTAAACCGGTGAGACAACGAGCTCGGGGCCAATAGTTAGGACGCATGTCTCTGACCAAAGCGGTAGCGAGTTCGAGGCTCGGGTGGGACACCACTTGAGTCTGGGTATGACTGGCTGATGACGGCTAAAAAGTCAGAAATGGCCATTCCAGTCTCCCCTGTCCTTGCTGGCAATACTGTTTGCTAACTATCCTATGCACAATCGTTTTCTTGTGGCTCGTGAACGCAATCGCATGCTTATTTTGGCTCATCCAGTGTGTCTGCTCATGTTCATCACGTTCTGTTAAGATGGAATCAAATAGTATGCGAAATTGCCGTACAAGCTGCCTATGTTGTCGATGTGCAGGCGTAACTTCGGTCATTATATTTACCATTCACGATGTTTGTAAGGTTACATGCCATTTTGCCTACGGACTAATCCTTGAACCTACTACCGCTAAAACTGCATCTGTTCGTTGCTCGTATCGAACCCGAATCTATCGCATTGAGACCAGCGAATCAGCGCCAGAAGTAGCACCCGTCTTTGTTCCCTGGGCTGCCCTCATCGGCCTACACGGTCACATGAGCCTCCTAGAAAATTCGTGGTAAACCACCACAGTCCAACCCTCGTTACCGCACATCGCTCCACAAACCCCTATCATCGACCATATTTGGCACCTTTCACGTTAGTTGGAAACGTGCTCTTGGGCTGCTTCTCCGGGTAACCTATGCTGTGGTTCTCTAACAATTGTAACACCCGAACATTGCACCCCTTGTGCTAGAAGCCGGTGTGTTGTGTGGGTGGCAAGTCGCGTGTGTGGTGCGCGTAGACGGTTTGCTTATTTTGGCCTCTGTGTCACTCTACCCCATTGGATCTGAGTTCTTCTCGCAAGTGGAAGTAGAAGGTTCCCCAAATCACAAGCCAGGTAAGACAAATTTGTAGGAACAGCTTGACTGCAAGAAGATGAACTGAACAAAGGCTGTGTGACGAGCCAGCTGCCAGCTATGTCTGCACGCCAGCTGTGTCTGTGAAGTTGTTGTGCAGCTTTGCCTGCTCGATGAGTACTCTGCGGTCCGCAGCCAATCAAATTAAGTGGGAGTATTGACTGACTTGGAGCTTATAGGCTTATCAAGTAGCGAGTTGATCGATAGCATGAAAAAGGCCGATAGCGAGCGGAGTGAATAATTACGCATGGGAGAAGGGCCTGGCAGATCAAAGGCAGGATGAGTCACGCGCAGTTGCGCTGGGCGTTAGGCTTCTACAGGCCCTATGTGCGCGGATCCAACATTTACACCACGCGCCGATAGACTCTTCAATCCTATCGGTCAGTGCGCCCGGTCTTATTGACTCTGTCGGTACACGGGGTTCAGGTAGGCGAAGAGGGAGGAGGAGGAGGAGGAGCAGGGGTTTTAGATTCTGCGCACGTCTGTTATCACTACAAATTGGTTCACGCTCAGGTCGCCGTTTTTGTGCCGCCCGCCATGGTGGGTATCGACGGTATCAACGATCAAATTGATCACGCATGTTTTGCCAAAAAAGTCCTAAGCTGCATTTTGAATATGCGTGATCCAAGGAGCACAGTATCAGCAGCTAAAAACTGCTTTCTCACCAGTTAAATAGTTACACTTATATGGCAAGGCATGTTGTGAAATCAATGCTTTTCGTTGATGAGCGTTCGCCTGACCGCTAACGAAACTCATCTGTCCCGCTCTGCCTTGGGCCTCGACAGAAACCCTGGAAACCGTGGCAACTGATAGTATAGACAGATAATATTTCCAGCAAGGGCGAGACAGATAGTCTCCCTTGTCTCTGTTGACAGTATTATCAGTCCATGTTTCCGTCATGTTTCGTTTAGTTCGCATCCAGATTGGCAACTGTGGCGCTGACTCCTTTGCCTGACTAGTCAAGATGACAGTAGTGACATCTGCAAGTATTTTCTGACGTATCTTGTCAGTCGCTTAACATGCTTTAAACGGTCTACCGACAGGATTTGATTTTTTCGGAAAACTTCTGGATGCCTATGAAAATCGCTAAACAACCTTGCTCTGTTTTCAATTTAAAGCTGTTTTAAAATTTCTCAGAAGGTGATTTTCTTAGTCAGCCTTTTCGATCTCCCTTAAACTATTGCCCTTTTTAAATCCTTTTAAAATATTTAGCATTACTGGGTAGTAAGGGCTGCTGACACTTCAGTAATTTATTCAGTCACTTTGTGAAAAAAAAACTTGTTAGTAGCCTAGATGTGATTTTGACCACGATACCAAGGGCTAAACTGTGTACAGCCGACACCTTAACAACCGTGAGTTTAATAACGCTTGTATCAAGTTTCTCACATCACATACTGTAGCATATATAGTTTTCCAGGTGGAATCTTCAAATGCCTTGGTTTCTTCATTGCCTTGCATTTATCAGCGAATTTCACTCGAATCATTTAGAATATTTTTCATCTTAGTAGCTTAATCCCTGCGATTGAGTATGACTACACGATGCTCATAGTTCGGTTTATAAATTTCTATTTCTTTGTGATATTTCAATGCGGATATATTAACCATATGCTCCTTAGGCATAGGTGTGCGCTGAGATATTGCAGGTCTTCGGTACTGGCATGAAATGTCCACAAATTTAGCTTTTATCCAGTCCACTTCATCATGGGATGTGGATTTTAAGTCAGCTAGAGTTCAGGCCCTCAAATTGTGCATCTCAATTTCAACTTTTGTTCGGTACACAGAAGTCAAGTCCTAATGGTAGGGCTTCTCTGTGCAGCTTGTTACGTTTAATGCCAGATAGATTAAAGCTAAATTCATCTGTGTTCAGCGAGAAAATATCGACTGTTGTGGTTCCGTAAGTCATCTTATTGGATGTGTCAGTTTCTGTTTTGATGTTGCGGTTGCCTTTTAGAAGTTTGTTCTTTTCAGCTGCCTATACATTAACCGTCCGCACCTAAATGACTGTTTTCCACCCACTGAAAGTTAATCATGTGCCTGTTACGCCAGCTGGCATTGCAGTTCTAAACAGCTTATAGGTAAAGGCTTTACTTTGAATAAAACGGCAGTATAATAGTCGAAACCAATTCGTCACAGTTCTTGGCATGCGTATAATACTAGTGCTTTTTTTTGTGTGACGTAGCGAAGTCTTTACCGGTTTCTTCTGTGTGTGAGAAAGTCTCCTTTCGTACTATACTTTCGAATGAAATGGAAAACTGGCATCCCACGAAATGTAATCTACACGCTTACATAGACACCAACTAGCGGTAAAGTGGTGAGATCACCTTGAATACACCAGAGACTGGGCACTAATTCGCATGGGACCAAACTTACATTCTAGGCTCTTGTCCATCTAGGAATAGCCGCGAGTTTTTAGTGGCTATTACTTCCAACAACTCGTCCATTAATAGGCACGTCGAATTGGATGTGATGTACACCAAATCATAGGAAAGCCTGGAAAAGACGCCAGCCAATGTGAACTAGATGTCAATCAGCAGACACTGTCGTTGACCCAACATGATTAGGCCTTATCGATTTGTTTCCTGTTTGTTTAAAATTCTCACTGTTCTGTACACATTTTTCACGCGTCTGGTGTGTCAGAGTCAAAAATGCACAATTAAGTTTTTTTTAACGTTTCCCAACAAACTTCCTCCACCAAATAATTTCGAATCTGTATGTGAATCGCCTCCTGTGCTCCAATACAATCTCTGCTTCCGGTCGTCAAAACATTGCGAAATCAGGCCGGAGCAAAGCGCGCTCTCTTCCCCCTCCCCTGCGCACACCATATCGCGCGTCCTTAGTCGCTCGCCCCTCCTCGCCCCCTCGACCACTCTCTCCTCTGCCCCCACCAACATCATCAGCTCAAACCGCGGCCGTCTCGCTTTTGGCACTGCTCTCACATCGATCGATTGCTGGCTGCCGTGTCCCGTGACCTGTTGGCAAACTGCAGTGTCGTCGTCGTCTGTCCTGGCGGTTTGGCTTGGCGATTTCGGCGTAGCCGGCCTAGCCTGGATGCGAACGTTTAACGAAATTACACTGCAGCGAACAGATACTACGCAGGATCTTAGCTCTGTGGGCTTCGATAGAGAGAGCGGGAGAGAGAGAGAGAGAGCGAACGAACGAACGAACGAACGCAGACCGTCCAGCACCAGTGGGGTCTTGCGAAAGCAGAGATGCTATTAATCTTGTCGCCGATCTAACTTCACATTCTGTTGCCACTATTAGAATGAAAAATTGCCGTTGCAACAATCTGGTGTTCAATCGAAGCCGTCCATGTTATCGCAAGTGGTGGACCTTGTTGTAAATGCAGCCAAAGCCGAGATGTCTCCACGTTGTGCGCCTCCCCAAGGACGCGAACTCAGGGGTCCTTTAACGTTATCAGTGCAACATATTTAAGGTAACAAAAGCGTGTCTATCGGGCCAATCAGATGCCTTCCGGGCGCGAGTTGCGACACGATTGGCTTGTAACTCAACGGCTGGCTTGTCAGAATCCTAGCCTGGCCACAGTTTTAAATTATTGATTGGTTGATTGATTGCCAGTGTGCATTCGACGCATGCAGGCGGATTGATAGCCTCTCGTGAGCGCGGCTTGCTCGCTAGCTGCTCGCTGGCTGCTGAATAGGACACTTGTCAGAATAGTCATCACAGCATGCTTTATAAATACCAATTACCAATTGCAAAATCTTTTCTTATAAACGACGATAAGGAAGAGAGGTTTTCGAGCACCGCATAAATTTGTTTATTATCCTTAGCTTTCGAACTCTTGTAGGAGTCCATAGTCAGAGATCAGAAGCAGCAACTGTCAGGGGTCATCAGGTCGTAAGGGGTAAGACAACGATGGACGATGACAATGGTCTCCTGTAACAGTTCGAAAGCTCAGGATAACAAACAAATTGATCCGTTGCTCGACAACCCTACCTAGAGTTCGAACGTTTTGATTTATTTAGTAACTGTGCTATGAACAGTCTAGTCATGTGTATTGGATTGCATGTTTCGCAAGACGAGTGCTGGGGCGGAATAAACCCCTTTAACCGAGGTTCTACTGTATTATAATTAAGCACCTTTTCTTGGAAGGCCCACTGTGTTGTAACGGATGGCCAGGCCGAGATATTGCCGCCCAATGACGTCCTGTGTGAGTCCCAAAAGAGAGAACACGACAAGAAGGGTGCAATGGCAGAAGTCTTGGAGTACAGCAAATTTAGGGAAACAAACATGTGTAAACAATTTCCATTGAACCAATCAAATTTTCGTCTGAAAGAGTGGCTGGTCCCATTGGCTGTTTGGCTTAATGGATGACTGTAGTTTGTAATCTGAACTATCGATCGACGGATGGCTTGTGTACGTTCGCCCGTGTAGGCCGATCGATAGCCTGCTTGGGTTGTAGCCATGGCTTGCAAGCTACTGCTTGCTAAGGCTGTTCGTTAGGCCGTCCTAACAGACTGCCTATTTATTTACTACGAATATTTCATCTGCTGGAGGACAGCAGTCGGATGCTTGGAGTGATTTATTGGTACACAAAGCAAGTTACCGCTAATTGACTGTTTGTGTGCGTGTGGTAAATGTGCCCGTCTGGGAGTTTGTGAACAGCGGTGTCTGGACAGTTGAACCGTTCGGGAGCGTGCTAGCACAGATGAGTTGTGTACGCACGTGGGGGTGGCTGTAAGGCGCTTGATTGGTTGCATCAAGGGCCGTGATTTTTTGGGGTCCGATGCCAAGGTCACTGCCAATAGTAGCGAATATTCGAGTCCCAGGAAGCAGTTCAGAAGACGAAGATGCGATCACTGGAACAAGAGTTTTATTTGCCTGACGTTTCGGATTCCGAAACGTCAGGCAAATAAAACTCTTGTTCCAGTGATCGCATCTTCATCTTCTGACAAGGTCACTCATGGACCAAATAGGCTGGCAAACGTGGCTGACCAGAACTGCATGCGCGTCAATGATGTGGCTCAGCTGAAGCCTGTGAGGGCCAGTGTGCTTTGAAGATGGTGACTGACAGTTAACCGGCCTGCCGCGGGCATCGGAACGCCAGAGAAGGAAGGCGTTAGGTCAGTTGCTATGCAATAAGCAGCCTGTTTCCTGTCAGCTGGACCGTTTAGTCCCGTTTGCAACCTTTTGAGTAACGCGGGTAGCATTTTCTGTAACCCGAAGCACACTTTTATTCGGCGTTGCTGCTGCCGTCCATCATCATCATCATCATCATCATCATCGTCTTCCACACACATAATTTTGCTTTTATCTCTCTGCAGAGGACTCGACCGTGCGTTCTCGTCTGACCGACTGCCTGGAGACCATCCTCAAAAAGGTCCAGGAACCACCAAAGTCCAAGAAGGTGCAGCACCCCAACGCCAAGAATGCCGTCCTCTTTGAGGCCATCAACCTGATCATCCACATGGACTGTGACCCCAAGTTGTTGGTGCGTGCCTGCAACCAGCTGGGACAGTTTTTGCAGCACAAGGAAACCAATCTGCGCTATTTGGCCCTGGAGTCACTCTGCCTGCTGGCAACCAGCGAGTTCAGTCATGAGGCCGTGAAGAAACATCAGGAGACAATCGTAAACGCACTCAAGGTAAGGCTTTTTTGTTAAACGTTCAGCTGTTATATGTGGGCTGCTTAAGTAAGCCTGCAGCTAGCCTTCAGACGTCCAAAAGCACTATGGTGCGACGTAAAGGCATGGTAGAACTGGATATATTTAATAACGCTTTCTTTAACTCACAAGCCATTATTTTTACTTCATACACATTGAGATTGCATGCTGAGTGTTTACTTCCTGATACACAGACCGTATCATAGAATACTATTGCTGGTCTTAGTAATTATGATTACTAAAACCAGAAAGACAGCAAAGGCACTTTCTTCTAGCAGCAATATCCTAGTTCTCGTAGTCCAAACCTAGTCGAAACGGACGCAGCCTGTACGATAGAGTTGCGAGGGCGGAAACTAAGGCAAGCCGTGATATGCTCTGGGCTTAAAGTGTGTATTTACTCGGAATAGCATCAGCTCAGATTCACCCTTCTTGTTGAACTCAAGTGGGCGTAAGCCCCAGCGTGATTTTGACTCCGCGTCACCTCTGACTAATACTGTTGTCAGAAATAGTACCAGTACTACTGACACTCGGCTATATCACTAGTTAGTACTAGTAGTAGTAGTAAATATGTTAGCAACCGTATCAGTCTCGGTCTTCTTGGGCCGGTCTTGACACCTACTGAAAATGAGTGCGCGTAGGTAGCGCGGTAGTACCCGCGCAAAGTCTAATGCCACTTAAGACCAAGTTAGGCGGTGTTTCTGGCCTGCATTGGAGAAAGCAGCCAATGCCGGCTATCGTTTGGTCTTCTTAACCCCGGGTGAAGAGTGCGTTTGGCGCCTGCTACTTCTACCATCACTTACATCAACTCCCGACCTCCCGTTACTCTCCTGCACCAACTGGTTTGACGCATATGGTGGAATTAATCGAAATCTATGGTCGAACACACATGCGTGGTATGCCAATCGCGACTCTTTTCTTTTTTTCTATAATCGGTCCTATTGATGCCTCCATATTCTGCAGCATCCAACGAAGCCTCGGGATTTTTCCCACATTCGTCTTATTTGTTGTTGCACCTCGGTTTGCCCCTAGAAACTACAATTGCACCTGTCTTTAGTGACTTTCTGCTTTTATTCTGTTGTAATTTTTACTCGGTTTCTCGATAAAATTGTGTGCTTTACCTGCAAAATGCTGCTGCTGTGCGCGTTCAGTCAAATGGAGGTCCACTCATCTGTGCCCACTCTATGTGACGCCACGCCGACTGCTGTCTATATGGCGTGCCTGTGCGCGCACGGTAACTCTTTGTGACACTTTCTGACCCTTGGTCAAGGCTTGGCACGGTCGCACCCAGAGGCCACTCGTTTTGTTTACCTCCTGGCCCCGTGTTTATGCTTCAATTTGTTGAAAAGTGCCACCTGGTTTCAAGGCTTCTCACCCCCTCTGTGCTGATTAGCTCTAACGATACCGCAGCCAATCGCAGGCTGGTAAGTCGGCCGACGTATTTTTGTACTACAACGAAGGCGCCGGAAGGGAAGGGCTACGCCGTCCAAATCCTACTCTGGCATATTTCACCTGCGCCTCTCCGGCTTCGGGCTCCCGAGTGTACCAACGTGATGCTGTGTCATTGGACGGCGTGGGCGGCATTGGAGAAAGTGTGAGAGGTTGACAAACACGTGTGTCTGTGATGACTTCTTCTTTGTTTCTTTGGACAGGGATTTGCTGTCCTGGAGGTGTTTTTGTTAATTCATAGTCTCTCAGTCTGCACCATCTTACAGAGAGCTGATTTGTTTACTTACTGGCTTGCATATGCCCTCGCTGCGCATCTTCACATCCGGTGCAATAAATACAGTGGCCTTGGCACAGTACACCGGGCAACAATGTCATCGCCACTCTTCCGCTCCTTTTCTGTGCCTGTCTGTCCGGTATCTAAAGTGAACTCCAAGGTAAAAGCGGAACGTAGATTGTTCCACATGGCTGACCAAATCCATGTCAGCTCATGCCATACACGTGACTGAAAGGTGCTTGAAGACTCTTTTAAGATCTCTTCGAGTAGAATCGCAAGTACGACCGTGTCCTCAGTCCTCCGAAGAACAGAGCTAATTTGTCAGTTGGCAACCCTTCACACCACGATCGCATTGGGGGAAGGGGCTTGTTCACAGTGCGAGAGTTGACTACTAAACCCGAGCTGAAATTACGTTGCCCACAAGCTATCCTAGGCACGGTTCCATCTTGAAAATCGCGAGGTTTTTGCAGAACCGGTTATTTGTGAGACCAATTTCAAATATTTCTGCAGGCTGTGTCAATGGGCATGGGTACTGCACAATAGTTACGCCTGATACTGACAGTGGGAGGAGCGAGTGAGGTCGACCCTCAGCGCATTTCTTTCCTCACTGTCAGCAGTCTGACGCGCTCGAAGTTATCACGGTGCGCTAACAGACATGGCTGGGAGTTTTGCCAACTGACGGGTAACTCGGCCACCGCAGTCAGTCCTGTGTGTATTGTGTGGAGTGGCTTGCTGCGGGCTGAAAGTCAGGCTCATTGGCTCCTCAATGTTACCTTTATGGTGCTCGCAAGCGAGAGCCTACCTAGCAAGGCGGGGTTGTTGTGGCGCGTATTGGAGTGTGTTAGCCGTGCACATCGCCTGCGCCCTTCCCCATCTCCGGTCTTTCCGACCTTTTCGTGACTTCGGGCTCAGGCCTGGAAATGGTCAGAGAGTGGGGAGTAGATCCGGCGGGTCTACATTCACAATACTTCAGTTGCCAGTCACCGCGTCTGTCTTCAGCTCCCTGAAGCTCCTGGTGGACAATTTCGAGCGTTACGCCCATACCTGCGGCCGGTATGCCCTAAATCAACTTTTTGCTCCCAATTACTGAAAAAAAAATCAAAAATCTCATCCGTTCTCCTTTACCACTTGACCTTCCCTAAGTTAGCTTATATTTTACAAACTACCTCCCTCCACCACCCCTCAGAATGAACGCGACGTTTCGGTGCGCCAGCGAGCTGCAGATCTGCTCTACGCCATGTGCGATCGTACCAACGCACAGGCCATCGTCGGCGAGATGCTCTCCTACCTGGAGACAGCCGACTACTCCATCCGCGAGGAAATGGTCCTGAAGGTTGCCATCCTGGCCGAGAAGTACGCCACTGACTACTCCTGGTACGTGGACACCATCCTCATGTTGATCCGCGTGGCCGGTGACTACGTCAGTGACGAGGTCTGGCACCGGGTGGTGCAAATTGTTGTCAATCGGGAGGACGTACAGGCGTATGCAGCCAAGACGGTGTTTGAGGTGCGTCCTTCCCCCCTCCCCCCTGCCCCCCGCCTTCACCCCTCTCAATGTCGAATAACCTCCTCCGTCCCTTAATCATTTAGGCCCTGATGGCGCCTGCCTGTCACGAAAACATGGTTAAAGTCGGCGGCTACATCCTCGGTGAATTCGGAAACTTGATTGCTGGAGATCCCCGTTCTTCGTAAGTCCTCATTTCTCCCCCCCCCCTCTTTCTCTTCGGCACCTTCTCCTACCTACAATCTAGGGGCGGGCAGTATACTTGATCATGTAGTCTTTTTGTTGTAATGGTGACAGAGTTGGGCATCTCAACTGCGTCGCCATCAACAACGGTGTAAAAGTGGGAGCCACGCGAATGAGGGTTTTTGTGTACAGAACCCGAATGAGTTGCTGTCTCGGGTGACAGTGGCCGCGGGGCGAAGCCCCGGCTGATGTGGACTGCGTCCACTCACGCATGACAGTGTCTACAAGTTCCTGTGTGACATGGACAGTTACTTATAAAGGATTGTGAAGCTGGTTCAAGTGTTGCATCATTGGTGCGTTGCTTACTCGAGGGGTGTCGACAAATGAGGTCACCTACTGCGTGGCGCGCCTAAGTGGCTCTTAGAGAACTGCGACTAGTTGGGCACGCGCGTGGGCTGGCGTACGTTTGCGCGCGGGTGTGTGCGAGTGAATTTCCGGCCCAGAGGCTTAAGGTCATCTTGTGGGGACCGTTCAATATCTCGGACACATGGCATTGAGGCCGCTCACATTGAACAATAGACCATCGTTGGCTGTCGGCCGACGGAGCGATTCATCAGGACAACCTGCAACGTTCTGCTGTCGGCCGGTTAGGTCAGGCTCCTAGAATTTTCACCCTTCAAGTTGTCGCCTTGCATCATTTAGTTATCATCCAGAGGGTAACCCATGATCTCTCCTTTTGAACTTTGTCAGTGGAATACCTCAGCTTGGTTTTATTGCCGGTAGTTCTCCACCGACAATACTCCTTCCAGCAACTGAATGGACGTTCGCTTTTGACCGACCTTTCTTCCTTGAGTTCAAGTTGTGTTCATTTTTCCTACTCGCATTAAAGGTCTTCGGTATACATATTGCACAGCTAATTTAATCCTGTGGTTGGTTGATAACACCTTAATAATTGACCTCGAGATTTTGAATGCAGTTTTGACGCTAATGTCGAGGTTTATGTTTTTTTTAAATTCTGCACACGGAATATGACACATTTTACATGCAGGATAGTTTCTGTGCCCATCGTGTTGGGGAAGGTGTGTCTTTCAGGCTCTCTTTTGTCCCATGTTCGGCTCGCTATTTTGCAACGAAATCGGACAAGTAAAGGGTGGCGTATGTCATTTAGACGCAATCAAAGCGGGCTACCTTACTTTCCTTCCCCATGTATCGGTATGTTAAATTCGGATGCTTGTGTTGTCAGCCGTCCTAACGGGGATGACGTCAAGGAGGACATCTTGCCTTCAGTATTGTATTGGTCAACAGTTGAAGTCAGTTGACTTCACCGGGCAGCAGAGTAATGAAAAACAACCAGCCGGTGTGTTCTTCTATGCAAGTTTCTCCGTTAAGAGCTTTCTACATTTACCGACCTCAGTCAGTAGTGCTTATATGCTTGGTTTTAATGCAATTTCCATATTTTTACTGTGATGTTTTCTAACGCAGAAGGTGTACATCCAGGTTTGTGGATTTGTAAACAGCCTTACATAGAGCCGACTATTTTTGTCCCCAAATGCGTCTTCTCTGTTCTCATCTTTTGATGAGCGTTCACCTGACCGCTAACTGCCCTCATATGTCCCGCTCTGCCTTGGGTTTCATCAGAAGCCCTGAAAGCCGTAACAGCTGGTAGTATAGGCAGATATAATTGTCGGCTAAGACAAGGTAGTCTGGAATAGCCATTTCTGGCTTATTAGCCGTCTTCATCCAGTCATACCCAGACCCAAGTGGTTTCCCACCCGGTTTAGGAAGTACTTCTAGTACAGATTAATCCAACCCCTTTTTTCTTACGCTTCATTGGCTTCCCTACTGCTCAATAAGTAGGATTTCTGTTAGCTGAAAGCGACAATGGTTGGTTGGTAGCCCTTGTTGGATCAGGGGTCCCCGCCGGAGTCCAAACTGGGTGCAGTTTGGAGGCGGAGAAAAATCGCGTCCTCAGCTGGCTTGATCCAAAGGTCCACGGCGGTGAGTTGGGTGCCTGGCCGGGAACTACAGACGAAGAGGTGACGGCAGTCATGCGGCGAGACTCCGCAGTCAGGACAGCAGTCGGGTATGGACGAGTCGAGCCGGTGTTGGTAATGGCGAAAGAGCATGGAGTAGCCACTGTGTAGCTGCGCCAAGGTACAGCGAGTGACCCTCGAGAGACGTCTTTTCGAGGCCGCAATCGGAGGAGGATAGCCACCCAGAAGGACCGGGGGGTTAGTAGCTTAATTTTGCGTCCTGAACGGCTCTCTGGTGAAGGCGCTGGGAGCCTGTTTTGATGGCGGAGCCATCAGCGGGTAGATCCGAGAGAGACGAGGCGACAGCTGCCTTGTGGAGAGATCGAATAGACGACCGAACGTTACGGCTAAGCTCAGGAGCGTTGCACTGATGGTAATTCGGATGGTCAGGTTGTGAACGGGTCCATCAGAACTGTTGGCCCAAGTGTTTGTTGTGTGGGGCGACCGGCAGGATGGAAGCCTTTGCATGAAGGTGATCGATGGGCGTCATTTTATAGCAGCCCATGATCGTGCGGAGGGCACCGTTCTGTGCTGACTGAAGGCGGCGGAGGCTGAAGAAGCTGATTGTGGGTCTTCAAATGGCATGCTATTACTTGACTTTTACCGCACACGGAGCCAATTTTATGAAGGGAACCACAGCAGACGCTTCTTCGACCGCGTCTTTTTGATGACGGAGCAGCCCCTCCCGGCCACGCTGCTCTGACTCCTCCTCCTTGCCGCCGGTATTGAGGCCAACCCTGGACCTCTCTGGTACTGCTCGTTCTGCCGAGTTCGCCTGGGCCACCGCCACTGGTCTGTACGTTGCAGCTCCTGCAATGGTTGGTGCCATCCCCGCTGCAGTGCCAAAGCTGCCGATTGGTCGCCCGCCTTCGCGTGTCCCAGCTGTCCCGTGCCCCCTCCGGTCTCCACGCCTCCAGCCCGCCCGGTCCTGAACCCAAATCCTCTGGTCCCCGACCTTGCCTCACCGCCTGGTCTAAAGATTCTCCAGTTCAACGCCAACGGCCTTGGGAAGCTTGACCAGCTCCTGGCCTTCATGCGCTCGCACAGCATAGCTGTGGCGGCTATCCAAGAGACAAAGTGGTCTAACTCCACTAAGGTCCCGTCTTGTGCCGACTTCACGATCGTCCGTCGTGACCGCGGCTGCAACAAAGGTGGAGGCTTGGCCTTCCTGGTGGACAAATCCATTGCCTATCACCAGCTACCTCCGCGTGGTGCCGATCCCACGGAACTTCTAGCGATTTCCCTTAACATTGGCCCGGTGCCGCTAACCGTCGTGAACGTATATATCGCTCCAACGTCCGGTTGTCCTCCAGGTTTCACCGCCTCTATCGCTCCCTACTTACCTTCTGTTGACAATTTGGTACTAGGTGACTTCAACGCCCATCACGACCTGTGGTGTTCCAATTTGGCGGCCGATTCCCGGGGAGAAGTCCTGGCGGATGAACTAGAGCAAGCTCCCTTCGCAGTCCTCAACGAGGACAGCCCAACGCGGCTCTCACCCAACAGTGCCCCCAGCTCTCCCGATGTCTCCCTTGCCATTCTCAGTCTGGTAGCCTCCACCACCTGGAGAACGGAAATCAGCCTAAGGAGCGATCACCTCCCTTTAGTGCTCGAATCGGCCACCTCTGCCGACCGTATCAAGGCTCCAAACAGGCATTTTATCAACTTCAAGAGAGCTGACTGGGCAGCGTTCACCGCGGAATGTGAAGCTGGAACCGATCAGCTACCGCCCCCACCTGTGTCCACAAAGCGGAGCGGGCCGTTCGTTTGCTGCTTCTGGCAGCAGCAGGCCACCATATACCGAACGGTCGCATCCCCATACTCCGACCAAACTACCCAGGTGAAGCCTCCCAACTGGAACGAGAGCGAGACGAGATCCGAGTGCGAGACGCAACTGACCCGCGTGTTGGCGAACTCAACGGCTTGATAACCAAGACCGTCAATGACGACAAACGGGAACGTTGGCGTGAAAAAAGTTACAGATTGTAATTTCCGTGGCAACGCAGCTGCCACCTGGAAACTGCTACGCAATTTGACCAAGCCCCGGGCTGACACACCCAACCAGTCTATTAGTTTCGGGGACGGCAAGTTCCTCTCCAACAACGGTACGATCGCCGCGAAGATGAACAAGCTGTTTTCGCCCCGTTCGTCTCCCAGTCCCAAAAGCCAGCGCCCCCTCCTTCGCCTCCTTCATAAGGCCCCGCCTGTGGACATTTCCTTCTCGGCCGATGCTATCCTCACCGCCGTCAGGAAAACGAAAGTCTCGAAAGCCTTAGGACCGGATGGCCTGGCTCCTATCCATTTGCGCCATATCGGCCCCAAGGCGGCTGCCTACATGGCAGCCATTTTCAATCTTTCGCTGGCCAGTTCAATCATCCCCGATTGCTGGCGCCAGTCCACCATCATTCCCCTGGTCAAAGCTGGCAAGGACCCCAGTCCTATCGCCCAATCGCCCTCCTCAGTCCACTGGCGAAAATTTTGGAAGGACTTCTCCTTCCAATTTTGACGTCTGCAGTGGATCTGTCCAACCACCAACATGGTTTCAGGTCGGGTCGTGGCAAAACGACGGCTCTTTTCGAGTTCAGCGACGCCATCTTCGAGGGCTTCAATCAACAGAAGCCCGCTTCGCGGACAGTGGCTGTCTCAATTGACCTGTCGCGAGCCTTTGACTGCGTCCGACACGATCAGCTCCTGCAGGAATTGGTCTCCCTAAACGTCCCGACTGGCCTGGTTCGATGGTTGGTGGCTTACGTCCGTGGTTGCCATGATCGTGTCCTTTTCCGCGGCACTCTCTCCAAGCCCCGTAAGCAGACCTGCGGTGTTCCTCAAGGCTCTGTGTTCAGCCCGACGCTGTTCAAAATTTACATGCGGGAACTCCCACCGGCACCCGCCAAAGTGTTATCATACGCGGATGATGTCACCATCTTCTGCCAGCACCAGAACATTGCTCAGGCTGCACAGGTCCTCTCAGAATTCATGCCTAACATTGTGGGCCACCTCACTCAGCGCGGGTGTCGATCTCGGCTGCCAAGTCCTCCGTCACTGCTTTCACGCTGTATGCGAATGAGTTCAATCGTCACCCGGATATCATCGTCAACGGTGAGGCTTTACCCACAAGCTCTACCGACTCTTAAAGCAGGCCAGCAGAGGTTCGGGGAACACCACCGAGACTTTACTGGATCGCAACGGTGCTGTAATCACTAAGATCGATGACCGGTTAGAGAGATGGCGCGAGCATTTCTGTGACCACCTTAACCATGATCCCCCTGTGATGTCTGACCTGTCGCCCAATGCGGACGATCCCCACCATCTGTATGAATGCAACACAGAGCCACCCAGTGTAGAGGAAGTTGTCTCCATTCTCTTGAGGCTACGCAACAACAAGGCACCTGGTGAGGATGACCTCCCGCCGGAGCTCTTTAAATGTGCACCCGAGGTTATTGGGCCCTGGCTACAACAAATATTTGCCAAGATATGGGACAGCGAAGTTGTGCCCTCTGACTGGAGAAAAGCAGTGATCCTCCCCTTGTTTAAAAAAGGCGACAGACGAGCGTGCAGAAATTACAGAGGCATTAGCCTTATCGATGTAGCGGCGAAAACATTCACGTCTCTTCTTCTCAAACGTTTCCAAACTGCGAGAGACCAGCGCACCCGCCCAAACCAGAGTGGATTTCGACCAGGTCGTTGCTGCACCGACCAGATCTTCAATCTCCGCCGTGTACTGGAACTGAGATGGGGTCACCAACAACCCACTGTTCTATGCTTCATCGACTTTGCTGCCGCATTTGACTCTGTTGATCGCAGTTCGCTGTGGAACATAATGAGGACGGACGGCCTACCACCTAAGCTTCTCAATCTCATGCAGGCATACTATCGTGGCACTTCCACACGGGTGAGGACGCAGAACGGTGACACGGAAGCCTTTAGCGTCAGGACGGGCGTCCGCCAAGGTTGTGCCCTTTCACCAACCCTGTTCAACTATGCGGTGGACTGGATCATGACCAAAGCACTGGATGACTTCCCGGGAGTGCAGTTTGATCGCTCAAAATGGGTGACTGACTTGGCGTATGCTGATGACGTCGTCCTCTTTGGCGACAACTGTAATGCAGTTCAGCAGGCGTTGGACAAGGTTAATGAGCGTGCCCGATCCATCGGATTACGCCTAAACGCGACTAAGACCCAAGTCATGCTCTCCTGTGTGCCCCCTACATCTGTCACTCCTATTGTTCTCGACGGCGCTCCTCTCGAAAAGGTCGACTCGTTTAGATACTTAGGCTCTTTGGTCACGGAAACGGGTCAAGGTGTTTACAAGGTTGTATCACGCGTCAACCGTGCCCGATCTGCCTTCTACCGACTGTGCGCTCCTCTATGGAATAGAAGGGAAATATCACTACGCACAAAGTCCCGTGTTTACCAAGCAGTGGTTCGATCTATCCTGCTCTATGGCGGAGAGACATGGCCTATGCGTGTTGAGGACATGAGGCGCCTTGAGGTGTTTGACAATGACTGCCTACGCCGCATCCTTCGTCACCGACGCGTCGACCGAATTCGCTGCTCCGATCTCCGCCGACGCTGTCACCTGGACGCTCTCCCTCCACTCCTGCTTCAGAGACGACTTCGGTGGTTCGGGCATGCGTCCCGGCGTGATGATGGTGAGCTGATTCGTGACCTGCTTGTGGCGACGCCTCCCCCCACCTGGCGCAAACGTCGCGGCGGGCAGCTGAAAACTTGGACAGCAACGGTCAAGCAGGATCTGTCGTCAGTTTCCGGCCCATGCGTCTACGGCCTACGCCAGTGGAACCGTGAATGGATGGTGCTTTCGTGTGAACAGGCGCAAGATCGACGCGCCTGGACAGCTGTGATTCATGATGCAGTCAACGTCAAAACTGATGCCGGCTCAACCCGCCCGAGGTGAATGCCGTTACAAGTACAAGTAAGTAAGTACGCCCAAGCTCATCGGCGTCCGCTTAGATCCGCTCTTCACGCTCGCAGACCATGCGAGGGATGTTGCAAGCAAAGTGAGCAGGTGCACCACGGTCCTCAAGGCTCTCGCGGGCACATCCTGGGGCTGCTCGAAAGAGTTGCTGGCGACCACATTCAAGGCGCTGGCCAAGCCGCATCTCACCTATGCGGGACCAATCTGGTCTACCACAATCAGCTCCTCCAGCCTCCGCCGCCTTCAGTCAGCACAGAATGGTGCCCTCCGCACGATCACGGGCTGCTATAAAATGTCGCCCATAGATCAGATTCATGCGGAGGTTTCTGTCCTGCCGGTCGCCGCCCACAACAAACTCCTCGGCCTGCATTTCTGGTGGACCTGTTCACAACCGGGCCATCCGAACCACCACTGCTGCAACGCTCCCGAGCCTAGCCGTAACGTTCGGACGTCTATTCGAGGTCTCCACAAAGCAGCTGTCGCCTCGTCTCTCTCAGACCTAACCGTTCATGGCTCCGCCATTAGGACAGGCTACCAGCGCCTTCACCAGAGAGCAGTTGTGGACGCAATATCCAGCTACCATTCCCCGGTCCTCCTGGGTGGCTATCCACCTCCGATTGCCACCTCGGAACGTCATCTCGCACGGGTGACTCGTTGTACCCTGGCGCAGATTTGCAGCGGCCACTGCATGCTCCTTCGCCAGTACCAACACCGGCTGGACCCTTCTATACCCGACTGCGGAGTCTCGCCGCATGACTGCCGTCACCACTTTATCTGCAGCTCCCGGCCAGGCACCCAACTCACCCCCGAGGATCTTCGGCTCAAGCTGGCCGAGGTCGCGGCTTTTCTCCGCCTCCAACCTGCACCCAGTTTGGACTCCTGCTGGAACCCCTGATCCAACAAGGGCTACCAACCAACAAACCAATGTTATGAATGCACGTAAAACTATGGAATAAATAAACCTTTCCCGGTGAACGCCCTATCTCCTTCTGACGTACGTAGGGCAGTTTGCATTGCTGCAACTCGCAGCCGCTGCTCCTCACGTAGCATTTAAATTGATCGGCTTTAAAAATGTTTGGGCTGTACTCAAGTTTGCCAACACGCTGACCATTTGTGTCGGAAAATCGCTGTCCCTAAAATGAACCTGTTTTAACGCAGAGCCACAAGTAGTAAATGGACAACGCAAGTCAAAATAGGCTGGAATTATCGCTCATTATAACCAGAAGTTCAGACCTGGTGAAACCTTCCGTCGGCTCGTATTTTGTCATTCCCTGATTTTTATTGCTCCTTTACCAACTCTGTGCACCTATGACTTTGCTATCTGATAATGTAATTAATCCTTGTTGTTCCGCAGACTCGTCAGTTACCGTCGAATTTACCGCTCCTCTTACCGTTTTTAGTCCAAAGGTTCAGTTTCAGCTGCTGCATAGCAAGTACCATCTCTGCACACCGACCACACGTCAGTTGCTGCTGTCTACCTACGTGAAAATGATCAACCTCTTCCCCGAACTCAAGGAGAGTATTGTGGAGGTGTTGGGCCAAGACAGCAATTATCGCAGCTCAGATGTGGAGATTCAGCAGCGCTCGGCAGAGTACCTCGCCCTCTCCAGAGTTGCCACCCAGGATGTCTTGGTATGCCCTTTTGACAATACTTTCTTTACAATTGCCTGTTATTTTTGCCTTTGTGTAGTCACTTTGCATCTTTTGTCTAGTGGTGCCTACTCACCCAAACCGTCCCTCCTGCCTATCTGTACAGTCATACAGCATCAACTCTCTAGATATCCTCGTTTAAATTATGCATTCAAACACTGTTTATGTACCTGCCACTAATCTACGTATCTTACATCATTGGGGTGTAGATGTCTTAATTACCTCTTTCTGCAATAGGGGAACGGGTGTAATCAAGGTTACAAAGTGTGGGCAATACAGGGAAAAGAAAACGTAAATAAAAAAGTAAAGTTTATGAGCGTAGAAAAAACAGGAAGAATTATTTACCTCATGTTATCAACAAAAAGAGCACCATAATTAAAATGTACAACTACGCAACTACTAAGAACTAAATAAGCTATAGAAAAAATGAACTAAAAAAATGCTTTCACATTTTTAGTAGCCCAACTTTCCAACGGTTTTCCTTTTTTGGTGGGCTACTCAAAATCTGAAGATATTTGAAAAATATACAAGTCTAAGACAGAAGTCACCCTTATAGACAGCCCAAACGGTAAACCAATGTAAGCTTAACCCACTTTATTAAAAGGTAATCTAAAACTAAAATATAAATATAAAGCATTGCTTCTCAAGTACGAATTTAAGGCAAGTGCACTCAGCAGAATTTAGTTGTACAGACAAATTTCGGGACAGCCATTCAACTGCTTCCTGTCTTTGCATGAATTCTATAGCAACTGGCGAACACAGCCGTGTTTTAATTGAAACAGAATTAATATGTAAAAGTAAAGTCATTTTTCAACGTGGCGATTAAAATGCCCCCTTAAACTTTAGATACAGAAAGGAAAGGTGGGAACGGGAATTAACAAAAATCAAAAGTTGATTAAATTTAGGCTTGCGATTATCAGGGCAGTTGGAGCTTAGTAACACGGGTCTGGTTTCTCCGGCCGTATATAGGCTGCTTCCATGCAGCGTAAGGCCCGATTTGTTCGTGCTCAAACAAGAACTTGATAAGATTTTTTAAGGTTGAGAGAGTGACCACTGTCTAACAGGTGTCTTGTAATTGAGGACCGTGGTACTTTGCTTGTACAACTAAGTCCTACTGTGAATGCTTATATTGAAATAAAACATAATAATGAACTAAAGACTAACATAAGAGCAGAACTTAAATATAAAAAAGTTAATTTAACCACATTAACTAAACTAAGTTGAAGTAAACTAGTAAAGCTTTAAACTCCAAGGGTAACCTCATGGGAGTAATAAATTTAAAACTAAACACAAAGTAATTTAAAACCTGCATAGATTAACTAAGTAAAGGTAATCTACAATAAACTTAACTAAGTAAGCTAAAAAACCTGTCTAAATTAAGTAAGTAAAGGTAATCTTCAATAAACTAAACTAAGTAACCTAAGAATAAGTCTCAAACTATAAAAGGACTAATAAGCCTCAGTAATAAACTAAAAGCAAAAGCAAACCTGAAACTTCGCATAAAAATAACATGAACTATTAATAAGTAAGAAATGTAACCAAGTAGATTTACCTTTTTATTAAGGCGCACTTTTTTGCTTCAAAAAGCAGATTATTTAAACAATTGGTAACCGTAGCTTCAATAGCCCCATTTTCGAAAGACACACTAAAATAACTACTATATTCGTTTCAGTGTGCGTATTCGCGCTTACTCATTTAAATCGACCGCTCCCATTCATCATCTATCCAGCCTTGCTATTACACTTATCTCGCTTATAAAGAAGCAACTATTCCGCTTGCTATTAAAAAACATACCTCAGGTGTTATCACTGGTTTTATTAAGGACGCATTTACTGCACTACTATGGTAAGGGTTAGGGCTGGGATTAGGGGAAGGGTTTGGGTTATGGTTAGGGTTCAGGTTTAGGATTTAAGGTTAGGATTGAGGGTGAGGGTTAGGGTTAGGTTTTAGGGATAGGGTGTAGCATTAGGATTTGGGTTTAGGTTACGGATTAGGGTTTAGAGCTAGTGTTTGTGATATGGGTTAGTTTTAGGATTAGTTTTTGGGGTAAAGATTTTTGGTTTTGTAAATATATTTGCGTATTGCATTCGCTGCCCTCTTTTTGTTTAGTAGGGTTTACGTTGCGCCAAACGCTGTTTTGCTAATATTCCGCTTGTTTACATTTCGGTGTTTGGGTTGCGTTTACAGTTCATTACCGTGAATTTGCTGGATATAAGACATCCCGCTAAAATATGTCATGTTTTGTTTTACGTGCTCTATGTCGGCGCTATATAGCGCCCGCAATTAACACATTTAATTAAATTTCGGAAATTTTTGCTTTTATTTCTCTATGCATTATTCACTATTCATCCTTCTTCCCCACCCATAAACCCCCAAATCCCACCAGTCCCGTAAGAACGTAGGTTGTGGTTTTAAAACCTGTATGGGGCTACACAAGCTACCTTTGCCAAAAAAATTTCAAGAGTTTATTTCCACATCTATAGTTTTTACAATCAATTGTTGTATTGTCTTTGAGCAGCCACTTTGTATCGTTGGCCGTACAGTGCGTTCGTTGTTCCCACTGCTCATGCATGAGATGGTCAGGCCCGGAGATGCAACGTTATATAATGTTCAGTAAAACAGTTCTCGATTATTTTGTTTCACAATCTTTCAGTGGGATGTGTGGTGTCTGGAGGAGGAGGGGGTACACTGCTGAATCAAAATTCGTTCAAACACTTTGCGTGATCGATCTATATTTAGTCTTTTGCATGGGTGAGTCAACAAAGCTGTGTTCTGCATAGCAGTTACACTACGATAGGAGACGAAGCTAGTTAATGACATTCAGTATTATCATCTTCCCCAATGAATTGCGCTTAGGGCATATTTGCATGCCCTCTGTCTCATGTCTGACTGCACGCAGTCCACACTAGCTCTGGCTTCGCCAGTGGCCACTGTCGCCACTGAAACAGTAACAGAGAGTTCTGTACACAGTACATTTCTCTCTTAGGTACCCTTTGCTTTCTTTTGGGGATTTGGCCTGAGGATTGTAGCGTTCTACGTACCACTACTACCTAAGTAAGAGCCACTCCACTGTCTGGAATCTCGCGAAGAGGCAGTGCCACAGGAGAGCCATTTCAGTCTGCGTCTCAGTCCACCAGTCGGTCATTCCGCACAAGCATACACTGAGCAACTGCTCTGCCGGCGCTGCGTGATATTTAAAGCATTGTTTCCCCACGTGCAAATTTAAAGCAAACGAAAACAGCAGAATTTATCTGTACACATAAATTTCGGCGGGGCCTGTCAACTGCTTCCTCTCTTCGCATAAACAAGATAGCAAATGGTGAACACAACATTTCGAATTTTTACAGAACCATTTTTCCACGCGGCAAATAGTCAGTAATAATAATATCGCCTTTAAATTTCGGAAGGAATAGTAGAGATGGGAATTCACAAAAAAGTGCTCATTAAATGTACAGTAGCCGCGGAAGATAATGCAACGCTAATTATGAAAACACTATTGTGATTCATTCAGTTTATTGAATTCTGCAAAAGCCTTAACTTAGTTAAACCGTCATTTTACTTAGGTTTATTAAGATAAATAAACATTAGTTTTGGGGAAATTGGGAGAAGGCTCATATAGAAAGAGTTTCCTAGCGAACCACACCGCACGTTAATGTTGATAATTCTAAGAAGAAACTCCAAAATAAATAAAAAAGGTACAGAAGATATCCCTTCCAGAACTGGAAATGTTTATACGAAATTGCTCAGAGTGAAGTGATGCCAATTTAAAGGAATCCAATTTGTTTGCAGCAACATTAAACATATGTGTTTCAGAAATTATGTTTAGCTGTCTGGTGAAGTATCTTTGTAAAAATGCATTAACAGAAGAGTTTTTGTTTGAATGCAGCAATGAACCACAAATGTACTTCAATAAAAACCAAATGTCTAACATGTTTTCGTAGATTTAACACAAATAATGCCTTATTTAATGTAAGTAGTGCAGAAAAATAGTTTTTGTATACTTTACAATCCAATTTTACTTTATTTAGAAACGGAACAGACGAAAGATTAATAAGTACTTCAAAAAATGGCAATGCATATGGCCAGTTTTCTTTAATTCGCCAGTATATATCTGAAAGTGGAATTAATATACTCAGGCTAAAGGTAAACCATTATAAAGAGAAAAGTTCTTTTATTTCCAGTCAAATTAAATAGTTTATCTTCAGAGAAATTCAAGGAATTCTCGAATTTCACTGTGACATTACGTTAGAGAAATTTAATATACACAGAAGTTCGTCAGCCGAATATCTAACCAAAGCGATTTCTAAGAGGTAACCTTTTGTGGAAAGTTTTTTTATTAATTTTACGAATAGTAGTTGCAGAGTTATACTGCTGACATGATTTACTCTTGACAATGTGGTTTGCTGTTTCGAGGCATTGCTACAAAGAAGCAACATGGTCATCATTCTAAGAACTTATATCCAAAAACACTTTCTTTCGGTAAATACTCTTTATATATACCTTATTTTAAAGTTTTTGGTGTAAACGTCGAACAGATGCGCAAATGATGAATTGATCAGTAAAGATAGTAAAAACAAGCAATTTGATGGCACACTTTTTTCGATGACATTCAATTAATACGTAACCGGTAAGAACAGGCTTTACATAATATTTTGACTTCAGAAAAATTCTTTTATTATATAGAAAGTGGTTGCTTCGAGTTTTCAACTTAACACAATACCTAAATTTATTGTTCTAATTTCGAGCTCTTTTTTACGTCTCTAGAACCACGGCATTATCGAGAAAATTTTATATTCCGTTAAGAAAACTTAGTAATTCCTATAGTTATTTTAAGTACTTAATAGGCCTTATGCCGTCCATTACTATTTCTATGTTTTCCTAAATATATTTGCACTGGTATTGGAGAAATGACCAAACTTATACAAATTAAAGAAAATTACGTAATCAACGGCGACCACTGTAGGCATGCGATTACCAGGGCAGGTGGAGATTAGCCACTCTGTCTAAATGCTTACGTAGGTTGGGTTCTTCCCGTCGTACGTAGACTGCTTCCATGTAGTACAAGGCCCGAATTTTTCCTTCTCGAGCGAGAACTCGGAAAGACTGTTGAGGTCGACAGAGTGACTAATGTCTAGTAGGTGTTTTGTGATTGGGGACCGTGGCACTTTGTTTTCTTGTTTAAAACGCCAATTAGGTAAATGTTCAGCTGACCTGGTTGCGTAGTCGTAAAAAGTCATACGGCTTGTGAAATGCACAGATCCACGGAGAACTATCTCCCCTTGAAGTTCATGCAAAAAGTCAGGATTATTCGTGGGGAAGACTACTCTACCTCGACGAACCCATTCATCCTTTGTTGGTCCCCGTTCTCCCATCACCGATGGCCCAATTCAGCAATGGGAAGCTAGGGGATTTAGGAATAGCCTCCGATTTCAGGATCTGCACAGAGTATCACTCTCGCTTTGTCATCTTCTTCTGACTTGGGTTGTTTACCAATGTCCGGACCGTGGTTTCGCCGTGCACCTTGCACCCGAAACTCGTCACATATTTGTAGCTCAGCGCATTTCCTTCCTCACTATAAACAACCTGATGCGCTTGAAGCCATCGCAGTGCGCTAAAAGCCGTGGCTTGAAGGGTTGCCAACTGAGGGGATAACTTTTACACTGGAGTCAGTCAAGCGTATGTGGAGTGGCTTACTGTTGGCAGAATGTCAAACTCAATGGTTCCTTTTAATGCGGTCTTTATGGCGCTCCCGCATACAAGGAACACTACCTAGCAAGGTGGTGCTGTTGTGGTGTGTGTTGGAGGGCGTTTTGCATACACCACCTGCATCCTCCCCTATCTGCGGTCTTCTCAACTTTTGTCTTGACATCGGGTTCAGCTGTGGGAGTTGTCAGAGAGTAGGGTAGATCCAGTGAGTCCACTTTTACTGTAATCAAGCCGTAGTCACCACGTCTGCCTTCAGAAGCTCGTGGTGGACATCGTCGAGAGCGAAGGTCGAACTGTCATGGACGGACGACTGGGTCCTCGGACGGATCGGTGTACGCTTATCTGCTATAGTTGTGTATATACACACTATCCGCTAGGATATGCTCGAGAACCCATTGCGAATCAGGAGGAATCGTGAATATTTGGTACGAGTAGCTAAATATGCTGAGTTCTAAAGTTTATGCCCTAAATATGACCAACCTCGTGTTCCCAAAGCATGTTAATTTCATTTAGGAGAGAAACAAATACTCGACGTAAAATGAGGGTACAGTATTGTCCAATAGGTGTACTAATATTATCCCTGGGATAATTTGTTAGCCACTTTTTTTATTTTAAATTCACGGTAAGATAAAATTAAGTAACGAAAGGACTTGCAAACTTACTGGCCTAAGTTTTATTTGTCATTATCAGGAAGGTAAGTTTTAAAGGTCACCGAAATCATATAATGAAGGCATAATTCAGTAAAATAAATAAATCATATGCGTATTGTGCGTAGAGGCTACGAGGATTTAATCTATCAAACATTATACCAAGACTTACAGAGGACTAATACGTTGTCAAAATATGTGTATGCTCTAATTACAATAAAGGGAGAGAGAGCAGAAACACACACATATATTATAAAATCTGTAATAAAAACAGTATTATGATGTAAAAGCTGGAAATCGTAAGCCCATTTGCAGGTTTTTTTGAAGAGTTCGGAAATTTCCTGGATCTTTGAAAAAGCAGGAATACAGATTTATAAGCTTTTAGTGCAAATTATGTGCAGTTGCGAATCCAGAAATGTGAATACACGGGGTACATATTGAAATTACAACAAGCGTGTCGGGCACTTATTTCTGAGACCTGTATTCCAACTCTCTGAGGTTTCAGCTTTTGATTCAAGATCATTGTTTAGAATCCAGTCTATTCTCAATTCGGATTATCCTTCACTCGGATTGTTACTCGAACGAATTACGAATTTATTGGCACAGGGTGGTTGATTTATACACTTCGTGGTAGAATAGTCATTTGCATGCCCTCGATGTGAAGTCTAAACACCCGAGTGTCCGAACACTGCCCTGTGTTCGAACGCGAAGTTATGCCCCTGGAAGATGGCCACGAGGGATTGTTTGTCTTCTCTTCTAACGGCCACGTAGTGTTACCACATTCTCGTCAAGACTTGTTTACCACTTTCACCAACATAACTGACAGTACAGGAAATTCATTCAAAAAACGCCTACAAAGCGTTTTATTAACCCTAAATGGAGGAGCAACATGGCGCGTGGTGCATAAAATAAAGACCTCAAACCGCGCTGATCAGGTCGCCATATATTTTTTCGTCTCCCATATATCAGGTTCGACCTCCACGGTTGCGTGATGGAAGGGAGTTGAGAGGTTTGTGCCCGTCCAACACCCAATTTCCTCGCTTTAATGAAGCTAAAAAGTTAAATGTCGAGGCTGACAGAGCTACCAGCTGACAAATCACAGCAGCTCACCTCTGCCCTGTGGGCCAGACCAGAGTGGTTTATGCTTTGAGGGACCTTTAGGGCAACTCTCGTGCTGACGTGGCACCAAGACGAGTATTGTAGGTATTGAAATGCAACCAGTCATTTCTGGCAGTATGCCCACTTTCGGCACCACCAACATCCTCAAATTTGTCTTACTGTTGTTAGGAGAGTGGAAGTTATGTGGATTTCAAGTTGCTTTCCCTATCCATCGACCTTCTTCCTATCAAAATTCCCCCGTAAGTCATATTCGCACTCTGGACAGTAGTATTGGCCACAATATGCGAAGGATGAACAACCTAATTGCAGACTAAATTTCGACCCACAATAAAGGAGCTTACTCTCGTTGGAAGCTTAGTATTCAATAAGTTTTCAAATATGTGTATGTGTGGTGTGTCCGTACGAAGACGTTTTTGCGACCACAATGAGGCACGCATGCATCCACATTGCACGGATATACCATATTTTCTGGACAACAAGGCGCATTGAAAAGCGAATTATTATTTTTTTTTCAAACTAGAGTGAGCCTTATATATCAATTAATTCTGGTGTCTGACCTCGAAGCTATTTTATGTGCTAATCCATAGGCGGAAGCGTCGCGGAGTAATGTATATACTGTGCTTCACCATAATATTATTCCGTGTGTATTTGGAGGTGGCCTGTCGCTGATGCGCTTGAAGCCATCGTGGTGCGTAAAAGCCGTGGCTTAGAGGGTTGCCAACTGACGGCATAACTTGGACACCGCGGTCGGCCCAGCGTCTATCTTTTTGTGGTGAGTGGCTGTCTGCAAGCTCAGAGTCTGGTTCAATGGCTCCTTCCTAATGTGGCCTTTATGGTGCTCCCAAGCGAGAGCCTACCTAGAGAGGTGTGTTTTTGGTACGCATGTTGAGTCTTCGTCGCGCTACCCGTGTGCGCCCTCCCTCATCTTCGGTCTTCTCGAATCTGTCTTGGCATCGGGTTCGGGAGTGCTGAGAGAGTGGGGTAGATTCTCCGACAGTCTACGTTCACTATAATCCCGTGGGGGTCACCACGCTGCCTAAGCCCGCTGAGGCTCAAGGTGGACATCGTTGAGAGCGACGGTCGAACGGTGGTTTCACTGTACACTTTGAACCTGGAGACCCGTCGCATGTTTGCAACTTCGTTCCACCGACCCCCTTTATGGTTTTTTATTTTCCCTTTTTTTCGGTAGGCCACTGTGCTTGAAGAAATGCCACCCTTCCCTGAACGCGATTCCAGCATCCTGGCCAAGTTGAAGGCCAAGAAGCCGGCTACGGAGTCACTCTCGGGACCTAAGGCGGATCGAACCACCCAAAAGTCACCAAGCACATCAGCTGACGCAAAACCCAGTGCCGCTGCCGTAAGTTTCCATCCCTCTTTATTTTTCATGCACCTCTTATGTACGGCGCACAAGTCGTGTAAACTGCTAGAGTTGGCGAAAGTTTGATAATTGCTCGAAAGCTGGCATTCACGCATGTAAGAAAACCTGGAAATAATAATGAACAACCTTAAACACATTTTTACTTTTTAAAAATGTAAGAAGTACTACTTGCTTGTTACAATAATTTAAACGTTCCTAATCTCTAATTTTCGGAGACGTAAAATAGCTCTAAATTATCCTATCGTCAGTTTGAAGGTTAACGGTATTGCTTTCGCTTTATCAGAATAACTTATCTTTAGTTAAAACGTTTATCCATTTTACAGTTATTGGATAAAAATTTATTCAATATCGTCCATTAAATTCGGGCATATCTTCGAGCTTTTTCAGTGTCTTCAAGTTTTCGTCCATAAATCCAGATCCCGATGGACGTTTATATTGACACCTCAAAATAAGATTTCAATTAAGATCATTAATCAAAAAATGAGTTTTTGGATAGTAGTTTTTATGAAGATAGTCGTAATTGAAATTGCCTTCAAACAGCAAGGCGCATCGTCGAGGAAAAAGAACGTCCGAAGCAAAAGTCCGATATTGTAAGTCCTAAGATTAATAAAAAAAAATCTTTTTGTGGTAGGTCACCTCTTTAAAAGAACTCTGTAATTAGGTATTAAGCTGACGAATTTACTTGCATTTTACCTTTTTCCAAGGTAATGTCAAAAGTTTTTTGACAAGTTATTTTTAAATTTACCTGAAGACAAATGGTTCAATTTGACCGGAGATGAGAGAACTTACTTTTCTCTTTACTTTTGATTGTTTTCCACCATAGTGGATAACTTCACACATAAGCAAAAATAATTTTTAAAACTATAATTATTACTTGTTTCTTAAAATGAATGCAATTCCTTAATCTTTGACTCCCTTGTATCTTAACAATGTCGGACAACATTTTCCGGTTCTGAACGAGATACGTTTAACACTTTTTTCACTTCTTTTGGAGTTCTTCCATAGGATAATCCATATTATTTTTAAAAAATGGTTTTGTCGTACTAGTGTAAGAAATTTTTTCGATATTATTCTACTCCCGATCTAGCCTAAGTTAATGTCCATTATCCTAGATAAACTTAACTGACAGAGAAATTTTCCTGATAAGAAGCTTTCTCAAGATTAAATCCACTCAGTGCATCAAAATAACGAGGCCAAATATATGCTAAATTACCAAGTCAAATTTTGTCACAATCATTGCATAAATTCGTAAACATACTGTATAAAGAGATGGGCTTTGCTTTGACATTGTCTATCCTACTCCTTATGCAGTGTGGAATGTCGTAGAATACCTTATTCGTTTTCCCATTAGTCGACTTGCCTTTCATGCAATTTTGTTTCTAGCTAACAAGTAGAAAATCTATTCCAAGTCAGGTTAGTTTAGTTTGAAAGCTTTCCCAAAGTACGCAGAATATTTATTCGTTTGTATTTGGATATTTCACACGTACCATTTTCGGGATGATCTACCCGTCGCAGTTTTGCGGAATTCTGCAAAAGCGTGCTATTCGCTGCTTGGCTACCTCCTCTTGGTTATTGTTTATTATTATTATGATATCATAATAGAATGATTGCTGTTCATGTCTTATTTGTTTTCAGTGTTGGTTTTTTAAATTGTATCATTGTAAATTGCTTTCGTTTCACTTTTTTCGTCTGTTTGTTTTCAGTTTTTTGTTTGCTTTTTAACTGTTATTTTGTTTACTGTTTTAGATAGGGCTTCCTCGCGAGGCCGCTTTTGTCTATGTTAAAACCATACAATAATCATTAAAAACAGCAGAAAACTCCTGAAAAATACTAAAGTCACTTTACAATTTTTAGTAGGCCAACTTTCCGCTGATTTTCTCTCTTGTCGGTGGAAAAGTCGGGCTACTGAAAATGTTAAAGGGCTTTTAGTTATGAGTCAAAGATAAAAGCGGCCTCAAATGAAGGCCCTTCCTAGACGGTTAAGTCTGCAATTATTTCTGGTCGTAGGTAAACTGGGGTTTTGTAACGGGTGTTCCGGTTGCATTTCATCCAATTTTACATTTTCGTGCTTCCGCTGTAAATTTTACGAAAATAAAACAGGATGGGAAACTTGGCACATGTCGTCTTTAGCTCGCTACCACTATCGTCCCTAGTCTGTCTATGCTCTCGTCATGAAATCATGCGGCCTCTTAGTCGCGCGCTGTAGTCAGCTTCGTGCTGTTTGCCTTAATGATGGATTTCGGAAGTGGTCGTCCAGAGCTTGTAATTGGGTGGTCAGTTATCATGAACAGCAAATAGCAGTCACTATACAGTGGTCGCCGTTGATTACGTAATTTTCCTTAATCTCTATAAGTTCGGTCATTACTCCAATACCAGTGTAAATGTATTTAGGAAAACATCGAAATAATAATGGACGACATAAGGCCTATTAAGTACTTAAAATAACTATAGGAATTACTAAGTTTTCGTAAAAGAATATAAAATTTTCTCGATAATGCCGTGGTTCTAGAGACGTAAAAAGAGCTCTAAATTAGAACAATAAATTTAGGCATTGTGTTGAGTTGAAAACTTGAAGCAACCACTTTCTATAGAATAAAAGAATTTTTCTTTAGTCAAAATATTGTGTAAAACCTGTTTTTACCGGTTACGTATTTATTGAATGTCATCGAAAAAATTGTGCCATCAAATTGCTTGTTTTTACTATCTTTACTGATCAATTCATCATTTGCGCATCTGTTCGACGTTTACACCAAAACCTTTAAAATAAGGTATATATAAAGATTATTTACCGAAAGAAAGTGTTTTTGGATATTAGTTCTTAGAATGATGACCATGTTGCTACTTTGTAGCAATGCCTCGAAACAGCAAACCACATTGTCAAGAGTAAGTCATGTCAGCAGTATAACTCTGCAACTACTATTCGTAAGATTAATAAAAAACTTTCCACAAAAGGTTACCCCTTAGAAATCGCTTTGGTTAGATATTCGGCTGACGAACTTCTGTGTATATTAAATTTCTCTAACGTAATGTCACAGTGAAATTCGAGAATTTTGAGAATTCCTTGAAGTTTTCTGAAGATAAACGATTTAATTTGACTGGAAATAGAAGAACTTTCTTTTCTCTTTATAATGGTTTACCTTTAGTCAGAGTATATTAATTCCACTTTCAGATATATACTGGCGAATTAAAAAAAACTCGTCATATGCATTGCCATTTTTTGAAGTAATTATTAATCTTTCGTCTGTTCCGTTTCTAAATAAAGTAAAATGGGATTGTAAAGTATACAAAAAACTATTTTTCTGCACTTATTATATTAAATAAGGCATCATTTGTGTTAAATCTACGAAAAAAGGTTAGACATTTGGTTTTTATTGAAGGACATTTGAGGCTGATTGCTGTATTCAAACAAAAAGTCTTCTGTTAATGCATTTTTACAAAGATACTTCACCAGATAGCTTAACATAATTTCTGAAACACATATGTTTAATGTTGCTGCCAACAAATTGGGTTCCTTTAAATTGGCATCACTTCACTCTGAGCAATTTCGTATAAACATTTCCAGTTCTGGAAGGGATATCTTCTGTACCTATTTTATTTATTTTGGAGTTTCTCCTTAGAATTATCAACATTAACGTGCGGTGTGGTTCGCTAGGAAACTCTTTCTATATGAGGCTACTCCCAATTTCCCCAAAACTAATGTTTATTTATCTTAATAAACCTAAGTAAAATGACGATTTAACTAAGTAAAAGCCTTTTGCAGAATTCAATAAACTGAATGAATCACAATAGTGTTTTCAAATGTATGCCAAATTGTCCAGGCAAATTTCATTATTAGCGTTGCGTGGTCTTTCGCGGCTACTGTAGATAGGGAAAGAGAAGGTGTTTCGATAACCGGACTCGTAGTTTTGCTCGTCTGTGTTTTTGGACTCTCGTCTGAGATAAAAGGTATCGGCGAAGGACAAACACCAGTTAAAGGAGACAGAGCCGTCGGCCCGGAGATGCCTGCGCAGGACGATGTCTGCCGGTGCCAAATCGATTAATCGATTGACTGAGTTCTCATCCAAGGCCCAAGCTTTAATCAATTCTCGACCTGTCTTGTTGCC
Source organism: Ligula intestinalis (assembly GCA_036362985.1). Lineage (NCBI taxonomy): Eukaryota > Metazoa > Platyhelminthes > Cestoda > Diphyllobothriidea > Diphyllobothriidae > Ligula > Ligula intestinalis. The sequence continues at coordinate 94,958,801 of JAYGXS010000002.1, forward strand.
GGCGTGGGCGATTATCCTCGCAGCTGTAATCTGGCGCCGGCATACATCGATCTGGGCAGCCATCTCCGGACTGACGGCACTGGTAGTCGATTGGCCCCTGCCTCCTATGACTGTTGCTTGTCTTCTGTTGACGCCCACTATCTCTGACGATGGCCTCCAGCAAGAGTCCGAAAGCTGACATAAATAAAACTATGATTGTGGTGATCGAAACGCCTTCTCCTCTATCTACATATATACCTGGGATGCGAACATTTGCCTCAATTTGTGAGTGGTCGCTATTTTCTAACTTGTACAAGTCTTTACCGAGCTGAAGGTGTAGAAACTCGCGGAAGATCCAAAGAGTTTTAGCGCCTCTTTGTTACCCCCCCCCCCCACCCTTCTGAGATTCTGAATCGTTACGTTGCTGTTAACTGCCGAATGTTGGCTCTTTCTAACCGTGCGTTTGCGCAACCCTCTGTCCTATGAATGCAGACGACGGATACAGCCAACGCTGCTGGCAACCTTGCTATCGAGGGAGACCTTCTCGGTCTGGGTGTTCCCGCTCTGGCGGCACCCGCAGTGTCCTCCTCCTCGTCAGGTGGCGTGGCCGATGGTGGTGGTGGCATTTCCGCCGTCTCAAGCAACGCCTCGGATGCCAACCTGCTCATTGATATTCTCGGCAACGGCATTATGGAGACATCTTCTGCTGCCTCCGCCGCCGTAACTACTGCCCCAATTGCCCCCTCAACAACGACTACCCCTGATTTAAACACTATCATGCAAGTTCTATGTCTTGCCCCTCTTTTTTGCTCTTTCATCGTATGTACAGTAGTAGATATAATGGGGTGACCAGAATGGCCATTTCTGGTTTATCAGCTGTCATCAGCGAGTTATAACCAATCTCAAGGGTTGAAACCTCCGGGACCTTTGACCATTGAGTTTACCACTCTAATATTCCACCACAGGCTCGTTGCATTGTCGGTTGAGATCGGAAATATGATGAATATATGGGCAACGCCGATCTGCTAATGGAACAATTAAGTTCCGTTTCGTCCTGGAGCTCACAATTAGAGCTCGCGCAGGCAGCCACATAGCGTCTATAAGTATAGGATTTGATGGATCGGACAAGGTAAAGGGAGACTCGAATATTCATTTCTGGCTTTTTAGCCCTCCTCAGTCAGTCATACCCAATTTTAAGGGTCTGGACCCCAAAGATTCGAACCCGGGACCTTCGGCCATTGAGTTTACCGTTCTACAATTGCACCACCACAGTATTAGTTAGAGCGCGTTGTCAGAGATTTCGCCCAGGGGGGGTATCGACCGGACAGCCGCCATGTGTACCACAGTAATGCAGATGCAGGGCGTGGGGGGTAGTAGTGTGTAGTTTATCAAATCCCATGTTGCCACTGCCCTTGCCGTTATGCAGGCCAGACTGCACAATTGTTCGGCAACGGAATATGGGAGCAAAGATGGTTCGTTCGGAGAAGCAACCTGTTGTCTTACGTCGTGGCAACAGTAGCTTATGAAGCCCCACACATTAATGCCTACAACCTGCATGTTTTCCTAGGAAAACGGTGTTTATCGGATTTTATGGGTGGCAAATTAGGACACGCAGTGGAATATACTTTAATGAATGCTAAATGCATTTTTATTTTACTGTATTGACCCCTAACGCTGATCAGATTTTGCCCCCCTTTCCCCCCCCCCCCCCCATTCCCCCTCCCCTGGCAACCGTCCTACTTTTTCTACTAACCCGCATAGTCCATTTACTTAATTACCCTGTAAATGTAACGGGCTGATGAGAATTATTGAAAACAAACGTATGTTCGCCAATTCATCTTCTGAATTTTTTAATGGGAATTTTTGAAAATTTAAGTATTGAGAAGTGTTGTCGATTTATATCTGTAGATTTCCTTAATCTGTATTATCATTTAACTTATCACGTAAAAACCCGATTATCAAATTGCAGTTTTCTTAAATTTCCCGAAAAATTGAAATAGTGGTTAGAAAGTTGTCTACTTCAACTTACCTGAGGTCCAACTTGCCGTTCTGGAGTTAGATTAGTATAGTCCGCAGCGCGAAGCGCCGCGCACACCGTCAATTTACATGCAGAACAACCTGCTCCCAGCGGCCGCGGGAAGCAAATTTGACTGCATTTTTTCACTTTAAACTTACTTCTAAACATTTTCTTCCCTGCCCATCCTATTAACCCACCTCACAAAACCCGATAACCACCGTTTTTGCAGGACAAAATGCTGGGACTAGGAGTATATGAGTGGGCCTACATAAGCTACTTTTGCCCAAGTCGCTACCCAGTATTTTGATGGAGGACCATGAATTCTACTTCCTTGACACAGCGCGGGCCGGCAATAAAAGTAGACGAGTCTTGCTGGAAATCTGGCACTTTGACAGCATCTGCATAAACAAACGAATGGGTGTACCATCTCTCCCCCCCCTGCCACCACGCGTTATGCTCACAGGCTTCATTTCCCCGCCAAAGGGCTCACGGCCACCGCACTGGGAGATCAGTCCTTGACACAGAACCTTCCCTTGGTATTATCAGACTACAGACCGGCCCAGTTTGATGTACGTACATCGTCTGCAGCAGTTAGAAGGCCGCTCCAGTTATCATATTTACTTCTTCGCAAGGAGGATCTAGCATTCGTATATATTCGCTTCTATTTTTAAAAATTTCGACTCCTGCGGAATTGGAGTCGAAATTTGAGGAAATTACGTTCATTTTCCAACCTTTCTGCTGCCGTAGCCTTGCCACCAGATTCTGTGGTAACGGATGTAGTGAACCTGGTTGCTGTTCTGTCCGAAAACTCAGACCGAAGGCGGGAAAACTAGGAAACCCCACACAATGTCGGTGTTGGGTCAGCTTCTGAATGGGTCTCCGATTTACCCGACAACGGGGACGCTATATTTAGGAAAGTAACATTAAGCTCGTGTGAAAAGGAGGCCTATGCGTTACTTTGAAGGTAATATCCATAATTTTCAGCAAAAAACGGCTCCATTCACTGAGAGCAAAAGTTAAGGTACTGTAAAAGTCATACAATATTCAAAGTCTAAAGGTTTGCATAGTATCCACATCTGTTATGGAGACAGGTCTAATTTCAAAGTCTGAATTTCCGTTTCTTCGCATGGGCTAGGAATGGGAGTATAGAGTGCCGACATGCCGATGTGTTGCAAGACATATGACGGAAGCTTCGGCGTACAGTACGGGAAGACATCGCAACCATTAGTTCAGATTGTAGTAGAGGCTGAGTGACCTCACTAAAGGTGCGATCAGCAAACATTCTTGACCGTCTTAAAGTGTCGCTGTGTTATAATGTCACCTAAAAAACACAGGAAACACCGGCAGCTAAAGAGAACATTCGGAGGATACGTTTAAAAAGGAACCAGTCTTTTTAAGTAAGGCTGGAGAGATAACTGGAGAGCAATAAACAAGGCGGGGGAGAATGCAGGCATGTTTAAATTGCCAAATTAGGGCTTACAGTGTGTGATATGAACGCAAACGGCGGATATAATATAAAAGTTTACGGATTTCAATAAAAGCCCTTCAATATGAAGATTAAATGAGAGGTGAGGTGCCAGAGTAAAATCAAGGAGCTGGACAGCGTACTTTTGCTTCTTGGGTGGTACAGTATGTCCTCGGGAGTAGATGCAGGCAGTCTCCGTCAAGGTTGTCTACTGTCTACCTAGTGCACCCAAAAAAAACACTATTTTGTTGAAAGTCTAATTGTTGTCCATCCCCCACACACACGAACATCGTGACCGCCTAACGTACAGATTTTGAGCGTTCAGGGTTATGTCACAAGCACATTGAAAATATTCAAGGCTTACAAGAGAACTCTTAGCAGCGTAGATTCGTGCACCATTGTAGACTCTATCCTGCAATTTGAGCGAATCTTAGCCTTGTAATGTTTGAAAATGTCCAATTAAGCTCACAGTGGATTTTATTTTTATGGTCGGACTTTTAGCTCTAGATTGCTTAACATACCTCCTTCATCTCCAGTGTTCTCAGGGTGTTGGACGTACTTCTACTTTTAGTTCTTGCGGCTGCGATCCTGACTGATCTAGCCGGCCTCGATGATATCCCATACGGTGCTTTTCCACGCGCGACAATCCGTGGCAGCAGACCCAGACTGCTCGAATCATTGTCTTCGGCAGCGTCGGAGACGGAATACCGAAGTTCCAAGAACCGCTTCCATGTCCTGACAGACTGAGTCGAGCCAGGTTTTACGCTGTCCCCCTCTTCAACGTTTCCAATTGGGTAGCAGCTTCGAGTTGAGAGCAGTAATACTGAGCTCGTGATGTTGACGGTGAAGAACGTGTCCAAACCACCTCAGTCGTCGTTCTTGGATGGTCTGGGATATCATTGCGATGTTGTGGTTGGGAGTGTGGACTATCTCATTTGAGGCAAAGTCAGTGTACTTGACTCGAAGTATGGTCCTTAAGCAGTAGTGGTCAAATACTTCCAGTTTTCGTTCATCTTCCACGCGCATAACCCAGCATTCGCATTCGTATACAAGAACAGATCGTACAGATGCACGGCACCCGCGGACCTTTGTGGACAACGAAATACCGCATCGGGTCGATAGGCACTTTCGAAGGCTGGACACTTCATGACACGTGGTCGGATGTAGTTATTCACGTCCCTTAAATGTGCCATTGTTCCTCTCAGCTGGTATAAAAATGATTACCATCTAGTAGTTTCCTCTAAGCATTAGATTGTCTTGCCTTCACTTCTTTTTCCTGCTTCACCTTTGCTTCCCTTAGGCTCATCACAAAATCTCAGGGAATTCTCTACGAAAACGCACTCATCCAGCTGGGCTTCCGGTGTGAGTACCGCAATAATCTGGGTCGCCTACAACTTTACTATGGCAACAAGAGCACCGCAGCCTTCACCTCCATAGTACCCACTATTCGATACACCGAGATCTCACCTACGACGAGTTTCAGTCCCCTCAATCTCGATCTTCGTCCGGCACTGGCTACCCTTGATCCCGGCACTCAGATGCAGCAGCTCCTCAACGTGGAATGCTTGACCGATTTCAGGCAGCCCCCGGTGCTCTCTGTCTCCTTCTCGTAGGTGTCCGTTTTTAAATTTGTCTCGCGATAATCTTCTGTTACCATTATCATCAAGTTTTCCTTTCTAAGCAATACTTTCGGTAGATTTGTAAGGCTACAACAGGACGGAGAACCTTCATGACTGTATAAATTGGAAATGAGGCATCCCAAGAACTGTAATTTGAAGAGTTTTTTGGGACAAAAAAGAACAAATTTAATCAGTAAATTTTTGAGTTTTGTTTCCCAGCTCGTCTTCAGACTAACAAGAATGTCTAACGGATAATTAAACTTTCATACTTGCAGAAACAAGCAATAGTCAGAGAACTGATTGGTAGCCAAGGTATCTATCAGTCGTTTACAAGATCCCATGCGAAGCTTGTGATACCGTATATTGTGGCAAATCAGGAAGGTCCGTCTCCACACTCATCAACGAGCATCAAGCGGCAGTGGGGAGACGTGACCATTTACCCGAATTGGCTATGAATAATCTTGATACAGGCCACACCTTCCCATGGGACAAAACGCGCATCGTCGGTTTTCGCCCCTCCGAAAAGGTCGAGCATTTCTTGAGGCCATGCACTCCGATGATTCATGCGTAATTCGACGCATAGAGTTAGATGGAATTTATAAAAATCGCGAAGAACGGTGGAAGAGACAAGGGCCGCACAATACAGACTGGCAGAAACCACAGCTACCAATCAGCTCTCACTCCAAATGACTATTGATTTTTCTGCACGTTTGAAATTCTAATTGCTCCTTGCACATTCTCGCTAGTCTGAAGACGAGCTAGGGAACCAGTCTCGAAAATTTACTGATTTAGTTTACCTTTTTGCGCCAAAAATATGTTTTCTTCAAATTCCTGCAGGTTCCTACGCACATTAACACCTCCGCATTGACATTGACTGTTAGGCAAGCTGGAAGCTATTCCCCCTTCCGTGTGCATCCCTTTACGAATACCTTCAAAACAGATCCTGCCTCAGCGAACTTTCGCCAATAGCGTCCTCGATCTGCAGCGACAACAACTGGTCATACCTAGCTGTTTTTAAGGCATTACCTCGAGAAATATCGAAATTGCAGTTTGGATCTCCAGACCTAACCAAACTGTCGGTACTCAAAAGTCTGCAATGGTTCTTTAATGATTACCTTGCTAGAACAACAAAGCAATGGCATACTGATCCCTTCACAGTTAAATTTGGAGGTCTTTGAGTCAACCATGAGTACCTAGGAGATCCTTCCACAGGAAGGAAATACATTGCAAACTACAGGGGAGGGTGAATCGTAAATCCGTGCATCTAATAGTAGACCGAAGAGAAGAGTTAAAATCTTAATCCTGGAGTATCAAGGAATACTGTCGTTAAAAATCGGCTACGTAGTTTTACAAACGCATATTTAGGATTAATGCTCTTCTTTAAAACACTTTTTGCGTGCGTAGTAACACTACTTCTATTACCACCCCCAACTACGATGCCGGTGCTTTGCTTGGGGAACATCACAAGTACTAGCCGTTCCACGCTTGTTTATACTCTCTATAAATTCCGTTGTTCATCTCCGACAACTTTTGCTGCCGTTGATCAGTCTGCTCTAACGCTTGGACCTACTCCACCTCGGACCACATCGAGTAGATCACATAAACCTTCCTACCACTGTGGCATCCGTTTTTGCGAGGGGGGAGTCCAGCGGATCGCGTGTTCTATACAGCTGCTAAATCTTGTTTTGAGTGCAGTGCTTTCGACCAACTTACACCTTCAGTTCATTGTATCCCTTCAACTCACTCCTGTTTTCCCGCCTGTGAATCATTAATTTATCCTGTTTACTACATAAACTTATACCTTTTCAATCTATTCCCTGCGCCAGTTAGCATTCAGAGTTCAGAAAAATCTATTCCGAATGCGTCTGGCACCTTCATTTTCGTAACTATTCACTGCGTTGATTACTCTGAACGAACTGTATATAAGTGATAGCTACCATTTATATTTTAGAACCGGATACGAAAGAATTTGTTGAGAAGTAGAAGACGAATCGATCGCTGGGACAGTATGTTTATTCGCCTGGCGTTTCGAAATCGGTCAGGGGAATAAACATATTGTCCCAGCAATCGATTCGTCTTCTACCTCTTAATTACTTCCTGGGGCTCGCACGTTCGCTTGTATTAAAAAGGATCTATGTAAAAAATTTAATACGTGGCCTATCGTTCGCATGTCTGTCCATTACCGTAGCCTGATCTCAATTGAATAGAACATAACTTTAACTGTATTTTCGCTCGACCAAACTTTGAGTATTTTGTTCCTCATTTTCGTTTTCCTTCCTGTTCGTCACCAGCTAAATGGTTTGTTAACACTAGTAGCATTTTTCCAGAGGGTTTATTCGATCACATTGGAGTAACTTTTTGTCCTGAGTGCTAGTTGACTCCCGCGTCAGGCGATTTGGATTTCAGGTCGCCTTTGGTCAACCTCAATTTCTTTCTCATTAGGCTCGTCGTAGTCACCCCCTTCTCTCCTTCATGCGGCTGATACTGAATAATATTGTAAGCTGGATGAAGATCGATGTTCCGTTACTGCTGACTGCTCGATTTTTTAGCCGTCTGTGCTCATTACAATTCTTCTCAGCCAATCATAATTATGGCTAATTTCAACGTTGCGTGTGGCGACATAAGAGTTTTGAACCGAGTCGCGCCTTATGGCTAACTACAGTTTTTTATTCGATCTCCCCCTGCGTATTTTAGTCACCATAACTCGGTTCAGAGAGATTATATTTTTCCTTTTCAACATCCCACACAAGCATTCTCAACTTGGCTCGTCTGTTTAAGCAGATTTTTGATTCATGCACCAACTCCTGCCCGTTGTTCATTGGTGATTGGTAGACTGCATTGTCCAGATTGAAAGGCAGATGACCATTTTTGGTTTATTTAATGTCGCCGAGCAGCCCTGCCCTGTGAAAATCTCCTGGGGATTGGCCTTTATAGAGAATTTGCTTTCTTCCTACTAGTTCTTGCCTGTTAGTTGTCTATGCTTCCACCCGCCATGGTCGCTGTCGGGTAATTGCGCATTTGAGTTCATCGAGCAATCTGCTTTTGTTGTCCTTTTTTGTTTCTAGACATCTCTGCGGGCCGATTAATTTCTCTGTTACTCTACCAATCCTCCTGGTGAAGTTCATGCAACCTGCCACGATGGACCAAGCCACCTTCTTTTCGCGCTGGAAACTGCTTTGTCAGTACGTGCAGTTACTCTCCTTCGTTGCCTTCTATTTATAGGTCGTAGCGGCCACCCGCACGCCCACTATAATCCCCAGCTCCCGTAACCACCGCTTGAGGCCGTAATTGCTGCGGCGGTGGTTTGTCACTTCGCTTTTAGTCATTAATTGCCGCGATTTCGTTGTCCGTGTTGGATGCGGGCTTGATAGTTGCGCGACGGAGTTGTTGCTGGGCCCGGCCCGGCCACCCTTCCCACGTGACTGATTCTCCTGCTCAGACAATGGGTCAGTTCGCAGTACGGGAACGACAAATCGTCGCGCTTGTTGATTGACTGTGAGCTTGAGAACCATGACTCGAGCAGTTCGCGGCTCACGCAGTTGTCACCTCTTGCGGGGATTTTGGTCTCCAAAAAACTTGACAATATGCCCCGGTCCCGTCGAGTGAACTGCAACTTGGGAGTTAGTGTCCTTCTTCTTCAATGACGTTGCGTGTTCGGCCATTCGCGCCTGGCAAAGAAAATTCCTCGGTGAGGTTGTCTCTAGCGGTCTCAAATTAGTCTCAATGGATATCAGATAGTGAGAAACATTGTCCAAAGAATGTCTCCAAATGTTGAAAATAACTTGTCAAGTTATTTTCATTGACATGTTAGAAGCATTGTTCATTCTTTCAAGTAGATCTTCTTTTCCTTGAATTGGAGCATTCCTTCTCACATTAGATTAAATTTGCGAGAAGGCCTCCTCGCAGGGGTTCAGGGAAGGAGAATACCTGGGTAAGAAGTGTATCTCGTATGGAAACGTGTCCTAGAATTCTTGAATGGAATGGTGGAAACGAACGTTGTCCATAACAATGATGTATTTCCCGTCGTCGTCAAGAATATCTTGAAGGGCTGCCAAGAAATGTTTGAATACATTTCCATCTACGCAATCAAGCACTGATTCGCCGCTAATGACGCTAATTGCATTGACGGCGAGGATCATAGTTATATTAGGTTCTTGACTGTTTTGGATTATAATTTTAGGAGTTTCTCCACGTAAAGCCCGGCCGCGATTCTTCGTCATGTGAAGCGAAAATGGGCTTTCATCAACAAAAATGACATTCCTGTAGCGAATATCAATAGGAATTCCGGTGTACCACTCAGCGTCGAGTTTTCTTTCCTGTTTTACAAGTAGAATATTTCTACTGATGCGGACTAGTCTCACAACTTTGTAGGTATAGTTAAGATGTTTAAGCCACTTCCGCACAGTTTATACATGCACGATAATACCGAATTTTTCAATTATACATAGTCTTGATATCAACTAATCCGGTTTTTTATTTCAACAAATCTGGTTTTGCTTTCAACTGATCCTGTTTTGTGGGAGAAATAGGGTAGGAAAGTGATTGAAGAGGAAGCGCAGAAGATTGCGTGCCAGTCTGTTATCCTTTTAAACTAATCCGCGCGCAAGTCATCGCCTCTGCACTGTTCTGTTGTAGAGTATACGATTGATATCATCGAAAATGCCCTCGCGCGAAACAGTAGGACGCGCTGTTTTAGCGTTCGGTGGTTACGAGTCTTTGTGGTAAGGGACACACCTAGAAGGAGCCTTTTCTGTCCCGAAAAGGACCTGGTTACTTCGCCATCACGCAGCCTTCCTAACACACACACACTGCCGTTCTGGTTTGTTAGGTTTATGGCGATGTTGAAAGTTATATCATTTTCATTCTGCCTTTGCCGCCAATCACCGACAGTTCCCCCGTCGACTTCGATTAGGGGCACCGCGTGCTCCAACAAGCCGCAGCAAACGTTTAAGCAAGCTGCACGAAGGCTATAGCAAGCTAAAAGCAACGCAGCGAACTACCACGAAGGAAATAAGAGATAAGGCAGACTCGCGGAGAATCTACCCACTCGCTCGTCACTCCTACCTCCGTTTCCAGTGTAAAGACAAAGTCAATAAGACCGGGGATGAAGGAGGGTGTAGATGTCTGGCGCGGTTGTCACTCAACATGCGCTCACTTGAATCAGCCAACTCGCTAGGTAAGCTCCCGCGTGCGCTGGAGCGCCATAAAGAACACATTAAGATGGAGCCGTTGCAGCCTGACTCTCAGTCCTCCCTCTCCTCCCATACGGACACACAAACACGCGTATAAAAGGAGCAGCAACGTAGGGGGCCCGAGTTTGCCCGTCAGTTGCCAAAACCTCCAAGCCACGGCTTTGGCGCGCCTGGTGGATATATCATGAGGTTTCTTGAGAACGTTGAATGCAGGCGGGTCCCCAACAACTGCTCGGATTCTTTGTTTGAGGTTGTCTCCTGCAGCATTTTGGCTAAAGAACCTAACTACTAGGTAGTGGTTGTAGTGGCAAGCAAATCTATTTAATGGTGGTTCATGCTCGCTATGTCACAATGCCGTTATTGGGACTTGCGGTATTTTATAAGGCAGTCAGTGCGCCAGACCTGGCCAGAACCGGGAGCCTGCTTATTTCGCATCTTACCTTCACTGAAGGCCGCGCTACTATACGCCACCTGTGGACGCTCCAGGTCGCCAGCAGCTAGGCTAACGGTTAACCCTCCTTTTCTGTGTAACTTGCTTTCCAGATCCGATGCCGCCAATCGTCACGCATGGAGAGGTACCGTTCGGAACATCATTGAGGCCGACTAGATTAGGCATGATCACAGCCGTAACAAGTACCCCTATTTCCCGTAACTGGACTATAAACCATGCCAGTTCTTGCTGTATTCTGATTCTCTCTGAAGATGGCCGCCTGCACGAATCCGAAACATCAGACAATGCTGAGACAATACACCGGAGGCAGGATCGGGCGAAGTGGCCTAAAAAGTCCACCAGGCCGGCATCGCGTAGCCCCCAGCGAGTCTTCACAGAAACAAGGAAGCACCTCGGATCCCATCCGATTGGGAGTCTCATATATGCCGCATTCAGGAGCCATCGGAGAGCCTGTCTCTCCATACTAAGAAGACCGACTTAAACCGTCTCTCGGCAGCCTTCTAACTGATATTGACTACGCCGATGAATTTTCGCTGTTAGCCTCAAGCCTTGGTGGTCTACAGTTGGTAGTGTCGCGGTTAAATGAGATCGCTATATCGGTTGGCATGTTCATAAATTCCGGAAAGGCAAAGTTATTCTTTAGCTGCATGCCTGACCAGGAGATGGCACCCCTGGGGATTAATGACCATCAATTTGAAGAAGTAGACAGCTTTAAATACCTCGGGGCGAGGCTGCTACCGAATGGGCAGAGCAAGGATGACATTGTCTCCTGTATCGATGCTGCTCGCTGGGTTTTCTCAATCCTTCGAAAGCGCCTTTGGATCCGACGTGACATCTCCATTGCCACGAAGATTCGTGTATACCGTGCATCCATCCGGTCAGTTCTCCTCTATGGATGTGAATGCTGGGCTGTGCGCGCTGAAAATGAGCGAAGACCACCGGTGCATGAGGACGATCCTGCGAGTTAAGTATAGTGACTTCATCTCAAATGAGACTGTCCGCATCCGCTTCGATCGCATCACGAGGATATCTCAGGTCATTCGAGAAAGGCGACTGATGTGGTTTGGACACGTTCTCCGTCGTTCGCCCCACGGGCTTAGATATGCTGTCCTTGACCCGGCGCCGCAGCCCACCTGGAACCGTCGAAGAGGAGGACAACGGAAGACTTGGCTCGACACCGTCCGTCAAGACATGGGAGCAGTTCTTGGATTGCCATTCTTCGGTCTCCGTCGCTGGAGTAGAGACTGGGTGGAGCTTCCTAGATCCGCTGCCGCATGGAGAGCTACCGTTTGGGACATCATTGAGGCCGGCTAGATCAGGCGTAAACCCTGCCGTAACAAGTACAAGTATTTCCAAACCACGGTTTTTTTAACGCGTCAAGCCCTTCAGCTGAGTTGTCATAGGAAGGGCTAATGCAGTATCGTCCCTTCTCTCATCTTCCATGTCCACGTCGGTGAGCCACCTGATCCTTGAATTGGAGGCAAATGACTGGTTCGACATGGGCCTTTTTTAACGTTTGTCGTACCCTCATTCTTGTCGCCGTCTTGGTCCAACAGAATTCAATATCTAACGTGATTAAACACCTAGCACGCGGCGCCTACTTCCACCGTAGTGCCACAGCCACTTTTTCCGAAATTTACAACACAGCACCATCTAGTACTTGAGCATTGCGAAATTGGCCGGTTAACGATCCCGCGGATGTATTGCCGTCTGCGCGTATTCATTATGAAAACTGACACAAATTTTCCCCTCCTTTTATTCAGACCTGAGCAAGAATCTCAACGCGCTGCGCCCGGCCAAATGTCGGTTGATCCGGAAGAGGCTAAGCAAAGGGTGAGTACGCATTGCGTGTCTTCATTTTCCTACCCTGCTGTAGGCTTTTAAACTCTTTGCTCTTCTGGTTGAGTCTTTTCATCCGCCTGGATAATAATTACTATTTCCTAGAAGAAGTGAACAAACTATCTACGTTATATTCCTAAAACGTTAAGTATAGACTATTTTGACATTTAAAAAAACCCGTGGGTGTTTGACTTGACGAAAACTTGTCCCAATATACTGCACTGATTAGATGGGCATAAAACTAGAGTACAGTAAGACCGAAAGCGTGCGAAGTCAGTTGTCACAGCTGAGAAGAACCCCTTGGTGCTCCCTGCATTACGTTCGTGGATCCTCATGAAATGTGAAAATCGGCGAAGTAAAACCCATATGTTTATGTGGTTCTTTTGACAAGCAGACTGGAATGCCCATTTCTGGCTTATTAGCCCTCATCAGCCGGTCATATCCAACACATCAGGCTTGAACCCATGTCTTGTTGGTTAGAAATGTAATGCTCTGACAATGGGTTTTCACACTACTCTTTGTTAATTCACCTGATCACAACCGACAGGGCACCGAGTCCGTGTCTCCATGGTTAAGACATTGGATGCCTAACCCAAAGGTCGCGGGTTCGCAGCCCTACTTTGTTCTTAAGCGCCAATCAGATTGACGTACACCCATTTAGCTCGCTACGCGGGATCAACCCTCCCCTATGTACGCCCATTTAGCTCGTGTGTGTGTGTCGTAGCCCATAGTTGGATCAGGAATCCCCGCCGGAATCCAAACTGGGAGTAGTTGGGAGACGGAGAAAAGCCGCGACCTCGACCGGCTTGAGCCACAGGTCCGTGGGAGTGAGGTGGGTGCCTGGCCGAGAACTGCAGGCGAACAGATGACGGCAGTCATGCGGCGAGACGCCGCAGTCGGGACAGCAGTCGGGTATGGATGGGTCGAGCCGGTGCTGGTACTGGCGAAGGAGCATACAGTAGCCACTGCGTAGCTGCGCCAGAGTACAGCGAGTAACCCTCGGGAGATGTCGTTCCGAGGCCGCGATCGGAGGCGGATAGCCACCCAAAAGGACCGGGGGACGGTAACCTCGTTTCTCCTCGACAACGACTCTCTGGTGGAGACGCTGGAAGCCTGTCTTGGTGGCAGAGCTATCAACAGGTAGATCCGCGAGAGACGAGGCAACAGCTTCCTTGTGGAGTGCTCGAATAGACGGCCGGACTTTGCGGCAGGGCTCGGGAGCGGTGCAACGGTGATGATTGGGATGGCCGGGTTGCGAACAACTCCACCAGAACTGCTGGCTAAGGAGAGTGTTGTGATTGGCGAACGGTAGAACAGAAGCCTCCGCATGAAGATGATCTATAGGCGTTATTTTATAGCAACCCATGATCGAGCGGAGGGCAGCGTTCTGTGCCGACTGGAGGCGGCGGAGGCTGGAAGAGCTCATCGTAGGAGACCAGATTGATGCCGCATAAGTGAGGTGCGGCTTGGCCAGCGCCTTGAAAGCAGTCGACAGAGTCTCTTTCGCACAGCCCCAGGATGTGCCTGCTAGAGCCTTGAGGACCTTGGTGCAGCGGCTTACTTTGCTTGCGGTCTCCCTGGCATGGTCTGCGAACGTGAAGAGCGGATCAAAACGCACACCAAGGAGTTTGGGCTTGCGGACGAGCGGTAAGGACGCCCCATTGACGGTGATGACCGGATGACGATTGAACTCCTTCGGATCAAGCGTAAAGACAGTTACGGACGACTTGGCTGCCGAGATCGTCATTCCGCGCTGGGTGAGGAAGTTTTCGACAACAGGCATGAACTCCGTGAGGAGCTGTGCAGCCTGATCGATGTCATGGTGCCGGCAGAAGAACGTAATATCGTCCGCATAGGATATCACTTGCACAGGTGCCCGGGGGAGTGGGAGCTCTCGCATATAGATGTTAAAGAGCGTCGGGCTGAGCACAGAGCCTTGAGGGACGCTACAGGACTGCTTACGGGGCTTGGAGAGAGCGCCCCGGAAGAGGACACGATCGTGACGGCCACGGATGTAAGCCGCCAACCATCGGACCAGGCCAGTCGGGACGTTCAACGAGACCAAGTCCTGCAGGAGCTGATCGTGGCGGACGCAGTCAAAGGCTCGTGACAGGTCAATTGAGACTGCCGCGGTCCGCGAAGCGGGCTTCTGTTGATTGAAGCCCTCGAGGATAGCGTCGCTGAGCTCGAAAAGCGCCGTTGTAGTTCCACGACCCGATCGGAAACCATGCTGGTGGCAAGATAGTTCCGCCACAGACGTCAGAATTGGGTGGATGAGCCGTTCCAGGATCTTCGCCAATGGACTGAGGAGGGCAATTGGACGATAAGAGGTCGCTAGGCAGGGGTCCTTACCCGCTTTGACCAGAGGGATGATGATCGACTGGCGCCAGCAATCAGGGATGATTGAAGTTCCCAGTGAAAGGTTGAAGAGGGCGGCAAGGTAGGCAGCCACCTTCGGGCCGATGTGGCGCACATGGATAGGCGCCAGACCATCTGGTCCTAAGGCTTTCGAAGCTCTCATTTTCTTGACGGCGGTGAGGATAGCATCAGCCGAAAAGGAAATATCTGGGGGCGGGGCTTTATGGAGGAGGCGAAGAAGGGGGCGCTGGCTTTTGGGACTGGGCGCCGAGCGGGGTGAGAACAGCTTGTTCATCTTCGCGGCGATCTTACCGTTGTTGGAAATGAACTTACCGTCCCCAAAGCTAATAGACTGGTTTGATGTATCAGCCCGGGGTTTGGTCAGGTTGCGTAAAAGCTTCCAAGTGGCAGCTGAGTTGCCGCTGAAATTGCAATCTGAAACTAGTTCATGCCAGCGTTGGCGTTTGCCATCGTTGATAGTCTTAGTGATTAAGCCATTCAGTTCGCCAACGCGTGGGTCACTGGCATCACGCGCTCGTATTTCGTCTCTCTCTCGTTCCAGGCGGGAGGCTTCGGGCGGATAGTTAGGACGAAGAAAGGGAATGCGGCCGTTAGGGATGTGGTGACTTGCTGCTGCCAGGAGTAGTCGACGAAGGGCTCGCTCCGCCATGTGGACACAGGTGGGAGGCGGTAAGCCATCGATCTCGGCTTCGCATTCGGTCGTGAACGCTGCCCAATTGGCTTTCTTGAAATTAATGAAGTGCCGGTTGGGGGCCTTGATACGCTCGGCGGCGGTGGCCAATTCGAGCACAATGGGGAGGTGGTCGCTACCCAGGCTGATTTCCGTCTTCCACATGGTGGAGGCTACCAGACTGAGACTGGCGAGGGAAACATCGGGCGAGCTGGAGGCGCCGTTGGTCGGGAGCCGCGTTTGGCTGTTCTCGTTGAGAACGGCAAAGGGGGCGTGTTCTATTTCATCAGCCAGAGTTTCTCCGCGGGAGTCGGCTGCCAAGTTAGAGCACCATAGGTCATGGTGAGCGTTGAAGTCACCTAGCACCAGACTGTCTCCAGAAGGTAAGTAGGGAGCGATAGAGGCGGTGAAACCGGGAGAACAACTGGAAGTTGGAGGGATGTACACGTTCACGACGGTTAGCGGCGCCGGGCCAATGTCAAGGGAAATCGCCAGTACTTCCGTGGGATCGGCTCCAAGCAGGGGAAGCTGGTGATGGGCAATGGATTTGTCCACCAGGAAGGCCAAACCTCCGCCTTTGTTGCGGCCGCGGTCGCGACGGACAATCGTGTAATCGGCACAGGAAGGGACCTTAGTGGAGTTAGACCACTTTGTCTCTTGGATAGCCGCCACAGCTATGCTGTGCGAGCGCATGAAGGCCAGGAGCTGGTCAAGCTTCCCAAGGAGGCCGTTGGCGTTGAATTGTAAGATCTTAAGGCCAGGTGGTGAGGCAAGGTCGGAGACCAGAAAATTTGGGTTCAGGACTGGACAGGCTGGAGGCATGGAGATCGGTGGGGGCACGGGACAGCTGGGACACGCGAAGGCGGGCGACCAATCGGCAGCCGTGGCGAGGCCACTGCAGCGGAGATGGCACCAGCCATTGCAGGAGCCGCAACGTACAGACCAGTCGCGGCGGCCCAGACGGACTCGGCAGAACGAGCAGTACCAGAGAGGTCCAGGGTTGGCCTCGATTCCGGCGGCGAGGAGGAGGAGTCGGAGCAGCGTGGCCGGGAGGGGCTGTTCCGTCATCAAAAACACGGATTGGGCGGAGGGGAGAGTTGATCCAACGTAGGGAGATGGGTGTAGCAGACCTTGGCCGCCGGGAGGGCGGGTGGGAACGCGGTTCGTAGACGCGTCTGCTGTGGTTCCCCCCATTTAGCCCATTTAGCTCGTCTTCTCTGCTGGCGTTGCCTGTGCCGTTACTCCGTTACTTTGACCTGCATGACTGACTCATGTTATGGAGGTTTTTGCTATTAGGCGACATCACTGCATGACCTTCGAAATCGCACAAACACGCACACACGTGTCAAATGGTGTCGCAAAATGACGGCTGGTCACCGCTTTTCCGCAGTACGTGACCAATCAGTCATGTCTGCTTACCTTTTTCTTGGACATTTTCTGCCGCCAGGTCCACACCGGCTATGCTATTTTGCGCATAGCTCCTGTTTTTAATTATTTCGCTCTGTCAGTAGACTCTCTGTTTCATGTTTTTTGACAGTACAGCAAAAGAGATGTTGCGTTCTAATGCACATACTACTCAGTTTTGTTTACAAACTGCTGTGTATGCCCCCACCCCCTTAGTTTCGAGACGTCATGCCACAAGCGTGCAACACCCGTATTCACCGAGTTCTTAGTTTTGACTGACCGGTGTTCACCTTAATCAAGCCGTAGCACAAACCTTCCCAGCAATGAAAGTTCGAGTGTTATTCGTTACCAACCCGATCATGCACGGTGAGGGTAAGGATAGGCTGCCAGCTCAAACCACTTCTATGTGTATCTACTCATTTACTTGCTCCTGTGGAGCAGGTTATATCGGTCGCACGAGTCGGCGCTTATCTAAAAGAATAGGGGAACACCTCCCGGCATGGCTAGCCAAAGGTTAAATCAAAAGCATAAACGGTTCTATCCTTGCCTACGATTGTTCAATTTTAAACATCCCATGTAAATGTATGGCATGAGAAGAATTTACCGAAAGTGTACACTCGCCAAATGCTGTTCTGAATTATCTAATGGGAATTTTTGCAGCTTTAAAACATAACACAAACCTTCTTTACTTTAGATTCTGGGCTCTGGACTGAGCCTCCTGCCTCGTATCGACCCCTGCCCAACAAATTTTGTGGGTGCTGGGATAGTGCATACTACCGCTCAGCAAATCGGTGTTCTCGCGAGGATAGAGCCCAGCGTAAGTTTCGCTCTGAACTGTATTCTTTTTTTCCCTTATCCATATTTTCCAAATAAGTGACTGGTCCTCTTGACAAAATCTTGGGTCGTCGAGGCCCATCGCATTTACCGCAGCTTGAAACTGTGTGCTTTTTATTACTGTTCCTAGTCACAGTCTAAGGCTGTTGTTGTATTTTTAGCCAAAGCCGAGGTGTCGCCAGCTTAGTACGCCTTGTGTTAGTCCCCAATGCAGAACACGACAAGAAGAGCACAAAAGCAGAAATCTTTTGATTTAGTACAAAATATTTAAAGCAGTGAATGCATGTACAGCTATTTCCAGCGGGCCAATCAGATAATGTCCTGGCGCGAGGAGCGATATCATTGGCTTCTGACTCATCGGCTGGCTTTTCAGATTCTTGGCTTGACCGCAGCTTTACATTTCAAATCATTGACTAATTGATTGCTAGTTTGCGTTTTGCGCGTGTAGGCGGATCGATAGCCTGCTGTGAGCATGACTCGCTGCCTGCTCGCGTGTCCATGTAATCTACTCCTTACACCTACAGTAGTCGTCATAGACCACGCAACTGTGATAACTTTATAAAAGTTTGATCATTACTCGAATACCAAGTCAAGTTTATTAAAGGAAATATAGGCAAACGCCTTTGAACTCCCTCTTGGTACATAGGATTTAAGAAATGCATCGGCACAGCCGAAAATTCCGAAGAAGTCGTTGACAAAATTGTAGACGACTACTCGCTTGTTTTAAGTAGTACACTCACACTCAGTTCACACGAGCCAGCAGTGTAACTGAGCAAAAAGAGCAGACATTGAAAAAACTCCTAAGCCTGGATCATAATTCAATATGGAATGTCATTTGTGGTTTTTAGGAGAAAAACTGTCGCTCGTGGGGGAAAAGTATGTGAATGTTGGTGGCAGCCATGGCGGCTAATATCGACATCCGAAGGACAATGCGAGGAGGTGACCTCGAAGTCATGGGAACGTCGCGAAGAACCGGATCTGCGTCCATTATATGCCTTTGCCGTGAGAGCAGAGGAGCTTGCCACGTCGTCAGCAGTCGGTCAATACGAGAAAGGGCGTGACAGGGCCGCGTAGCCTAGGACCATAGGTGGGGTAGATGCGACCTCAGACGCGATAAGTGCAGTTCGATTATTGAACAGAGACGTCATAGCTAGATAATGGCTTGAACTCATTTGGTTAAATACTAATAATAATACTACTTACAAATTACTATTAGTATATATTTATAGCTTTGCAGTCTTTGGATTCAGAAACTCAATTTTTGTTGTTCTCGTTAAAGCGTTCTATGCTGTTAAAACCGTCAACTTTTGTTTTCAATACGTCTACGGATGGGGACATGACAATGTCCGCAGGAAAGGCATTCCACGCCTGGATTAACGTCTTAGAAAAAAAAATTTCTTGGGTCAAGTCTCGCCTCAGTCACACGTAATTTGAGGGGGTTTCCTCGCAGCCTAGTGGTGGTGGCCTGCTCCAAGAAGTCATTTGTTTGGAGGCAGCAATCCTGACCACGCAGCATGCAAAATGCCTGGATTAGGTCCCCGCGTAGCTGTCTGTAATCCAGAGGAAACAAGTCAAGATTTACCAATCGCGTCTCATAAGGGAGGTTCTGTTGTTCTTGTAATAATTTTGTTGCGCTTCTTTGTACCCTTTCAAGGTTTTTTCGGTTTTTGGCTGTCCAAGGTCTCCAGGCTTGGATGGCAAATTCCAGTTGGGGTCGTTCGATCGTGCCGAAGACCTTGCTCAATCCAACTTTATCAAACTTAGTAAAGGCGTGCTTGATTAGATACAAGCTCGACATTGCGGATTTAGCCACTTTCAGGACGTGGAGTGATGGCTTCAGTGAAGGCGTGAAGCACACCCCCAGGTCGTTTTGAGCTTCTACCTCTGGCAGCGGCATGTGATTCAGGTAATACACCCTCCGAGGCGTAGTGCTGGTTCTACCAAAGCGCATTAGGTTTGCATTTGGCCACATTGAATGGCATGAGCCAAAGGGTCGACCATTGCTCCAGTCGATGCAAATTTGCCTGGAGGTTTAATTTATCGTCTTGGTTGCGTATGAACTTCCAGAGTTTTAGGTCATCAACAAACATTGCGACTTCGCAGTCTAGTCCGCTTATGCTGTCATCAGTTTACATAAGGAAGAGGATAGGGCCAAGAACAGATCCCTGTGAAACCCCGCTCTCAACTGCTACCTCCGCCGACCGCTGTTCGCCAATACATGCGGTCTGGGTACGCCCAGTCAAGAAGTTTTCGATCCATTGAAAAAGGTTTCCCCTTATCCCTATGCGGCTGAGCTTGTATAAGAGACGTTGATGAGGCACCGTGTCAAACGCCTTCTTGAAGTCTACGAAGACTGTATGCACCGTATTCCCTTCATCGATCGCTCGGGTCCATTGTTCTAGACAATAGACCAGATTGGTCAAGCAGGATCTTCCCCTGCGGAATCCGTGCTGCTTATCAGAAAGAAGTTGATGTTGCTCCAAAAAGTGCATCAGCTCGCGTTTGACTATGCGTTCCATAAGCTTGCAGGATATTGAGGTGAGGCTGACCGGTCTATAGTTATTTGCGGTCGCCTGACTTCCACTTTTGTGGATGGGTGAGATCCACGCTGCCTTCCAATCGGGTGGCACTTGTCCAGTATTAAGAGAAGCTCGGAAAAGTAGGTACAGGGGTACTGCCAACTCTATGGCTAGCTCATTTAATAGTTTTGCAGGTATCTAATCCAGACCTGACGACTTCGTTTCTTTGAGCTGTAGAAGTTCTCGCAGAACGGTAGCTTCCGTGAGTGCAACCCAGTCTATGGTCTGCATCTCACCCATACTGTAGTTTACAGCGGTGAACTCAGCCTCTCTCGTAAAGACCGACTGAAAGAAGCAGGATAGATGTTCCGCCTTTTCGTTAATCTCGCGAATTTCTACACCGTCGTCTGTTTTTTTAACAGAGGAATAAGGTCTCTATTTCTAGTGCATTGTCTAGCATAGCTGTAGAAAAGCTTTGGGTTTCCTACTGCACGGTTTATTAGATTACTCTCGAAGTTTTGGTGGCTAATTCGTATCAGTCTCTTAACCCTGTTTCTCTGCGCCTTATACCTATTGTACGATTCGGGGGGTCCTCTCTCTGCGATAGATTTTAAAGATCCTTCCTTTGTGGTTTACTTCTCTCTTTAGCGTCGGCGGTAGCCATCGAGGCCTATTTGTTACTTTCTTTACCGTGATAGGACAAAAATCGGTAATTAGTCCGTGTAATACGGTTTTGAATGCCGACCAATCATCGAGAACGCACCCGGTAAATATTTCGTTTCAGTCGATCGCGCTCACTGTGGTTTTCATTTGTGTAAAGTACCCTCTCCAGATGTTGCGTCTGCTTACCGCACTACGATCAGGCACAGAGAAGAGTGAATATTCCCAATGTAGCACTACGTGATCACTTTTTCCGAGAGGTGGTAAACAATTTACGACGTCCACGCTATCAGGCGCTTTGGTAAGTACTAGGTCTAAGCAATTGGCTTGTTGCCCTTCGCGTATTCTGGTCGGATATAGGGCGTGTTGCTTTAGCGTGAATGCATTTAGGAAAACTTAGAAATAATAATGAACAGCATTAGGCATATTAATTGCTTAAAAAACTATAGGAAGTACTAAGTGTTTGTAAAGAAAAATACAATTTTCTCGATAATCCCGTGATTTTTGCGATCTAAAAAAGAGCTATAAATTAGAACAATAAATTTGGATGTTTTTAAGTTGAAAACTTAAAGCAACCACTTTCTTTATACAGAAATAACGTTTCTTTAGTTAAAATATTCTTTTTATTTCACCGTTAGTGGATAAATATTTATTTATTTCTTTGTTTTCAGCGTCTTCATTGATAAATTGCGCATCTGTTTGACGTTTACACCAAAACCTTTAAAATAAGATATACATAAAGAGCATTTACCGAAAGAAAGTGTTTTCCGATATTCGTTTTAATGATTATGGCCACGTTGCTGATATTAAGAAATGCCTCAAAACAGCAAACCACATTGTCGAGAGTGAATCATGTCCGCAGTGGAGTTCGGAAATTACTATTCCTAAGCTCACTGAGAAACTTTCCATACAAGGTTACCTCTTAGAAAGTGCTTTGATTAGATATTCGGCTGACGAACTTCTGTGTATATTAACTTTTTCCAACGTAATGTAACAATGAAGTTGGACAATTTTGACAATTTCTTTAAGTTCCTGAATATAAACGCTTCAATTTGTTTGAAGATGAAAGAACTTTCTTCTCTTTTTATAATGGATTGTTTTCCGCATTAGTGGATTTAGTCATCAATCAGCTTATTGCTTGCGAAGTCAAAAACTGCCACTTTTTGAAATACTTATTATTCTTCTGTCTGTTCCGTTTCTAAATAACGCAAAAGGGAAACGTATAGTATACAAAAAACTATATTCCTACCCCACATACTTTCAATAAGACAAATGCGCAAACGACATTTTTGAGTTCAATCAAACTTTCTGACTACACTTTTCTGTTATTGCATTTTGTGCAAAAAAACTTCACAGGATAGCTAAACATAATTTTTTAAATACAAATCTCTAATATTACCGCAAATAAGTGCGATTCCTTTAACTTGAATTCACTTGAATCTGTACAATTTTGGACAAAATTTTCTAGCTCTGCAAGGGATATCTTTCATACCTATTTTAGTTATTTTGGAGCTCCTTCATAGTATAATCAGCATTACTATGCAGTTTGGTTCTCTCTTTCGTAATAGCATAGGAAATTCCTTCCATATGAGACTACTCCCAATTTCCCCAAAACTAATGGCCATTTATCTTAATAAACCTAACTCAAATGACGATTAAAATAAGTAAAAGGCTTTCGCAGAATTTAACAAACTGAATGAATCAAAATATACGCTAAAATGCCAGGTCAAATTTCATCATGAAACTTGCATGGTCTTTAGTGACTGCTGTACATCTTCTTCCTTTTCTTTTAGACTTTACGTGTAACTGTTCGCAGCACAAAGTCGTCAGTCTCTGACATCGTCTGTTCCCTGCTTATTGCCCAGCTCCAGTAGAGGGCCTTCGCTTCACATCGGTTCCCTGAAATTCGCTTTCTACCGCGATTGCGCCTCTTATCGTCTGTTAAAGCCAGCTTATGCCCTCGTGTGGCGCACTGGGTTAAAGTGTTGGGGCGTTACTTCTACCCCCTCCTCTCACCCTTTGTCTCTCACCAGTCGCATTTTTCCCACCCGTCCTCACTCTGATTTCGCGAAACAGCATCTCTCTGTCTCTTTATCTCTCACGTTGGCTGCAGTTCTTAGCAGTCACACGGAGAGAAAGAGCTGGGAGGTGAATTCAATGGCACTTTCTTGGCCGGCGGACCTGCCTGGTGGGCGCCACTAGTCGGTTCACGAGCTTCCTTTCTCTCCCCGCCCTCCCCGCGTTTTTGTCCACAATGTTCTGTTGCACTTTCGGACGCCTTGCTTTTGGATATTTTATCCTCAAGTTTTTGTTTGGTTCCCATCTGCTGTCTCTCATTGTTCGCATTGTGCTGTAGGTACAGCTGCTCTCTCTTGTCGTCTTTCTTCCTGTACTACACACTATGTCTGCGTTGTGTGTGTTCGTGTTACGCTATTCCTTCCTCTCGTGATCATCGCCGGTCTTATCTCAACAGACTGGTTGAATTTCTTTGTCTATATCATCTGCAACTAAAATGGCGTCCCCCTGCCTTTTAACGCAGGACCCCAAAAATTGACTTAAATTAACCCTGTTTTGGCAACTTTTCTCTCTCCGATTGTTTCAATACATAACTTCTTCTGACGGATGGGTGCTTGTCGCTCTAGAAGCCGTATCTGTAAGGGTATTGATCGAAGCTCATTTGGTCGCCTCTAAAAAAGAATGAGTTTTCCTATCTGTTCTCTCTGCGGCTCTACTTTAAAAGCCGCAGATGGAACATGGCTATTTTCGCGTTCGTATGTGTGGTTTTGTGATTAAGGTGCTCTTATTTTTGGCCCTATTAAGATTCTTGCGTTCGCGTATTATTACCCTCTATTGTCCAAAATCTGTGTTAGGGTCTCAATCATCAAGCTATGGCCGCTGTCAGAGGCATTCATCAAACCAAAGAGTAGACAGTAGTATTATATGATGGGGAGCGCAGACATGCGGTAAAATAGTGGAGAATATTCGAGTTCCAGGAAGCAGTTGAGAAGAAGATGCGATGACTGGAACAAGAGTTTTATTTGCGTGACGTTTCGGATTCCGTCGGGAATCCTTAATAATAGGTGATGGTAACATAGTCAGTCATTCGCAGATAGGGTTGAAACATGCACGGTATGTACGTGTGTGATAATTATTCATTTCTGTAGCCACCGCTTGGTTCTTATTTGATGCGGTACAGGCTTGACATTTTGCGTTCGACTCACTAATTGCCTTGTCAGCGTCGGATGCGGGCCTGATAATTGCGTCAAAATTATGCCAGCTGTCGTCAGTGTTGCAGCTCACTCGATGGGACCCGGCCATATTTTCAACAGGCCGAAGTAGTCACAGAAGATGATAGCCGCGTGAGCCGGGGCTGCTCGAGTCATGGTTCTCAGGCCCCCTGTCCATCAACAAGCGCAATGATTTGGCGTTCCCATACGGTTTACTGAGAAGTTTCCTGAGCAGGAGAATCAGTCACGTGGGTAGGGCCGAGCGCAGCATCAATTCTGACGACAGAGGGCATAATTGTCACGCAATTATCAGGGTCGCATCCGACGCTGACAAGGGAAGTGTGGCAATTAGTGAGTCAAACGCGATTTATTGAAATAGATCAATGAAAGGTAAAAACGCAAAATTCAAAATAAACGAAGTACGGGAAATTGGCGAAAAAACCAAAGCTAAGGGTATTGTTTGAATATTTCAAAGCGGACTGCTCCCAGCCCGTGATGACCAATTAAACTGAAGGAGAAATTTGAAATTTATAATTGATGTGACTTATGATAGCCGAGACTTAATATGTAATCCAAGTTGACAGCACTTAAAGACCTAAACATTAATTCTAAATACTCGTCCTAACATCAACTTCTAATTCTAAGACGCCCACACGGCTCACTGGGAGGCGTGCAGTCCGATTCTGGTGCAAGAACCTGACTACCCTAGCAAGATTTTCCGAGCCATCTATCTAGAATCCACCAAATTAATATCGCTTGAACTAGTAAATGGCAGGCTTTGGCAGCTTTGAATAATTCATCCGACCGTCTAGCTATTCTCAATTGTGACGGTTTGCTTGGTAAAATCTGCCAAACCACTTGGCTAAAAAGATATTTCTTAGAAGTGAAGACTACGTTGAACAGCATATCCTGTAGGTACCAGAGGTATTGGGCCGGTTAGTCCTCACAACCACCCCTGGAGTAATTAATAAATAGGCAGTTACGCAATTTCAACAGTCTTTTTTCTGAAAAATTGAACGTTGACGAAGAAAGCAGATTTTAACGACGGCATATGATTTCGTGAGCTCTTGTCGAACTACGGAATTATTTATTATGGACATGGTGTCTGTCTGTGCGAACACGTGACTCTTGCAACTTCAAGTGCTCTCCGTGGTGTTGATTAGTACTTACTGGTATATGAATCGCTGAACCGAGCTCCCGGGCCACTCTCAACTGTCTCCTACGATCTTCTTAGCATTCCACAAGACCGCTTCAAGTGAGTGCATTTGTTGAACTTGACCGTACGTTCCTTTCGCAGATGTAATGAGGTGAATCAAGCAAACGTGCAGTCGAAATTTTGGGAGCACTTACTTTGTCCAAGCAAAATCTAGAAGGACTGCGGCCAGCAAATACCGACCAGACTACCAGCGCACAATTCTTATTATTTGCAGGGGGCATATATGCTAAAATCCAACAGCGTAGTGGATATGACACGAAACATCGACATTTTGTCTTCGATTAGTCATTGATATGGAGAAGAACCTTGTCATATAGCAATCGGCGTAAAAGTACGACCATGCAAATCAGTATTTCTGGGCTCATTATCGTCATTCAAACCCAATGACCTTAAAGTCAGGCACATTTGCATTTAACGCTTGTAGACTCACTGTTCCGCAGGCACTTTGCCGACCGCCACCCAGACACATACGCTTGCGCCCAGATAATCGCCGCTGCCCAAACGCTACGTGAACAAACCCTGCTCTTCACCACTGAATCATAGAACCTATGCCACCGGAGAGGACACCCCTCGCGTAGTGCTGCATGCACTGATTGGAGAAAACTTGCACCTGCTCCGCAATCAAGGTTCAGGGAGACTATTTCACAATGACACCTATGCATGCGATAGCTTTGGAGAAGAACAAATTTGACAATATAGGGACACATTGGAATCATACTTCAACCACAAGCCCGTTACAAGGAGACATAGGCAAAATTTATGTAGGGCATGCTGCCCTCGAAAGTACGGGAAGCATTTTCGAAAGCAGTGGAAGCGATAGCTGACGGGGGAACGAAAGCACGCAAGAATACATGATAACGAATAAAACGCACCAGAAGATCCAATAACAACCCGAGTTTCGGAAAGGTATTGGTTTCATTCGACATTTTGAGATTCGGCACAATATCGATATCATCCATTTATTCCGCGTCTGCCCCACAAAAAGGTGTTACAGGGACGATATTCTGTGCGTGTATGAGTTTTAATTGAGAGTGGGCTTGCACTTAACCTACAGCACTCTCTCTTCCCTTCCACATCTGTGCCCGTGACAGTCAAGGACACAAAAGTCAACATCGGTCGCAGGTGGCTGGCACGGCAGGTACAGCTTTTTTGCATGCCACCGCTCCCCATGTTCGGCATTTGTTGTTAGCACGCAAACACTATAGCCCTTGCCGTACTCTGATGTTACTTTGTGTTAGTTTAGCGTATCGATCATGTGGCCCATGCGGGGCACACCGATTCACCTACCATATACCACTACCTAAGTCATAACCGAGGCACACTTTCCACCTGTCATAACGTGTCCCTGGTGTGACTGTTTTTCGTCAGACATCTTGCCCACTGCCAATGGAACGTTACCTGGACCTAGAGAGCACATGCTAATAGAATCTTATACCACCTACTAAACGCATCTACTAAATGCTGTTTGTTTTCACATAGGTGAGTGACGCATCTATGTGATTGCTTTGATGCAAGTTATCACCATTAACGCCACTTTTAGCACCTGCTGAATATGCCGTCATAATCGACACTCATCTTAGCCATCTCGTGTGGACCCAGTCGATCATGGGCGCAAATACGATAGGGACCGTTTAGACCACATGGTCCAGTTCAATTTGAATAGCCTGAGCATGCACATTAGAAGCGGTAAGTGTCAGCTTGTTGACTATGGGGCAAGCCAGTCCGTCCTAAGAAAACACAATTCAACTAAAACCATCCAAAGCTATTTTTCACAAATATCTCATCATCCTTATAACACATATAGAGAAATGTAGGCAAAAATACCAAACACTGTGACATCAGAAGTCATTTTTGATGGAAATAGAGTGCAGTGCGACGTATGAAATGATATTCACCGTCCGAAAACTTGATTATATTAAGCAGTAGTGGCCAGCTATTAAGCCCACCTCGGATCAGACCAAATTGGGCTTAATAAACGGCGGGCTTATTAACCGTGGGCTTAATAGCCGGCGACTACTGCATTATGCTCTTGTGTTCAATATGGGGATAAATACGCCAAGAGCATAATAAGAGGCAGCAGGATAACTATATGATAACGCCATGAAAATATTAATCAACTTTGATAATTATCGAGGGTCAATGTATCGAAAAGTAGCCTTATAAGGTACAGATGCATAAAATGCCAACGACTGAATAATTTTTTTCGCAAAGACACTGCGAAATTATTACAAGAAACATATTAATTTTACGATGTTTCTTGAGCATTGAAAATAACCACGAGCCTACGAGCCTTTATTTCAGTAATTGAAGAAAAAGCCAGGTATCCCTTCTGCTGTTAAATATACTGCGAAACGAAATCCAGAAGAAAAATGCACTATTATAATCTAATTATGCTTGCCTTTGTTAGAAAACAAAGATAGGACGACATATTTACTTACCAGGTGCCCAATTTATAATTAGTAATGTTTAACTGCAGAGAAATGAAAACAAATGATTCAAAAGCAGCGTCAGCATCCTCGGGTCCGTTCTACGCTCAGTCGTTAAACCTATTCTAAATATCAGTAGCCTATAAGCGTGTTAGCAAGCGATCGAATATTTAGTCTTTGAAAAAGTTTGCCCACTGTGTGTATGTTTGATGCCCGTATACCGTAAAATACAATATATTTTATAGAAGCAGCATACTAGTATGTTATCGCGATGATGGCACCAGCTTGCATCTTGAAAAAAGGCGTTAGTCTTACGTATTAAATGGAATTGGAAACGTAGGGACTCTTTGTAGATAATAATTTCGGTGAAGTCAAACGTAATCAGCGTTCTCTTCAGGATTTCGCTTATTATTTCTTCGACGGCTTGTAGCCGCTTGTCCACGCCCTTTTGTTAGCCTTAGAAATCCCTTGATCAAAACCTGCAGTGTCGGTAGGTTGTCGTTGATAGTGGGTGGGTATGTGATTGTGGCAGTGTTACCATGGAAGCGCGATGCAGACGGCCTATATTTAACCCCTTCATAGTGTTATCTTTATACTGAATTACGGAGGACTCCAAATGATGGCAATATAATTAATAAGCAACTCTGGTTACCTCCAAAAGACTACATAGCTAAATTTACTACAAGATTTGTTGGTAGTGCATCAAAGGCGATATACGTACTGCTAATACGCCACCGCAGTCTAATGTGTACCTTTGGTAATCTGCACTCTGCTATCCTCGCTTATTAAGATTAAAGTAGAGAGGTGTTATTAGACATCCGCCCTCAAGTTATGCCACATGTAGTAGTCTCTTAAGTTAGTCTTCCACGTGTTCTACTTGGTTTCGAAAAGTCCTTTAACATAAGCCTGATAAATTGCTAATGGAAATCAAGTGTTGTTCGAACCATGTCTTGTCACCTCTTCTTCTTCTGTGAAAATTGTACCCTCTGAATTATCCCATGCCGATCTAGCAACGAACTATGGGAGTGCTTAATCACACTACAACAAGAAGACACCTGCTCGTTATACCGAGTTCTACACGATATTAGCCTCCGAAAAGGCAATAACAGTATAAATCCATGAAATTAGTGCACAACTGAAACATTATAGACTGCGATACGTTCCACTTTTTTAAAATCATCTACGTTTCTGTGTTAGTGCATTAATCTACACATAAGGTACCTGTTAGTTGCTCGATACTAACGGCGATAACCCGTAGTTGTTTTCCCGTGTGCTACTAATCCACAAACCAAGCAACCTGTTAAAAATCTCTGCGTAAACTCAACGTATTAGATCTAGAGAGAAGTCAGCAGTAAGTTCAGTGTTGCATGACAGGAAAGATCAAATGTCTGTTTTGTGTTCAGCCCCTCCGATGAAAATGAACTACATCCCTCAATTAGTCATTAAGTTCGAAGAACTTGCACTCAAAAGTGGACCTGCTGCTTGGTCTACATTGTAACTATATTCTATGTGATCATATTCAGTAAGCATTCATGCATTTATAGTCCTCTCTTTCACAAACATTTTCAAAGCATACAAACAATTTCTATAGGGTACAACGGGAATATCTGGTCGGTTAAAGGGTGGGCCTGTAGACCGTTAACAATCTCTTCCGTCAAAGTACATATTACTCCTAGACAAGCAAAACCGGAAATAATACGGTCTTCTAAACCCTGCCCTGCTAGGCTGGGCTGCTGGCCTCTCCCATTTGGCGAGGGAAGCTGTGCTTTAGTGAAGGCAAAAATCGATTTTCTTTACGATTAGGCAGAAACGCGCACACTTCTTGATTTCGCTTGAAGGTCAAAGCTATAACGGAGATTTCCATGTTTCGCAGTCACTCCATCGCGTATGTGTTTCAGTTAACCGGTGTTTAGGCAGCACAGACTGGCATAATGTTAGCGTATCCTACAACCATTTTACCCCGTTAAGTGCGGTTTTCGCACTTTTTTAAATGAGAAAACTGAAGTATAGAAAGGTCTGCGTCGTCTGCCTATCTACCCAATTCCGCCTCTGACATTCCTATGTTATAAGGATGGAAAGTACAAGTGGACTGTTAAATGTTTTGGTTTCATTGGAGAAAATTAGAGTTGAGATGAGTTTACTCAAAACTTCAAAGTATTTCTGTCTGAACATGCCTAGAATGTTCCATATATCCTTTTCCCTCCCGATATTAATACCAAACAGATGTGCTTTGTTCATCTGAATAAAACACACTTTTGCGGCCCGTTTCCCTAGTCAGAAGGACAAGTGATAATTCTTGTCTATATCCTATCATTTGTATCTCTGTCTTTCCATAAGCGTCATCTTCTTACCCTCCAGCATTATTTACACACTAATTTGATCATTTTAAATACAAAACTAAAACTTTTTTCAGTTCTTAATGAATACAAAATGCTGCTTACTGTTCTACACACCGTTCGGGATCTTCTTGCTATCATATTTACTGTATTTGAATAACGAAAAGCTCTCTCAAGAGTTAAACCGTTAACAATTTTAAAGATTTTCTCATTTTCTTGCTTTTAGTAATTCCTCCACAGAAATGCTTGGCCGTGTAGCTTGCCGTTCACTTCCAAATGTCACCAGCCTGCTGCGGTCTACCACCCGTTTTCTCCTTTTGACTCCTCAGAATTGGAAATCAAAATCTCGCGCTTCTACTGAGGATGACATTCTGCGCGAGTCCTCAGCCGTCAGTTTACTTGCACAACACAAATCTGTTAGGCTGCTGACTGAAGATCTTCCCAAGGAGCTCTCCCACCTGACCCCTCCTGGCTCAGATTCTGAATTTGCCGAAGTTCCCAGTGACAAGCTTAAGTCTTTGATTAGAAAGATGGGTCTTTCTCTTCTTCTAGTGGGTTTCACTTGATTTCATACCTGCTTCCTGCTCTTGCAGGATTCCAGGAGACGGTTTTGAATCCTTACTCATAGATTGCCACCAATTGGCGTACATTTTTGTGCATAAGTTATCTTAGGGATGGTAAGTACGGGCGGGCCCCCACAGCCACACGGATTGTTTGTTCGAGGTTTTCTCTAGCGCTTTCGGTGTAGGGTCGTCGTTGGAGTACCAGGTCAGAAAGTGTTTGTTGTGGTGCTGGAAGCACGTGTCCGTTACAAACAGTCGGTTCCGTTCAACAAAGTTCAGCAATCTGTCACCATTTCCACATCGCGAACCAAGCCAAAGCGGCCGATAAGATGGCTTTTTTGGAGTCACCCAGCCCAGTTCGGCTATTCCAATCCCCGGCAACAATCAACAGATCGCGGCGAGGAAGCCTTACAACCAATGTTTGTAGCTGAGAGTAAAATATGTCCTTATCACGTTGGTCAGCAACAGACGTTGGCGCATATACCGCAACCACAGATATGTTTGTGAAGTGGCCCTTCAAGCGCACATAAGCCATGCGTTCATTGACTGGTTCCCAGGCAAGTAGTGCACGGCTTGCTTGTTGCGAGAAGGCAATTGCCACACCATGTCTGTCTGAGAAGTTATGGGGGCCACTGTGGTATAGAGTAAAGTGTGAGTCAACTCCAGGAACTTCTTTTTCCTGGGCGTCGGAGTTAAGGAGTTGGACTTCGGACAGGCAGCAGACATCGACGTTATACTGATAAAGGCTGCGCACCGTCAGGCTTTGGGTACCAGGGGCCAGGAACGTTCGCACATTCCAGCATCCAATACCAGGAGTCCGATTTCGATTAAGTAGTCCAGCTCCCATACTATTCGCCCGCACCACTGGACAAGGGTTGCGGAGTGCATCGGTTCCCGCGGACGCCGTAGAATGGATCGTATTGCAGTTATAGGACATAAAATTCATTTAGGTGACTCGGGAATTTCGGGTACGAGCGGGTCCTACACAGCCGCACGGATTGTTTGTTTGGGGTTGTCTCATCTAGCACTTTGGCTCAATAGCCTAACCACAAGGCAGTGGTAGCAAACGAACTTATTTAATGACGGTTCATGCTCGCCAAGTCACAGTGCCGTGTGTGTGTGTGTGTTTGTCGTAGCCCGTAGTTGGATCAGGAATCCCCGCCGGAATCCAAACTGGGAGTAGTTGGGAAAAGCCGCGACCTCGACCGGTTGGAGCCACAGGTCCGCGGGAGTGAGGTGGGTGCCTGGCCGAGAACTGCAGGCGAAGAGATGACGGCAGTCATGCGGCAAGACGCCGCAGTCGGGTATGGATGGGTCGAGCCGGTGTTGGTACTGGCGAAGGAGCATGCAGTAACCACTGCGTAGCTGCGCCAGGGTACAGAGAGTCACCCTCGGGAGATGTCGTTCCGAGGCCGCAATCGGAGGTGGATAGCCACCCAAAAGGACAAGGGGACGGTATCCTCGTTTCTTCTCGACAACGACTCTGGTGGAGACGCTGTAAGCCTGTCTTGGTGGCAGAGCTATTAACAGGTAGATGCGCGAGAGACGAGGCAACAGCTTCCTTGTGGAATGCTCGAATAGACGGCCGGACGTTGCGGCAGGGCTCGGGAGCGGTGCAACGGTGATGATTAGAATGGCCGGGTTGAGAACAACTCCACCAGAACTGCTGGCTAAGGAGAGTGTTGTGATGGGCGACCGGTAGAACAGAAGCCTCCGCATGACGATGATCTATAGGCGTTATTTTATAGCAACCCGTGATCGAGCGGAGGGCAGCGTTCTGTGCCGACTGGAGGCGGCGGAGGCTGGAAGAGCTCATCGTAGGAGACCAGATTGATGCCGCATAAGTCACAATGCCGTCGTCAGGCTTTGCGACACTTTAAAGGCTTTTGGCCTGCCAGACAGCCCGCCGTGCCCTGGTAGCACTACTGTCGCTGCTGGTCCATGACTACTTATCCACCAGACCCGAGAGTCCAATTATTTCGCAGCTGAACTTCACTGAATATCGTTCCACTATCCGCTGCCTCTGGCGCGCTGGGTAGCCAGCTGCTAGGCTAACGGATTACCCACCTTCCCGATGTTACTGTGCTCGACCCGAAACTGCCACCTAATTGGAAACGTCAAAGTGGAGATCAGCCCAAAACCTGGCTCGATTCAGTTCGTCACGACATGGAAGTGGTTCTTGGACCTTCGGTTGGTTGGTAGCCTATGTTGGATCAGGGGTTTCCGCCGGAGTCCAAACTGGGTGCAGTTGGGAGGCGGAGAAAAGCCGCGAACTCGGCCGGCTTGAGCCAAAGGTCCTCGGGGGTGTTGAGTGCCAGGCTGGCAACGGCAGACGAAGAGGTGACGGCAGTCATGTGGTGAGACGCCGCAGTCCGGTATAGAAGGGTCTCCGGCCCTGGCTAATAGAATGGCTCAAACTGTACAGGTCTGCTATGGATGGTCACGCGTTGAGAAGCACCGTAGGACACATCACCGAGGCCGGCTAGATCAGTCATGTTCACATCCGCCTCAAGTACACGTACAATAGCAGATTTTGTCTAAATGCTGTCTTCTGCAATAAATGGTATTTTACAGTGGCCAAGGCAACCGCCACCTTCCCGAGCTTCATTTGATGCCCTAAACCGAATTGCTGCCAGCTTAGCATCTACAAACTGAGTACACGCACAACGAAGCTAGCAAACTGTTGAGGAACGAAGGTCTCTATTAGTAGAATGTTCGAACACTGGCATAATATTTTTTTAAGATGCCAAGTTTTACTGACCTCTCTTTCCTTCTCTCAGGGT
This sequence comes from Ligula intestinalis, assembly GCA_036362985.1. NCBI lineage: Eukaryota > Metazoa > Platyhelminthes > Cestoda > Diphyllobothriidea > Diphyllobothriidae > Ligula > Ligula intestinalis. The sequence goes on from JAYGXS010000002.1 coordinate 94,992,380, forward strand.
ACCTAACCTGGAATGGATACTAAGTTTGCTTATCCACCCATAATCCCCAACAATATATTTTTTATGCCCATCTAGGTTGAAGATGCTGCAACTCCAGTCTTCAAAATCGGAACGCCGGTGCAGGGGTCTAATTCAGGCGCCGCGGCTTCTGGCATCAAGTCGAAGGTCCTCAGAATACGTGCACAGATTGATGACCACATGCTGGACATAAAAGTAAAGCAGGCCAAGGAATTGCTGCAGCGGGGTTATCCGCTCTCTGTTGTTGTACGCCTGTCCTACCGGGATATCAATCGTTCCTCTGGACTAGATGAGGCTGAAAAAGATAGACTCAAAAAAGTAAGCAGCCTACTACTTCTACCCTATTGACGTAATTGTAGCCGCCCATTTCCTTGGTCCACAAATATTAGTACCAGTAATTTTTACCCTGAAAATGACATATCTCGGTCTGTCGTGATGGAGTCTATGAGTTTTAAGCTATATACTATTTAACATCGATATGCCTAAAGAATCGGGGTCCAGATATTTTATCGTGTTCATCGTCTCCCAAAGAAGAGGGGCGGGTTTGGGGACTAAATTATATTTGAACTGACGTTTCATAACCCTTCTTGCTTCCATGGTCAGAGTATTGTAGTTGGTTGCTTAGTAGCCCTTGTTGGATCAGGGGTTCTCGCCGGAGTCCAAACTGGGTGCAGTTGGGAGACGGAGAAAAGCCGCGTACTCGGCCGGCTTGAGCCAAAGGTCCTCGGGGTGAGTTGGGTGCCTGGCCCGGAACTGCAGGCGAAGAGATGACGACTGTCATGCGGCGAGACGCCGCAGTCGGGTATGGGCGGGTCCAGCCGATGTTGGTACTGGCGAAGGCGCATGTAGTAGCCACTGCGAAGCTGCGCTAGGGTACAGCGAGTCACCCTTGGGAGATGTCGTTCCGAGGTGGCAATCGGGGGTGGATAGCCACCCAGAAAAACCGGGGGATGGTAGCTGGATTTAGTGTCCACAACGGCTCTCTGGTGAAGGCGCTGGTAGCCTGTCCTGATGGCGGAGCCATCAACGGGCAGATCCGAGAGAGACGAGGCGACAGCTGCTTTGTGGAGACCTCGGATAGACGTCCGGATATTACGGCTAGGCTCAGGAACGTTGCAACGATTGTGCTTCGGATGGCCAGGTTGTGAACAGGTCCACCAGAACTGCTGGCCTAGGAGTTTGTTGTGCGCGGCGACCGTCAGGGCAGAAGCCTCCGCATGAAGGTGATCGATGTGCGACACTTTATAGCAGACCGTGATCGTGCGGAGGGCACCGTTCTGTGCTGACTGAAGGCGGCGGAAGCTGGAGGAGCTGATTGTGGGAGACCAGATTGGTGCCGCATAGGTGAGATGCGGCTTGGCCAGCGCCTTGAATTTGGTCGCCAGCGTCTCTTTCGAGCAGTCCCAGAATGTGCCCGCGAGCGCCTTGAGGATCTTGGTGCACCGGCTCACTTTGCTTGCGACCTCCCTCGCATTGTAGTTGCTGCGTCTGGTGGTCTTGAGTTAGCCAGCCTTGTTGTTTCAAGGCAAACGAACAGCAACGGGTGACCAGTCCGCCGGTTGACGTTGGGGAGCCCAGCAAGAATATTGACTCGCCTTTAATTACGCTGACCGCAGAGGGGACGAAGGTCGCGCAAGCCCGCCAGTGGGGCAAATGCAGTCGGCAACGAACGGGCAGGTCAACGATGGCGCGTCCGGCGCGGGTATAATGCAGGGCAGACAGCAAGGCTGACTAACGCACGACCACCAGATGCAGCAACAATACTCTGACAATGGAAGCGAGAAGAGTTCCGAAACATCAGTTCAAATATAATTTGGTCCACTAACCCGACCCCTCTTCTTCTTATTTGGGAGACGACGGACGTCCTCCAGCGTTGGATACCGAAGATAAAGGTCCAAGAACTGCTTCCGTGTGTTGGCAGACGGTTTCAAGCCAAGTCTTCAGTTCCCTCCTCTTCGACGCCTCCAGTTGGGCTGCGGCACCGGATCGAGGGCATCATAGCGAAGCTCGTGAGGCGGACGACGGAGAACGTGTCCAAACCACCTCAGTCGCCTTTCTTGAATCGCCTGAGGTATCCTCGCAGTACCATCGCAGCGAATGCGGAATATCTTATTCGGGATAAAGTCAGTATACTTAACTCGTAAGATAGTCCCCAGGCAGCGGTGGGCAAATACCTCCAGTCTTCGCTCATTTTCAACGCAGAAAGCCCAACATTTGCATCTATAGAGGAGGAATGGCCGGATGGATGCATGGTATACACGAATCTTCGTGGCAATGAAGATAAAAATGTCCTCAACGGCCAGATTCAAACCTCCGACCCTTCACGAAGTCGAACGCGTTAACCACTGTGCTACCCAGGCAGAGTCAGTACTGGATAAATCCAACTATACACATGGTATGGTATAAAGTTACGCGCAAGACGTCCTTATTCGTTGCTTAGGTCATATCCATAATCCTCAAACATCCCGGCATCCATATTGGCCTTCCCTTGGAATAAAAGTTGTAATCCTTGTTGACTCACGAACTGGCCGTACTCCCACAGACAAACGGAAATATGTCTCTTCATAGCAGACAGTATTCAACCAGCAAGTTTATTGATGTCATAAAAAGTTCGTCGGCAAGAGAGTTTGAGAGCACGTTAATTAGGTCAGCGTCTACTAATTTTTCCCAGTTTTTTGATTGCTTCTTTTATAACGAGTGCATTCTACTACCGACACAAAGCCTTACATTTCCTGGCAAACATCCCTTTTATTTCCTGCAAGGTCCTTTACGAAAAATGTAGACACCGCTTCGTTGAAGCCTTCAAAACCTGCAGCACCCGTCCGCCGAAGGTAATCAACACGGCTGACTACAAGGAATTCACGATCCTCTTCTCTTCCTCGGAATCCTAGCACTTGATGAGACAATCTGCCAATTGCCTTCTCCTTTCAGACAACGCCAGTTGCATTTCACCAATTCCAGCTTCCTCAGTTGCTATTAGAGAATGCTCTGTCTTTTTATTGGTCGTAGTGCCTTTTGCTCAACGTTATTTACGACTTGCTAGCACTTTTGTACATATAAAGTATAGTATTTAGGTCCATTGAAATGCTTCTTAATCCTTCAGTACCACGTCCAACTGACCGGAAGGTTCCAGAGCTACAAAACTGTCCATCATCTAGTACGTAACCACTTTTATTGGCTTTGGGACGATTTTTAAATTGCGCCAAGTAACTGAACTCGCAGGAGATAAGAGATTTCGGTTTAAAAAGGTTGTAGTCTGAAAAGCCGTGCCACTAACTGGCAGACAATCTGTTGATATTTACATGAAAATTCGGCTTCAAATTGGCTTCTTTTCCAGATATTTCGTCCCAACTTTCCTGATAAGACATTGTTTACAGGGAAAATGTACAGTGGAATGAAGGAGGGGGGAAGTCTACTTGGGAGTTTTTCCAGCTCGTGGACGGGGCTTCGTAAGTGGACTCAACCGACCAACAGCATAATCATCCGGCCTAAAAGCAGAAAGGTAGATGCAATCATGACTTGTGTTCAGTTGAACGGACAGGACTATATTTGAATAATAGGTATATCAGGTAATCCAGCAATGGCTCAAACAGTTCCCACTGAACAGTTATAAAATTAGTGTACTATCGATAGGAAATCCTCCGTGTATTGTTTCGTACGACAGTTCGACTGTCGCTCTCGATGCAGGCTGAAGCAACGCGGTGACTCCAGCAGGGTAAAAGTGAAAGTAGACTAGCAAAGAATCTGTCCAAATCTCTTACCACTCCCACACTTGAACGCGATGTCAAGACAGAGTCAAGAAGACCGGAGATGAGGAAGGGCGCAAACGGCTGGCGCAATAAAGGCCACATGAAGAGGGAGCAATTGTAGCCTGACTCCCAGCACATAGTAAGCCACTCCACACAACAATATACTGACTCCGGTGTCAAAGTTATCCTGTCAGTTGGTAGTCCTGCAAGACACATCTGTTAGCGCACCCCGATAGCTTCAGACGCATCTGATTGTTTTTAGTGAAATAAGAAATGCGATGAGGGTCGATCTCAGTGGCAATTCAACGGTCTTGTCTTGCAAATGCATCGAGAAACAGACTTATTTGAGGCTACTGCTTTGATCCTTAGGTCATTTTTGACGTTAAGTCCTAATTTCAGAATCTTGCATAGATTTAGACAACCTAATATGTGAGAGTAAACTATCGTCCAAAAGTTGTTCTCGAATAAGTCAACAATAGCTGTCATTGGAAGGACAAATTTCGCTTCTTAGAGGTTTGTAGTCAATTCTTAGTGCAGTGCGCAAGTTACTGAGCCACATTTTTGCAGGGGGCATGATGCAAAAGATCACAAGAGATTATGAGGAATGAACGCAGGCGCGCTGGCAAACGTACCAGTCAAAGAGTTTGGGGTAGTTCTCTATTTCTTCAGCTGTGTAGGACTCAAGAGGTTTGGGAACGGGCATCACTTGGCGGATGACACCAGAAACGTTTTTCAACAATTCCTCAGGCACAGTCTAAAAAGCAATATACAAGAAAATAAAAATTCGACAAAATTGGTGCTCCATTGTTCGCCCAACTATCGGATGATGACTGATGAGCATGAGTCGTCAATTGCGCCGCGGGGTTAGCTTCCGCGTGCAAGTAAAGTCCTGATAATTAAATCAATCCTGAAATTAATTGCTTACAGACCTGTGCAAGTGTCCGCTACCAATTACGCATTCACGAAAAATTTATAACCATTCAGAATGCAATCGATATTTGTCAGTGAATCTCTAAGCTTGCGACACCAAACAGTCTTTTTGGTGTTGTGCTGTTGTGTTACTCCAGTATTGTCCTACTCGAAACGGTAGTGCCGGCCGGACGGCTTGAAGACACGCAAGGATAATAGGGGCATTGTGTGTAACAAATTGCTTTCGTTGGTTATTCTTTAGGAGTGGGTTCTGCTTTTCGATATAATGTGGCGCGTACGGAGGGTATTGGCCCTGTGAACAATAAAATAAAAATGGCCTAAATGTCGTGCGATTACATCAAAGGTTCCAAGGATATAAGGCAGGGAGCTTGCTAAAATGCGAGTTCTTCAATGAGGCTGGGGGCCTGTAACCCTGTTTCACGGCTGAGGCAGTATTTTTTAATGAAGCTGATAGGATATCCATTTAATCAAGGCCGCAAATTAATTCTTATACATATCTGCCCAGTTACAATAAAGAAAAATCTGGTGGGGAGTTCGAATATAGGTCCCCTTGTGAGTTGCAGGATGGTGGCTTCAAATCTCATTTTGTGGCGACCGTTCGAAACGAAAGGACTTCGGTAGGACATATCAAGCTACGGATTTTAGTACACTGTGATTTTTGGCGCGAACAAAAAACAAAACGATGGTGCTGGAACAAGAAACGGAATCATGCATTTGCACTAACTCCATTGCCAAGCTACACGTTTGGTTTTTCTATCGTGATTCCGTACGAGTGGAGGCGCATTCGCCTGCAGCAGTACGAATTATTTCAGAATGGGCATTATGCGATTATTCTACAGAAGCCGATTGCCTCTAACTCACATGTTAATTGAGTAATGACTTAGGCACAACTCAAAGTCCTGCCATTAATAATGTCTGACATTATTAACTTAATATTTGCGGGGAATTCAAATACCAAACGCTGGGGTGGATGGGGGGATCCGCATTGCTCCCGAAACATCCGTGAGGCACGTGTCTGGTTTTTGGCTGATACCTAGTTGGAATTATAGTTCAGAACGGAAGGATTACATTGCGCCTTAGGAATGAATCTAGAGCGCTCAGCGGCAGCTACATAGTGACTAGTAAAAAGTGCAGAAGAAGTGCCCACAAAGACAATTGAGAATAGGTTGGTCATTTCGGTCAATGAGCTTTGAATGGAGATAAAGCGTGGCAATGGTAATTAATGGACAATAGTATGAATCAAGGTACATTAATGAATAAAAGGACACTGCACAAAGTACAGATACTAAATTTTGGGTACGGTCGCAGTAAAATATCAGACTCCACGACTTACTTCAATGCCATCGGGGAATATGTGGAGACGAGCGAGCCAGTCGGGTCTGGCTACACGGTTAGGCAGATGGACACGAATTTCTCGTCTGATGATCTAAAATGTACGAGCATCTTTTTTTACAAAAAGCGTCGTTTAAAAACACGTTTTGTGTGGCCTAATTTTATTTATCACTGATAACAGACTGCAAATTGAACGTCACTCCAGACGCTTACCGCAAAGTGTATGACAAAATGTAAGTAAGTAAATAATCGCTAATCGATAAATTTACTTACGGAACATTCCACGTTGGTACGAAACTATTTTGATTTCTGAGAATAGCCGAAAACGTTATAGGTATTCTTAAATCCATAAAGTTTTTGTCTAAAACTTCCCTTCAGATTTACGGTTGGAAATGTGATAAGCCGAATTGCATCACACGCCTCGGTATAACACCAGACTAACTGCCAGTATGCGAAAAATAGATACCTGGTTTTGTAAAATTCCATAGAAAACTACATTAACCGATATACCCATAAGGCATAGCTAGTTTGGTAACGGAATAATAGACGAAGTAACATTAAAAAAGCATTTTTTTGCATGAGTTAAACACACGAATAGTTTAGTGCAAATCTCGATGACACATAAAAAAATGCTTTTTAAACAGGAAACAGAAAAGGTCAGGTCCACCACTCGGACCTCCAGAGAGACCCACCCATAGGAAAATCAGAGTCTGAGCAGAAAGCCCTTATAAAGAATACAAACATATATTCAGACTACATATAAGTAGCGATAGAATTGAATATGCGAGTTCCGGGAAACAGTTCAGAGGAAGAAGATGCGGTCACTGGAATAATAGTTTTATTCTCCTGACGTTTCGGATTCTGTCGGGAATTCTTAACCATAGGTAATCGTAGGATAAGACATGCGCAGATAGGGGTGATACATGCACAGATTGCACGGTATTTGTTAAACGTAGCGGTCATCCGCATGCGTACTACAAATATCAGCACCTGTAGCCACCGCTTTGGGTCCTAATTGGTGCGGTGATGGCTTGAAACTCCGCGTTCAAATCATTAGTTAGTAATAGCAGCAGATAACGTACAAAAAATACTCCACGACTAGGCCGCACTAGTTTAAACATTTCTCAAAGCAGAGACTCTGGCAACCAAAATTACATCCGGTGATATTTGTAACGACACATTCATAGATACTTTCCAATAAGCACAGGTACAACATTAAGGAAAAAAGAAAAGCTCATCTAAGAAGAGAGACTAGAGATTAGTTGGAGCCGCAGTGTACATGTGTATAAAAGAATTATTGAAGGATTGTAAAAAGTGTACAGAACCATAAACTAACTTCTGTTGGATCTCTCTGGTGCAATTCAGCCATAGTGTCTTCAACACGAAAGGCACCAAACCTTAAAAGACAGAAATACACAATTATTATCCGAAAAGTACCGCGTGTGTGTGGTGTAAAGGAAACGCCTCCAGTATGCACTGTTGTCTTTAGCAGCAATATTTCGGCTGTTAAAAACGATAACACTATCTCCGACGTCACCTCTTGGGTCGTAGATACGTTTATGCGTCCCTTTGAGATAAGCTGCTATTTTCTCTCCAGACAACATTGGACATTGCATATATGCATCATAAAGATACCACTGGCGTGCAAACGTCCGCCATTTCTGCAAAACTATCGGAAATGAAGAAGCAACCAAACCTGGACTCTGAAAAATGACATCCTGAAAGTCACAGAAGCGACAACGGCAAAATTCGCTGCTTATTGCGTTTGCCGCTTAGGTTACAGTTTATTAAAAGCCTAATGGGGTGCAGAAAAAGCGTAGTCTGCCCACGCATCTAAGAATTTTAATAATTAGACCATAGTTTGCCAAAGAACTTCACGGACGTTTGCTGACAAAAAAATGTTTCTGAGATTGTACTATAGGGAGTAATTAGCACTGTGAACAAAATAAGTAGTAGAGTGTGTTGAATAGAAATACAATTTGTTCAAAATATACTGTGGACCCTATGCCATGATGGCCTATCGGGCCACTCTCCACTCGTCCACGGGGTATTCTCCCTTCTTCTTACTCACTGGTCGTCATCTCTGACTACCCTCCGACTCCCTACTCCCACTGCATACGTCCGACGGTTCGTCCCCGGATGCGTACGCT
>JAYGXS010000002.1:95005558-95047532 GCA_036362985.1 Ligula intestinalis
AGCGTACGCATCCGGGGACGAACCGTCGGACGTATGCAGTGGGAGTATGGAGTCGGAGGGTAGTCAGAGATGACGACCAGTGAGTAAGAAGAAGGGAGAATACCCCGTGGACGAGTGGAGAGTGGCCCGATAGGCCATCATGGCATAGGGTAGTTTTAGTTCCCGATTCCGGCTGTCGTGCGATTCGGCTAGGGCTTTCAGGAGGTTGATAATAGTATAATTTGTCCGTTCAGTCTGTCCATTTCCTTCCAGGTGGGCCAGTGTGGTGTGGGTCTTGTGGATGCGAAGTAGGTCGCAGAGGTCGTGTACGAGTTTGCCCTGAAAGTTGGCGCCACAGTCTGAGTGAAGGGACAGTGGTGCGACAAAGCGACAGACCCAAGCGGACAGGAAGGCGTCGGCAACAGTAGCTGCACCTTGGCAGGCTAAGGGCACGGCTTCTGCCCAGATGGTAAAATAGTCAACCATGACGAGGATGTACCGGTTGTGGCTGTCGGTGAAGGGTAAAGGTCCCATCACGTCGATGCCGAATCGCTCGAAAGGGGATCCGGTAGCCATGGGTTGGAGAGGTTCTCGAGGTCGGGTGTTGGGACCTTAAAAGCTTGTGCAATTAGGGCACGTGTTGCAGAAGGTGGTGACCTGTTCCCGAAGGTAGGGCCACCAGAATCTATGGCGAGCCACAGCCTCGGTTTTAGCCTGACCGACGTGACCCAGGTCTTGGTTTAAGTCCGTTATAACCGTGTTGGATACGATATGTACGATACATTTACGATACATGTACGATACATTTACTCAATTTTACCTTGAATCTCATGCCCATTTTAACACGTTTTACACTTTTTTTCGATTTTTCGTAATTTTCTCAAGGCACTCTGACATATAAGTCCCTATGTAGGGTGATATATGTGTCGCATTTATGTTTTCTCCCTAAGAGTTACTGAGCTTTTGTTTAAGTGGGTTGATTGGAGTGACCTTTATTTCTCTAAGTTTTGAAGGTGCGTTTTTAAAGCACTTTCTAAGCAGGCTCTAACAGTAACCAAACATCCTAAGATATCGTAGTTAGATTATAAACTATTTTCCACAACTTTTTTTAAAATGACAGTTCGTGTGTTGTCACGGCTAAATTCTTATTTTATAATCGGGAAAGTTTTTATGAACCAAAGTTTTCATCGAGCCCAGAAAATATTTTCGGAAGTTTTTCCATTATCTGCCCTTCTGCTCAACATTGTGCCTACACATTTTGATAGTTTTGAACTGTGCCTAAACACAAACAATGCTTCTTGTTTTTTATGTCTTTTAAATGTATTATAAAGTTAGATGCGCCTTACTGGTATGTTATCACAGCGGCTCTGCTTCTGGCATATCAGAATCCTGCATTGCATGATATGTTAGGATTTATTAATTGGCAAGTATCTATAGGCTCTCGAAAACGTTCATGAGTATTTGACAGTGTGTACTTTTATCTTGCCGAGAATGCACACAGCAGCGATATTTGGTCGTTGATCTAAGTTAAAAAATTATTGTGCCGATATAAATGCACATACTGTAGAACAGGAATAGCTTAATAACTATATGATCAACTTAAATCGCTTGGCCCCTGAAAGCTTGTGTCGAATTAAGAACTGCGTCATGCAGTAGTAAATTATCACACGAATGACCGCCCACTATTTTGTAAGAACGAGAGGCTGATACAGAACAATCTTTATTTGATTTAAGAATCTTCCAGATGAATAAGGAAATAGGTTGACGTCATCAAAACCCCTGCTGCTGTATATGAATGAAATCTAGTCGAAGGCGTTGAAACCTTCCGCTTTTAGCCCTTTCTATCTATGTGATGCCAGTTTCAAAATTAACTTCAAACACTAAGCATATTGTGCACAATGACCATGGTAGATGAGAATGCAAAACCTTGGATGATTTTCAATTTTTGCAACCTTTTATGATCTTTGCTGTATTCAGCTATCTTGGGCTAAACACTTTCGAGACTTAAAAACTACGAGCGTGCGTCGATATATGAATCCATTACTGCTATTTCCTCTGAAAGGGCTGTTTGCAGAATTAGACATAATATTTAATAGTTAGAATAACATTTCATACATGTGTTTGTCACTAACTTACTCATGAAAACGGCAACTTCCTGGTTTTAAATTCTAGATACCTCGATCAAAGAGACAATATTTCTTTCAGAGCTGAATTTTCAACTAAGCAGATGGGAGAGCCAACAATATCAATAATGGTCTACCGAAATGGAGACGCTACCACAAAAGGTCAACGGGTTGTTATACCAAACAATCGCCCTCTTTCTTGGGAAAACATACTGCAACAGATTGGTTCTTCATTTGAAGACAGACCCCTTAGCATTCGGCGACTTTTAACGCCTAGCGGAAGGACAACTGTTTCGAGCGTCACAGACCTTGTGAAAAAGCAACAGTATGTCGCGCTTAAAGCGAGCAAAAATTTTCAGTGCATGGAGTAAGTTCTAGCATTTCATAGCGCCATTTCCTATCGGTTAAGGCATTGGATTGATTGTTAGCTCACATTCTGCACTGCCTTTGTGTCTATTTTCGATAGTACCGCATTTATGGGCACTTGTATTAATAAATAACTTTAAAATAAGTAACCAAACAAAAATCAGTAGAGACGTAGAGACCGCTGTTTTTCAGTTTGAGCGCAAACACATCTATATCGATGCGGTTTAAGAAAAAGTGACATAAAACCCGCTGTCTATTTTTTATTATGTGGACTAGTTCATATGCAATATAAATATGTATAGAATGGATCCGAAAAAGCAAAGGAAGGCTGGAATGGCCATTTCTGGCTCGTTTGCCGTCCTCAGCCAGTCATACCCAATCTAAAGTTTTGAAACCCTCGAGATTGGAACCCGGGACCTTAAGATCTTGAGTTTAGAACTCTACCTCGACACCACGGGCTCGTTGATTTTTCGGTTGTTATCGTGATTATGATGGAACTGCGTGTTCATCCAATCTATCTGGTAAGGACATATAATTGTCCAGGAAGTGCCTTGAGGCTCGTACTTGAGTGATATCAGGCTGTCGCTTAGCGACCTCAGATATGTGATGGAGTGGATCCGACAAAGTAAAGGGAGACCAGTGCTGAGGTAGAGTATTAAACTCAATGACCAAAGGTCCTGGGTTCAAATATCGAGTTTTCCAATCCTTGAGACTGAGTATGACTGGCTGATGACGGCTAACAAGCCAAAAATGGTCATTCTGGCTTCTCTTTGCTTTGTCGGATCCACTCCATCATATATTTGAGGTCGCCAAGCGACAGCCTGATACCACTCAAGAGCGGGCCTCAAGGCACTTCCGGGACAAGTAGATGCCCTTACCAGATAGATCGGATGAACACCTTAGTTCCATTTATATATAATATAAGGATTTCCATAGCAAATAAGGCCCCCCCCTAACTGCGAGTGCTTTGATCCTAAATCTCGAATCTTTAGGAGGACGTTTTTGCGGGCATTTAGGGCACGTGCCTCTGTTGCATCACAGGAGTTCGCTAAAAAGGACAGTTCTGGCGCCATTATTGTCCTGCAGCATGCCACGTGCATGGACGGTGGCTTGCGAATTAATTGTTTTAAGCTAAGTTGTGCAACATCTACCAAACTCTTCCCTCCTCACCCCCGACTGTCAGTATAAACTCTGGAAGATTGGAAAAGAAATAGCCAGGGCTATTTGTATCGCATGTGCATTTTCCAGGGTAGCCTTTAAGCTATCTTAATGGATGTACCGTTGAGGCCGTTGAGGATCAATTACAGTCCATTTTCCTTCCTAAGCAGACTTAGGTCAGATTTCCAACTTGTGAAGTTTACTGCATCACGATAGTGTAAAGGTACGTCAGCTTATTTAAAGTGACGAATATGCGCAAAGATTTGAGGTCCAGATATAATATTTTCTTCATTTTTCCACTCTGGCTATCGACATTATTGATGGTCCTCACTAGGAGAAATACAACGAAACTGACCATAAGTTCAAGCGAGTACACACCGATGGGCTTGCCTCTATCTGGCCTTATTGTCAAGACTGCTTTGTAGGGGCTCAAGCGGCTGGTTTTCAGCTCGTCTCTGCCGAAATTCTGGGCCAGATATGTCGATGACACTTTCGTTGTCATTAAAAAGAGCAAAGTGCAAACTTAAAAGGCACTGTTGAATGCCATTTTCCTGACATCCAGTTCACTGTGGAAGAAGAGGTCAACAATCAGTTATCCTTCCTTGACGAAGCTGGCAGACACGAATATAAGGACAACGGTCTGCCATAAGGAAAAGAACACCGATCAACTTCAGAAGCAAACCCCCGTTAGTTACTAACGGAGTTGTGTTTAGACTGCAGTGGCAACAGTGGGAAGATATGTCACGCATGTGACACACCAGGACGCCGGTTCACACTGCAGCAACCACTTGAGTCAAACTCTATGACTGACCGGATAGGCCAATAGACTCGTTCACGGGAGATAAACGGGAAAGTGTAGTCAACCATTAAATTCCTGTCCCCCCGACACTCGATGTATATTCCCCACCATATGGGCTTCATCATTCCCGGAACAGGAAGAGGAAGAGGGGATAATTCCGGGGACCAGGTCATATTTAAGCTAACGTTTTGAGAACTTTCTCGTTCTCATCGTCAGGGCGTGGTGCCTACTCTTCGTCGGCCTCGAATGGATGCATCTCACCGCCAGCCTCGTGTTATAACCGTGCCTGATGCATGTACGTCGATTGGTTTTACCGATCTTGAATGCTTGCAGGATTCTTTCAATCACCTTTGATACGCTCTTTACATAAGCAATGGTGAGCCAGAACTCAGGATCTTCTTTCAGTTGCTGAAGGCAATGCTTTGTATTACATTTGCATAGGAAGGTCTTTGGATAAACGTTAGCCTGAAATAAGGCATATGTAGAAGGCATGCAAAGTTTGGAGTTAAACTCGATGGCGAGTGAAGTGACTTTGGTCTATCAAATGAACTAACACAGTGCAAATATTAGCTTGCTGTGGCTGAAGTTCTGCCTAAACTTTTAGTTACAAATGCGCTGAAGGTCGGCCTAACGTGCTATTAAAGCCTCGCCGATCTTCAATTTCTTCATATAAAGTTAGTTATTAGAACATTTCTTGCACAAAATCTTATGTGCCCTTGTGTACGCATGTATAATCGAATTTTAAGCTAAAATTATTTTCGTAAGCTAAATGTCTTTTGACAAATAACTTAAGGCAACTGCATATAGAGCTTGATTTGATCCTTTTAAGCCTTTCTCGCAGGGCACTCCGAAACCGGTTTTGAGCCGAAGCAAAGCTCGGTCTCGGTCTTAAACATATGTTAATATCAAACAACCTTCGCTTAAGGTACTCGGACTCCAGTGACCTTGCCACGAAGACTAGTTTTTGGCAAGTTTTATGTAAGCGTACTGTACCCTCTGTGTACTTATTAGAGCGGTGTACTCACGTATCTCTGCAGGAACACTTTGAGAGTTCAGAATTGAGTAAACGTAGGTTAGGTCAGCCTAGTAGTCATTCTGGTGGATTCTAGATGATTGCTTAGGAAATCTTGCGTGGGCAGCCAACTTGCTGTCCCGTATTGGTGGATTCAATATGAGCGGCAAAGTTGGGTGGATAACATCGATCAAAGTGTGATTAAACTCACGGTGTTAAGCGCGACATTCGTAGCTGAAGTAGGTAGAGCGTTTGCTTGCGTAAAAGGCCTCCTTCCTACGTGGGTTCGAATTCAGTCGAATGCCGCACAATTGGGTTAACTAAATTAACCAAATCTGCCAAACCAACTTAATAAACGTAGGTTTATTAAACTAATAAATAAACCTAGAGTAAGGAAAAAACACCGTCTGGTCACGACTTTAGACAATAAAAACAATCAGCTGAATATCAAATTCGAGTGCTTTCTAAAGAGCTAGCCTATTATAGAAAAATTTTTTAGTTAATGTTAAGCATACCGATATAAGACTAAAGGTCCTGGGTTCAAATCTCGGCGGTTCCAACCTTTTAGATTGGCTTCGACAGGCTGATAGCGGCTAACAACCCAGAAATGGCCATCAGGTCTCCCTTTGCGTTGTCGGATCCATTTAAGCATATGATTTAAGGTTCAAAAAATCATGTTTTTGATAAATGCTTCTAAGAAATATCTTATTTCAAATATTTTGATAGAGCGTTGAATAGAATCTGGATTTGTAGAAAAAAGCTTAAAAATGCTGAAAATGGTCAAGCATTCGTCGGAATTTAAAGAACGATTCTAGACTAATGCTAAGACAATAGCGGAAGTATGTGGAAAAAAATAAATAAAGAAAAGTTCTTTTGACATAAAGTAAATAGTTAGGCTATACATTCAACCGACAAATATATTTAAATTTATTGGTACAATTTATAATTATTTTTCATCTCTGTGTCAAATAATTATTCGTTCGAGAATTTCATCTTTTAAAACAAGCAATTTGTACTTTTTAAATTTCTTTTGAGTAAGTTGTTCACCTTAATTTTTTCATTATCACTTCAAAGGTTTATAGATGCATCAATGCCAGTTTTTGGGTCATTGTTTTTCTCAAAAATATTAGCATTTTTATGACTATCCGCACATACTGTACTAAGGACAGTCATTCATCTAGTTGGTGGGCAAATTAAAAGAAGCATTACACCAAGTTATCCACAAAGGGCGTAACCGCATGACAGAGTTCAAAGAGTATTCAACCTTAGGTGGTTTTTACTGGAATTGTTTGCTGAATTATTTCCGTGTCCTAACGACCCCTTTAAATTGTGCTCTTTCATATTTTAGGCAGGCTCCCTGTTTAGTAACTCAAGAGGTACAAGGGTGTACGATGCGGTTGAGAGACGTGGGAGAAATATAAAGTGTGTTTGTACTTATATGCAGGTTTTAACTTTGTTTATGAAGTTTATATTTACAAAAAATATTATACTTGTTAATTTGGCTTTAATTAAAAAGGAGGAATAACAACGAAAATATATAGTCTGATTCTGCAGTCCTCCTATGAAGAATATTCATCTGTAGTTTTTATATTAGTACCGTTGTCAAATTTTCTCCCTGATTTCATAACGGACCTTCCTAATCAATGTAACAGCGAAAAAATTACAGACAATTCGTCTTCACATATTTAAAACTTGACTTCCAAAATTGTCTTCGAAAAGTTGTATTTTGAAAAGCTTATTGAAGTCGATAAGATTTGCTTTATATTGCCAAGCCATCGCACTAATATATAGCCTGGAAATAATAAGGTGGAACATATTAGAAATAGTAAGTTAAATTTGGTTTAGTTAAACCTTTGGGAGAATATAGGTCTAATGAGAACCCGTAAAGTGAGAGGAATGATATATTTAGGATTGAAAATCCTTAACTTTCAGCAAAATGGCTCCATTCACGGAGAGCAAAGGATAAGGGGAAAAAGGGGTCATGGTAAAAGGTCATGTAATACTCAAAATTCAGGTTTTACGAAATATCCACGTATTCTATGGATACAGATCAGTTTTCAACTTCTTAATTTCCGTTTCATCGCACGTGAGGTAGCGTGCTAGGAATGGGAGAACAGAGTGCTGATATGCCAATGTACGGCCAAACATATGACCGAATCCTCGACGCATTGGACGGGAAGACTTCTCAGCCATTAGTTCAGAGTGGAGTGGGTGAGTGACCTGACTAAGGATGTGATCGGCAAAAAATCTTGACTGTTTTAAAGTGTCACTGTATTATAATGTCAGCTAAAAAAGCATAGGAAACACCGGCAGCGAAAGAGAGCATTCGGAGGATACGTTTAAGTGTGACCAGGTCTTTTTAAATTAAAGCTGGAAAAATAACTGGAGAGCAGTAAATAATGATGCGTAGATTACTTGTATGGAAGCCTATAATAGTCTCCCCTCTTTGCACTGCCATCTTTAACTGCATTGTCTTTTTCATTGTTCTATTGCTTCGTTTACCAGTGTCTTCCGAAATGGGGACCCGTACACCTCTGCAGTTCACATAAACTTGAATCCATCACAACTCATGGATCTGGAACTAGTCTTGCGTGCCATCGAAGAATGCGTATTTCTTGTGGACCGCAGGGCCATTCGAAGGTGTGTACATGTGGAAATTTCGCTGCAGTTTTGTATTCTTCCATATTTTTCATTCCTTTAATCATTGACAACATTATTGCTGTAGGAAAAACCTGCCTACTTATTAGGCTTTAGTAGAATTTCAAAATAAATCTAAGCCAACCGCAAGTAACCGAAAGCTGTCCTGCTACTCACAGATGGCTAGGTATGCGTTCCGTCGCTCCTTACTTTGATAAGAAGTGGCCTAGAAACTAAGCACTGTGAGATGTATTGTAAGCGGAGTGTATCGGATCAGGGTGACGTGTAGGAAGCTCGTGAAGTGCAAAATTTCGGGCATTAATCATCCATTCCAACCGTCTTTGCTGTTATTGTACCCCTAATCTCGACATTACGTCGGGTAAATAACGGACGGTTTAATGAATTTTAGCTGTTCGCTGCACATTTGAAGAAAAAGTCATAACGTCGCCCTCGACACAAACTTGCTTGCCCAGTTTAAATGCAGACACTCAGAATATCCGAAAAGTAGAAGCAGCACGTTCCATAATATCACCATGGCCCTGGATCTTCGCATTGACGAGTATGGCACACACTATTCCTGTTATAAACGAATATAACCAGAAGGAAAAGGGAATGCCGTTATTTTTAAGCAATTTCTTTAGAACCCTGAACTTTTAAAACGTTTTTATTTTCATTATGCCATTAGGTTAAATTGAGTCCGACCACTAAACCAACTTAGCCGAGAGACGGGGTTGCAGTAGAATAACCTACCGGAAATTAAATTAGAGGCTCCTATAGACGTCAGTGAAAATATATTGGTCGTAAAGGGTCTGATCCTCGTTGCCAGTCTAACTTTAATCTGGTAATTTTGTGATCTAAGCCTGGATTGGTCGGTTTTAAGCCTGCTGTTCTGCTCCTAATCCGGCACTCTATCGGCTGTGACCTACAGTGGTCAAGGCAAATTCGAACTGGCGTTCGAAGGCTTGTCGTCAGATCTCAGTGAGCACCAAGCGATAGACAGTTGTGATCACGAAATTTTTCTTCCTATTTTATACCTCTTAAAATAGACCTTGTCAAGCGTGGACAATTTGGAAGGGGAAGACCAGTGGTTAGTCATGCATAAATGTCTTCTCTGGGTTTCTGAATAGTAAATTCAGATGCGTTGGTACAAAGTATGGCTTGACCGTCAGAAACGACGACGTTTAATTGTCTCGTCAAGTGGGTCAATCCGTGAACTGCAAGTCAACTTTCTTGTAGTGGAACCGTCTTGTAACACCTCTGCCTCGTTTGTACTTCTTAGAAATACCGGTTTTTTGGTTGCCAACGATCGCATATGTTTTCCCACTCAACAGCAGGTAGCAATGACAATTTTATACCGGAATGGTAGTAATAAGAGGTATATTAGTGGAGTCAATGTAACTGACATATAGCTGTTTTCAGGAGGCAAAAGTTTAATTACACCTGTCCATTAGTTTGTTTTAATACGCCAATAAATCGTAAAAAGACGCGCGCAAAATGTCAGATACGTGAAATAAGGAAAAATGAAAAGATATTTCAGGCGAAATGATCCCAGCCCGAAATGACTAGTCACATTGAAAAAAATGAAGGATATATCGTTAAGTCCGACTCTAGAGATGACCATGGCTGAAGGTATAATTGGAGGAGACAAAAATGATAGCCTAACCTCTCGCCTTAACCCTAAGCTCAGCGCTAATGCTGACCATTAAACTTCAAGGAGACACGACGAGAACTGAACGAAAGGCAAGGAGGTTAACTTGTGTCTATCCAAAAATGAGGGTGGACAACATATATGATCGATAACCACGGGGTTCAGTGGGCAACAGCGATAAAGAACTCCCGACGCATGGTGCACCTAAATCGGTTCCTACATCCATTCTTATCAGTTCCCAGTCAGGGCGTCCTGGATTTAGCTCACTTGCTTCCGATAAAGTACACAATTAACAACTTTCAGAGAAGATAAACGCGTGGTCACTGGAGCAGTGGTTATTACTCTGAGCATTCAGACTCCTGTGGGTAGTGCAACAATAAGTGAACCGTTTTTGGAATCAAACAATGGGTGGGGGGAGGGAGGAAGAGGGATTGGTGTCCGCGATTAGGCTTGGTCCACGCCATCAACCTCTTGATGGCTTCACAGTGTGGTGAGGGCGTATGCCCTTGGCTGGGAACTGGACTGCCCCAATTGGTCGCGGGAGCGTAGCACGTGGGAGTAGGAGTATCTCAAAGTTTCTATTTATTGAGTTAGTATAAGTGGCTCCTGCTCCGACTTCTTGTTGGCTCGCGCTGTTGCCCACGTGCTCGTGAAGTTAAGTTCGTGACCTTGCTCTACAGTGTGAATAACGACTTGAGACAACGGATCGTCCCTGAGAACGGTCAGTTTGTACTCCAGTATTTGAAGATGATTCCTCGTGCCGTCTGACTCGTATGATAGTGGAGGCAACCGCGACATAGACTCGGACAAACTACTCTTGATTGCTCATCTACGTCCAAATGGTCCCTAATCTGCAGCATTCTGGTGGCTGTCGGACAATGAGCGATACCCATCCCAAATTCTGCGGCAATTCATTCCATGGCTTCTAACAGGCTAAGAAAGAGCCATCACGGTATGTTCCTAGATTAAAGTTAAAGACGATTTATTCCGTCTGTCGGTAACTGTAGAAGCAAGGAATTTAAAATTTTCTTGCTAACTGCTAATTTGAAACATTTTTTCCCGGAAAAAACTTGAAATAGGCGAAGATCACGAGATTAGCAGAATTTATTGATGTCATACAATTTCGTGACCACTTATTTAATTACGGACGGTCTTTGCCTATTAATAAGACAATTAACTGTCCAATTAAGTGCCAATACAAGCTGACATACGTGTACCAGGAAGCAATTGAGAAGAATAAGAAGACTCGATCGCTGGGACAATACATTTATTCGCCTGACTTTTTGGCATCCGTCGCGGATTCATCATCAGAGATATGAGTAGGAAACAGTAACAGAAACGGCTAATGCATGTACAGAAGTTTGCAGTATTTATAGGGTACAGTCATTACTGCAAACGTGCAGCGACAGCCGTTGTTGCAGTTGCGGTCAAAACAACTATGCCGGAAAAACTGGCAGACTTCTCAAGATGCGAATTGCCGAACACGCGGCAGCAGTGCGGTGAAATGATGCCAATTCGCAAGTTGCGGCTCATTCGACGAGACCCGGCCAAACCTTCAAATTTGATGAGGCCGAAATTCTCGCAAGAGGTGACAATCGGGTGAGCCGAGAACTACTTGAGTCATGGTTCACGGGCCCCCAATCCATAAACAAGTGCAACGATTTGCCTAATCCATATTCAATGCTGAGACTCAATTTGACCGAAGCAAGTCGTCACTTGAGGAACGGACAGGCCACCGCCTCATCTTACACCAACGCCGGAGAGCCAGATGGCCGAGCAATCATCACGCCTGAGCCCACCGCCCGTGATGAAAGTTCAACAGGTCAGAGCTCGCGTGCCGTCCAACAAACTATCCACGTGCAAGAAGCCAATTAACGTAAATTGTCGCTCTGTGTTTGCAGTAATGACTGTATCCTATGAATACTGCAAACTTCTGTACATACATTACCCGTTTCTGCTACTGTTTCTTACTCATGTCTCTGATGATGAATCCACGACGGATGTCGAAACGTCAGGTGAATAAACGTATTGTCCCAGCAATCGAGTCTTCTTCTTTTGTACAATTAAGTGTCAGCCTCTAAGGGTAAAACTTGATAGGTAAAGGTAGTCAAAAAAATGATTCATAGATATGGGCGCATGGTGATGGGTAAAAGAGGGTGGAGGTAGTTGTCACAGCATGGCACCTCATGTTAATTCATGTTCATGAAAGCCTGTGGGCTGTGGTTAAAAGGGGGGGGGGGGGGGGGGGGGGGGGGGGGGGGGGGGGGTTGAGACAGGGTAGCAGTCAGTCCTAAGGGTGAGAAAAGAGGCGAGAGAAAGAATGAGTCTATCGATCGTTAACGCGGCAATGCGAGGTAGATCACATGGTTCAGCTGCTTACCGTGTTCTGATTTCTTCTCCATATTGCAGCGACTTCCGCAAATCGTAGGAGACGCCAGGTCGTCGCCCGAAATGCGACCTTGAATGCAGTGTTTTGGTCGACCGCATGGCCAGTGTCCACTAAGTGCTTCTTGATTGAACTTTTGGGTACTTAATGTTCCGCCCTGCTAATTTGTTGAGGCATGCTGCAAGTTGTTTTGAAACAAACTTTCTCAATATCACCGAGAGATATTGACACTCGTTGACTCACTTTCATCGATCGCTCACTAAAATCACTCGTCCCACTCCACCTTCGGTCTCACTCTCAAGTCCTCACAGTGGCTGTTAGTTTAGGCAGATAGCACTGTCGACAGAGATAAGAGAGATTGAAATGGCAATTTCTGGCCCGTTAACCATCATCAGCCAGTCATATCCAACCTCAAGTGGTGCACCACCCGCGGCTCGAACCCAGAGAGCTTTCGATTTACAACGACTCTCGATATTTCCGATCATAATCGGCAAAACGAAGAGCCCGTAGCTCAATGGTTAGAGCATTGGACTTCTTATCACAAGGTCGCGGCTTTGAGCCTCGCGTTGGACGCCATTTGGGTCTAAGTAAGACTGTTTGATGATGTCTGATGAGCCAGAAATGGACCTTTTAGTCTCACTGATCTTTCGCCGGCAATAGTATCGGTCCGCAGTTTCACGGTCCTGCCAATCAGAACACAAAGATGCTTGCCGCGTATCACCTACTCTTTACCTATATGTCCCCCAGACTCAATCAAATTTACCAGCGCTGAATTCGAATTGCCAGACAACGTACACGCATTGTAAACGCGCAGCCGTATGAGAAACAAATAACGGTAGGACTGTTTTTTGAGCTCCTACTTGCCTTTGACTTATTAGAATAACCTACTCTTACATGTTGTGGTAACCCGATTTTCACTTTTTTTCGTTGCATTCCGCCAATGTAAGGTCAAATTTCCATCAAAAGGCATCCGTTGCTTGAACAACAGGAGGTTCTGTTGATGGACTAGGTTCTTTTCAGCAAATTAAAATAACTCGATTTGGTTTTAATTTAGTATTCTTTGGTAACTTTTAACCCAATAGCATATTCATTTACACTCGTTAACCAAGAAGTAGATGTTTAACCACCAATTCCGTAAGACAGTTGGTCGGGGAAAATAGATATTTCGGCAGCCCTACAGGTTAGTGTTGCCGAAGTAAGTGCGGTAAAAAGGCTAGCTGTTGGCAGGTAACATTCGCATAAAAATATTCACAAATACCGAACGCTCAAAAACACCTAGAGGCGTGTTTGGCATTATTTTTAGTCCACTAGAAAACAACACGTGGGCGTTAGCTGTCGAAACTACCCTTGCTTTTGACCACGCACTGTGGCAGAGTCCGCTGTTGAGACCGAGTTGCATTGGCCTAGTCTTCAGTGTGCAGAAGCTCAGGAGGTAAGGATGGGGGAGGAGAAGCATCTTGCTGCGTGTCTACACCTCAACCACGTGTCTGGGACATTAGACCTTGCGTTTCGGTCATTCCTTCCCTCCGGCTCGAACTCCTCTTCTGTGTGCTGGGTTCATTAGCCATCATCAGCCAGTCATACCCAGCCCCAAGTGGTGCACCACCCGAGGGCCGAACCCCGCGAAATTTTGATCATCAACGAGTGTCAATATTCCCGATCATAACGGCCACGACAAGTAGCCCGTGGCTAAATGGTTCGAGTATTGGAATTCTAATCGAAAGGTCACGGGTTCGATCCTTGCGTGCTGCACCCACTGGGGTCTGGGAAGGACAGGTTGATGATGGCTAATGAGCCAGAAATGGCCATTTCGGTCTCTCTGGTCTCTTGTCGGCAATGTTATCTGATACCGCAGTTTGAAGTTTCACGATCCTGACAACCAGCACACAAAGAAATTTGTCACAACATAGCTTCTTTTTGCTAATCTGTCCGCCAGAGTCGCTCAACTATACGAGCAGTGAATTCGAATTGCCAGACAACATGTTGCAGGACGTAATGTCGATCAAGGAAAAATAGCCGAAATCACTAGTCAGCGAAGACGGAATTAGTAGTAACTGAAAGAGAATGTTCGCATTCCAGGTATTTCTATTGATAAAGAAGAAACACGATCGAGCACTGGAACGAATTTTATTTTGTCCTGATCTTTCGGGCTCCTGCAGGAGTCCATCGTCAGAGATGGAAAAACAACAACAAATGGGGTGGCTACTTGTGGCGTCTGTACAATAACTAGAATTTTGAATGTGTAGAATATCAATAATTGTGTGTTTGTGCCGCCGACTCGCCACTGTGGACTGTGTTAGCCTGTGCCAGTAGGCAAGATCGACATGTTGGGTGCAAAAGCATTATCCCAGGATCGGCACATCCTGAGGAACAGATCGGAGCACAAGCGAATAATATATACCCCCGATCTACAATCGGCTAGACACCGAGCTCGATGGCTCAAAGGTTAGGACGTCTGCCCCCGACCGGCGAGGCGCGAGTTCGAAACTCGAGTGTGGCGGCGATTTCAGTTGCTATACCAGAGTTGGCTGCCCGTGGCTGATGAGGGCCAATAGCCCGAAATAACTATATCACGGTTGCCAGTGTCTGCGGGAATACTCCTATAGAAATAAAATCGTCAACAAAAAACAGCCAACAGTAATGGGGGGAATAGGCAATTAAAAAGTCATAGGAGGGGGGAAGGAGGATGAGAGGAGAGGAACTGTGTAGGATTGGGCGCCAAATGGCCATGTCAGCACCGAATATGGGGTGAGTATGTTGGGCCAATTAATTACGGCGGGCGTCTGGATGTGATCGTTTGCAATAGCGTAAGGCCCTGAACGCCGGCGCCGATTCGACACATCTACACATTCTACACGTTCAAAATTTTACTTATTGTACACACGCCACAAGTAGCCACCCCATTTGTTGCTGTTTTTACATCTCTGACGATGGACTCCTGCAGGAGCCCGAAAGCTCAGGACAAAATAAAATTCGTTCTAGTGCTCGATCGTGTGTCTTCTTTACCATTTGGAGGACTTGTTTTACTGCGAAGAAAATAACTATGCAGCAGTTGTGTCGCCAGCCAGCTACCAGGTAGGTTTGAACGCTAGGTGTGTCTGGGAGGTTGTGTCATTGTGTTGTTCTACCTGTGTTCTCTCATCTACCCAGTCAATCAGCTGGAGCGGGTGTATCGATTGGCATCAAGCGCACGCGCGCTCGAAGCAGCGCGTCAATCCATGGCGTTTGAAAAGCCCACGCGAATTGATTAATCACGCGGGCTGCAAGTTATGGTAGCCGAGAGCTGTCTGAGTCACGCGCAATTGAGCTAGGCAGCAGACTCCTACAAACGTACACATTTTCCAAACGCACAGTCGTATGCCAAAGAAATAAATGCAGTAAAAAAACAACTCTTTGGCAGACAGCACTCGCATAAAAAAGCCATTCACAAATATCAACCGCTCAAAAACACCTGGAGACGTATTTATTATTATTTTTAGTCTGCCAGAAATCAACGCGTGGGCTTTAGCTGTCGAAAATACCCTCGTTTTTGACCACGCACTGCGGCAGAGGCCGCTGCTGAGACCGAATTACTTTGGCCTAGTATTCAGTGTGCAGTTGGCGGGGGATACGAGCATCCTGCGTGTTTGCACCTCGTTATGGCACACCGTGACTGGCACGTGACTGGGACATTCCAGCCTTGCGTTCCGGTCGCACCTTCGCTCTGGCTCGAACTCGCTCTTCTCTGTGTGCGTGTGTGTGCATGGAATGCGTGTGTGTGTATATGGGCACGAAGTTGACGGTAGCAGCAGCAGCCGCATCAGATGCGCCATTTGCATCAGACCAATGTGCCGCGCTGCAGGTTTACCAACACACAGCCCAGATGCGCACACGGACACACACACAAGGAATGTGCACACAAACGCACGCACGCAAATGGGGAAGAAGGCACGCACCCGAAAGCAGACTATATTTGTCCCTCACTGACCAGCGCACCCTCATATGCAGACACACACAGCCCGAAGTCATCCAGGTAGGTCTCCGTCCTGCTCGCATGTCTCATTTATAAACGCGGCAGCTGTTAATAGTAATGAACTTGCTGACAGAAGCGAATATGCGGGTTAGAGCAGGCAGCAGTTCCGAAGAAGAAGCTGCGATCACGGGCAGAATAATTTTAGTTTCCTGACGTTTCGCATTCTGTCGGAAGTAGATAGGTAACCGTGAAATGTGGAGAAATGCAGAGATTGCGTGATATGTGTAGTTCAAATGGGCCATGTGCATGCGTACCAAAATTATCAGCTACTGTAACCATCCCGCTTGGGGTCTAAATTGGTGCGGTGAGAGCCAAAGCGGTGGTTGCAAGAGCTGATAATTATAATACGCAACTGCGGATCGCCGCTACGAACTATGAATACCGCGTAATCTGTGCATGTCTCCCACCATTTTACTGTTACCTATGATTTCCGACATAATCCGAAACGTCAGGAAAATAAAATTCTTGTTCCGGTGATCGCATTTTCTTCCTCTGAAAGTAGAACTGGACAGTTAGAGGAGCGCAGCGCAGGTTTTATGGAAAAGACCTAAGCTCCAATGGATTTTGTAGGTTCCAGACAATGCGTATCTGCAGTGATGTTTAGATGGGTACCGAGAAACAGAAAGCACTGTCATCTGAGATCACGTGATCCCTGTTCTTATTTACTGTGTGAACTAGGGAGATGTGGCATGTTAGAGTCCGTTGTTTGCAAGCATTCGCTACCTAGATTTGGCAGGTTCAATTTTCCTGTTTTTTTAATCAAAAAGATATTTAACAGTTTACAAGTCCATACAGATTTTTTTGTAAGCTATACTCTTTGTGCTGTTCGAGAGTAATATCTTCAGGTACACAGGACATCGATAACATTAATTGGCTTTTAGATATAGCCATTTAAAGGAATTTTCTCCCTTAGTTATATGTTCATTTTGAAATTACAAAAACTGGGTTTACCTGTGGGAAGACTTGAAGAGCAGTAGACAATTTTGGCATTATTTTTAGCTGCATCAAAAGGACCTTTGACAGCTGACTAAACGGCAGCATCGGTTGTTATTATAAACTGCACTATTTGACATTTTGAACGCTGTTGTTTGATCTGACCTAAGCTCTTGCTTTGCAAACTGTCGAATTTAGTTAGAGTATTAAACAGTTAGTTTTCAGCATGTGTATACTTTGGAACTTAACACGGCGAATCCAGGTGATCTTATTCCGTTTATTTCTCGGTTGTTAGAGCGTGAGTCCTGCGCATCCACTGATAACAGCTTTTGAATTAAAATGGCCAAATGATTCATTGTCTATTTTTTCATTTTTGGCTGCGCTGGGACCCGACTTGAAGGTATCCTTGTATGACAATGGATAAAATGTGTAAAAAAACCATTCAGGCTCATGAACTGTGAACCGAGATTCTAAAATGACTTTTTCATTAGTAAGGCTTGCTTAAATAGGTTTTTAATATTTAATATGGTTCAGCAAAATCATCAACTATTCCAGAAGTACCAGGATGCCAGCCTTTGAATCTCATACTTGTTGTCACCTGCAAAAACCATGCTACTCAACATACTAACTTGATTATTCTGCAATTTTTATATTGGTTCCTGGCGCCCATTTACATTTTAATGGTTTTTGCAAAATACTTGAAAATGGATCTCCTTTCTCATACACATTTGGTAGCTTCTTAAGTTATCTTACAGTTTGCACCTTTCAGTTTTGAAAACGCATGTTTTTGGGGACATTCATAAAAACTCAGCAACATTCATTCAAATAGCACAGTAAATGGGCAATGCTAATTAAGAAGTGAATGAAACGGTCAACCTGTATTGCAAACTTCAAAGAGCCCTCTATGATATCTTCCGAAAAGTATAGAGGAATGTTTGATTTACCTTCCATGCAAATTATACAACGGGTTTAATTTAAACCGCACACGAAAAAATAGCAGCAAATTGAACCCCAAATTTATTCGGGAGTTGATTCAGGTTTTTTGCAATTAAAAGATTCCTTTCATTAAGCACACATTTTAAAGAAATCGCAATTTTTTGCCAAGTAAATACAAAAAACATTTATGGTACGTTTTCTACAAGATATGGTTTCATGCGTAAGCGTATCGAATATTAATAGCAAACATGCGTGCAAACATTTTTGACCCAGCGTGGTCCATGCTGACAGCTAAAAAGAAATGTTTGTAAAAGCTACCATCCTGACGATTCTGAAATATCATCTGAGTATACCGCACGACAATAAATACTACAATCCTGTGTGAGTAGTTCTTTCTAATCAAAAATATACCTTAGAAGAGTGATTAACATTTCAGAAGCTTGACTACTGACTGCAAACATTAAGTGCTTAATCACGTAGGACATTGACCGAAATGCTTCGATAGACTTTTACGGAAGCAGAAACATTCTTGTCACTTTGTGCTTCATTCCAGAAAGAGTCACAGCCTCCTTTCCTGCAATTTAGCACACATACACCTATATAATGGACACAATCTGTTCCTTTTCCATGACGGGAGGTCATATAAGAATTCACTTATCTGCGAATCGTGGTAGTCAAAACAGCGGCAAAAGCGCCACATTTGATCTTCCGCCGGTTGCAGACAAGTTCTTGTCCAGAACAATTGAATGTGGCTTCTCGCACCTTTTACCTGGAGACTTTTATGCAAACACTTCATTGTTACGGGTTGGAAATATATTAATGATTCAATTGACCCAATTGTGAAAAATTCTTGGTCTCGGTTGGCGTCGAACCCACATACAGCATGCTAGGCCTTTGCACAGCCAACGCTCTGCCATTGAGCTACAAAGCCTATCATGCGCCGTGAATTTAACCAAATTTGAGTTGATTCTACTTGCCTGCTCTACCTGCTCGTATGAAATCCACCAATACGGACACAGTTAACTGACTGCCAGGAAGGCTGCGCAAAAGCCTTCCCTGCTGTGTGGGTTTGACTCCCAAAGAGGCTGCGAATTTTTCCTTATTTGGTCAATTGAAGAACTTTATTAAATGTACACAGATCAAAGAATCAAATGCTGTTTTGTGAAGAGTTTTCCGGTTTCGGCGCCAAAGTTGCATACTACTGCTGGTGAACGTATGCAGGGCATATTATCCAATTCTTTATTCTACTCCACACCAATTGCTTTGTCCAGAAGCATATGGCCGTAACCCAGGAGCATGCATAGACTGAGTGCTTTAATTAAGCCAACCACACAGATGCTTCCGGTTTACTTCAGTTTGCTCGATGAACCAAAATATATGTTTTAGACTCTACACCCCCGAAGGCAAACGAATTCTTTCGCCGGATCAAATAAAGAATAATTTGGTTATCATCGTTGCTGGAAGAGAACTCTTTCACTGCACCGCCTACGGTTCATCGCTGCCCAGAATCACAGTCTCCCAGCCGCGTAAAATTACGTAAGTACGCGCCAAAGTACTTTTTCGCCTTTTTGAGGTTTACACAGACAGTTGAGTGACCGCTTTGAAACTGCATTTTGGTCCCTGGATTTCATTCGGTCACCTTTGTCAAGATAGAAGTGTTGGAAAGTCCAGAAGAGACATTCAGTGATTTCGGTAGCAAATCAGATAAAGAATGCAGTCGCTCTGAAATTATAAGTCCTGACTACTCAGTCAGAACATTGTCTTTCAGCGTAGTTGCTAAACGTGCACAGTCAGAACATTGTCTTTCAGCGTAGTTGCTAAACGTGCACACTTCAATGGTAGATGAAGCAGGTTTTTTAGGTAACAGTCTATACAGGTACCCGTACGGAGACCAAAACTCTGGATTTCTATAATACGGGACCGGTGATTTTGGGGTTCTATAGGTGAGGCAATAGGCAATACTTGATACAATTACTATCAACAGCTAGTATACAGTAATGAGAAAGTGTGTGCCAATTGCAGAATAAATTAAAATAATAAATTTAATTACTTAATTAATTAGCGCCGGTCCCATATTGTAAGTAACGATAGTTGATCTTTTTAGTCGGTCGTGCAACGACGGATAGTCATTTGCCTATGACACCGCCATAAAGGTCAACTTTGACTTTTAGGTTCTAGCCATGCAGCTAGAAATTATGCGCAGTTAGGCCTTATTTTCCTGTTTTGTCTTCATATCAACAATCTTGTCACGTGCTGTCTTCCGTTTGATCACAATTTGCACAGCGTTTTATTCGTAAACTGGAGAAAATGTATCTATATTTGTTTGCGGCTGAACTGTACCTCTAGGGAAGATATTTTGATGACTTCTTTACCCCCTGGCAAGGAGAGCCTGGAAGTTTCTGGTCTGCCATGTGTGATTAATGTGTAGCACCTACTGTTTATTGCCTTCAAGGAGCATTCGCGCACAGAACCTGGACAATTAATCATTCAGCATGGTATGAATTTGTGTAATTAAGCCTGGGAGAATGAAGGCGCCTCTGTCCTTACGCAGCTATATTTGTACCCTGTGCGTAGCTCCCTCACCGTTGTAGCCACCACAATGTGCCACAAAAATGAAAGCCAGAGTTGGGTGCAGTAGGCGTCAACCGGTCTGCGCAGCGTCCGTGCATTCGGTAGCAAATGCTAAATATGGAGGTTTTCTGGCACGCTCGGGCTCACACTGAACCAGTAATTTGCGGCCACTCCCCGCAATGCCGACTAGAACATCGTCAAAATTGAGGATTGAACTGACATCTTGTCGTCGAATGCTGCTTTTGTAGAAGTAAAGGCCAGTTGGCGACAGTTACTTTCTGAACTGATTGTTGATCTGATCGAAGACGCATCCGGTAGGAATAAACTAATTTAGGCATATATTAATGTAGAGCAGTGGTAGTAGGAGGACAGAAGCAAAGTGCGTCATTCCTTGATGCTCATTTAAGCAGCCAGCTAGTACTTAAAGTTTATAGTTATGCCAGGAAAACAACCCAACTGCTATTTTGTAACTCTGCGTGGGCGGTGAGTACGCTACCATCCGCAGTCAATCAAATGAAGCGGAAGTATCGATTAACTTGGAGGTTATACGCTTATCAAGCAGCGAGTTAATCGATAGCATGGGAAGGGCCGATAGCGCGCGTGGAGTGGATAATTGCGCGCAAGAGAATGTCCTAGCACAGCGAAGACAGGATGAGTCACGTGCAGTTGCGCTGGGTGATAGACTTCTAGCGCAGGTGCGCTCTCAATATAAGCTTATTCACGCGCACTTTGCGGTACCTGCAGCATCTGGCTGTGTTGTACACTGTTGACATCCCCCCTTGAACCGTCATATGTTAGATTACTGTCAGACCTGTGATGTCTGCAAAATTAGCACAGGTATCTCTGCTCTGTGCAGAATTATACGCAGCTATCGATCCGATAATACAGTGAATATTGTGGAGAATTTTCAAAACAAATATGAAAATATTCCAAGGAAAGATGATCTTTGGGAAATAAGGTATACTTCTTCGGTAAATGTTATACGCTGGATACCCAGGTTGTCGTCAGACTTGAGAAAATGTTCGTAACACATTTTCTCAAGTCTGACGACGACCTGGGAATCCAGTGGACAAAATGTACTGAATAAAGCTACCTTATTTCCCAAAGAACGTCTCTCCTTGAAACCACATTTCTTGGGATGCCTGACTTTCAAGTTATACGAAATTATAAAACTGTAAGTATGATATTTCAGGGAGTATAGACTATGATTGTCCACAGGGACATTAACATGAGGTTCCCCCAGGCCGGAACGCTCTGCTTTGACCTGCAACTCCGACATTCGGTCTTGACATGCAGGCGCTTGGTCTGTGAACTAATCAGCAATCAAGGTGTATTATCAACAAAAATGAGACGTAGTAGTGCGGGCATGTCTAGCCTGGTTCCGGCTGGTGTTCCTTTCAAACCCTTCATAGCACATTACATCGGGTATCAGGTCACGACTGCTCCGAGGACAGCGGTTGAGCCAAGACTTGCTTATGTCGATAAAAAAGCACTTCTTAAATGTCCGTTATTCTTCTGGGTGACAATGCCAATCTCAGAACATCTAAGAGGAGCATTGCAGTTACAGTGAAAAACCCCAAATATATTTGTTTTCCAAATATCATGCTCCTTCTTCACTAATAGACACCGAAAGAAAGTGCACTTGTCCAGTGGTTTATCCTAGCGGATTCATCTGCAAGAAGTTAAGTTATAATATACATGTGGAATGGTATTTTCTGAGATCTTCTGACGGTTGAACCTCCAAAAAATCCTTTTTAGTAAGTACACTGACGTTGAGTTCCTGAACATTCCTCCTATCGTCCAACACTATCTGCTCCACTGTGCTCAAGGATATTGTTCGAAGGACTACCAAGAAGGGTAAGCCTAACTCTCATGAGCGAGCAAATTATGCTTGATTTGGTGAAGCATATCTTGCTTATTGACTAAGAATTCCTGATTATTTTAACTATCGGTCGTTGATGAATGCTCACTGATCGCTGACGGAACTTACACATCTTACATTAGAAAATCCTATCATGCTTCAATATTTCGATCGAAATTCAGATTAGATGCAAATAGTAAAGTACTATTATTTCGATTCCATGCTCTTCATTTACTTAACAGCATCTAAATTATGAGACACCACCAAAAATATTTGTGACCTCTCACAAAATCTGCTTTGTCCAAGCATTTGCACTTGATCTGCCGTCTGTTAGGCATGATAGAACAAGTTGCCGGTCGAAAGTGCCAAATGCTAGGGCACTTTAGTCCACTCCGGCAAAGTTGTCCTATCCCTACCACGAATCCAAAGAAAAGGTTGTCGCTGACTGGAATAGCCGTCAAAAAATCTAATAACATATGGAGTTAGGCCCGAAATAATGGCTCTGTTAGCACAAGCCCTATCGCCATCATCTATAATTATTTTTATACTTCATTTGACGCCTAGTACGGAGCACTGGGACGGTAAGAGAAATGACACAAGTAGATGTCAAATAACTGGGACGCACGATCAAGCAACGTTAGGCCATAACAATAGACATTCATGACAATGTACTTGTGTACTAAAAAACTGCAGCCTAGAACTTGTTGTAACGGTGACAGCTGTGGTGTTACCGTCTGATTACGCCCCGTTTGAATCCCTGAGGAACAAGACAACAAGCAGCACGTAAATGTAGAGGCCATAAGAATGAAAGTTTATTGTGTACAGAGGCCGGAGTTGCTATCTCGGGTGGCAGTGGCCGGGGGCGAAGCCCGGCCTGGTGTGGACTGCGTCCAGTCACGCATGACAGTATCTGCAAGTCTCTGTCAGTCTGTGCGCAACTCGCTGTGTGAGATGTGACAGCTACTAATAAGTGATTGTGAAGCGAGTTCGATTGCTGCATGCTTGGTGCATGAATTACTCGTGGGGTGTCGAGAATTGAGATCATCTACTGCGACTAGTTGGTCACGCGCGTGGGCTTGCGTGTGTGTGCGCGTGTATATGTTCGGTCCAGCGGTTTGAGGTCAGCGCGTGGGGACAGTGATAACGAAGACACAAGACTTTGGGACAGTCCGCATTCACAAAGGAATCACTGTTGGCAGTCGACCACAGACGCGACGTGTTAGGACATTCTGCAAGATTATGCTGGCGTTCGGTCAGGCTGGGCTCCTACCAGAACTCTTCAACGCTCCTCCGCCGGTCTCCGACGTCATGGCCAGAGAACGTAGGGCAAACCTGTCCAGAAACGCTAGAACCAGACTACCCCAGCTGCGTTCCGGCTTCTCCACGCTGCTGAATTCATTCAAAAGCCGTCTCACCTCATGCTTTGACAACGTCACAGACAACTGTCCTGACTGCCTCTTGCCTTTCCACACAACATGCCACCTCTTCGACTGCCCAGCCAACCCTACGGACCTCACGCCTGAGGACCTATGGCTTCGCCCAGACAAAGTCGCCGAATTCCTTCATCTTTCTTAAACATTTATACCTTTCTCTTTATTCTTTATTCCTTCATCTCTATTCCTTCATCTTTTTTAAAAATTTTATAACATGTATTGCTGGCAAATTAGGTCAAGGGAGAAAGCTAGTACAACAACAAAAACAACAGAACTTCTCACTTGTTCACTGAGACAGGCAGAGCTAGCAGGAATAAGGGTTTCTTTCTGCGAACTGAAAATAGTTCCTATGGCGTAGACTGGAACCGAGGATCGACAAATGACCATTCTATCTTGCATCACTCTAGCAAAAGGCCCAGGGCAGAATCATATAACAGAATTGGGCCCAGCATAGCAGCAGTTTGCTGCCCGCCTTCTGAATGCTCCTATGCAGGGTAGTCCCGAGGCCTATTCAGACCGCTTAGAATGTGACGCGCAGTAACATTTTTTAAGCCACTAAATTGTCCCCACTACCTTCGTGCATGACATGCTAGAACCAGATTATCCAAATTCTCAAGTCAAAGTTAAGTGACCAGCAGCATCATCTACGAGCATTTCAGGTATCGAGTGAGCCACTAGCCGAAGATGTGCTCTGATTGACGAGCTTCGCTCAGTTAACAAACTGTCATTGCGATAGTGTGTGCTTTTGTCTGCTGGTGAGTCTTGCCCCCAGGCCGTGGTTCCTTGATCATCTGCAGCTAATCAGTGAGCTGATGAATGATAAGCGTTGAAGATGACGAGATCAGCCTAGAAAGGGATTTAACTCGTTAACCGAAGTTTCACTGGAGTTTGAAGTAGCCTTGCACAAGTGCTCTGATCCAGGCCGAGAGACGGAACATGGCACATGCAGCGAGTCCTACACCTCTTTGCCTCCAAATACGGCAACTTCAGATTAAACGCAGGCATGAAAAAGCAGACATCGTGGACCAAATTTTATACAGAAGGTTACGCAACATGAGATATGCGCAGCTTCACTGTTCTACAGGATTGGTGTAGCGGCGTCCTGTTTACAATGGAACAAATCTACGCTGCGTCCATATTATACCCCCTTTCCAAATGCAGGCCTGCAGTGAATGGAGACAAAGTAAAAAATAAGGAACAACTGCCGGTCTGAGTAGCTCACACGCATTCTGGTCACAACACCCAAACGTAAAAGGTCTGGACGAAGAAGGAGTCCGCACATAAATGACAGTTTCATAAGGAACCTATTAAGAGCATCTGTAGGAGTCTGTCCCCCAGCGCTAATGCGATAGCTCATCTTGCTCGTTTCTGCCATGAATTACATTCACTTCCGAAAAATTATCCACTCTGCATGCTATTGACCTTTTTAACGCTATTGATTGACTCGCCGCTGGATACGCGTGTAAGCTCCAAATCAATTTATAATCCCGCTTCATTTGATTGGCTGAAGACGGCAGCGTACTCATCATGCAGGCAAAACTACACAAAAACATACAACTGGCGTGCAGACCCTAAGTGGGATTCAGTTCTCCCTAAGAAATCGTCTGATCCTTCTTCTGCTTCTTCACACAATTCAGAATATGTTCAAAAGTGCAGTGTTAGCAACGTTTTTTTGGAAGAGGGGTCTGGATAATTTGTAAAAATCAGACTTTTTTTAATTTAGCATAAACTAATATGAACAAGAAGAAGATTCTAGAGCCGCTGTATGACACAAATGCGAGGGGTTCGCTTCACCCGTAGCTCACCAACATACCCCATGTGCCTTCTGGTACACAGTAAAAGTGGGCTGAACCACTGCTTGGCACTTTAGAGCAGTTAAATCAGACGAGTCTTGCTTCCTTTACCAATGAGCGCACAAAAATAACCACAGGAGGTCAAACATCTGGTGGTTGAAACTTCCAAAGTTTACATCAGTTATATTTATTGATCACTAAAAGTTGCAACCGACGTGCCAGAACACATGTTCAGAGCTCACGAACCCTACTTCTTTTGAAGGAAGCCTCCCGATTTTCATATTACAGTACTCCTTCATGGTATTTAGAACGTTTATATGCGTATCAGAGATATAGCCAGTCAATTTCATTCTCTCCCAAGCTCCTGCCGAGTG
This sequence comes from Ligula intestinalis, assembly GCA_036362985.1. Taxonomy (NCBI): domain Eukaryota; kingdom Metazoa; phylum Platyhelminthes; class Cestoda; order Diphyllobothriidea; family Diphyllobothriidae; genus Ligula; species Ligula intestinalis. Next base: position 95,031,580 of record JAYGXS010000002.1, read on the forward strand.
ACCTTCGTGGCACAGATTTTCAAACAGGCGTGTACAAACTAAAACAACTATTGTATTTCTGATTTTCTAGGAACTGCCAAAGAAATCAAGAAATGAGTGTTATGGAAGGTGCCAGCCAGGTAATTGAAAATTACTCAATTGCTTTAACATCTCCTTGGTTTGGCACTAAACTCTATTGATTTTTGAGATTGCAATGAGCGTCATCTTGAAGTGGGGGAGGCTAAATGAACGAGGAAATCCTCCAGTGACCTTTTTGTCTTGTAGGCTACGCAAACAAATTTACTGCAAAGAATTGTAGTGCTTTGTACATGCGGAGGTCTTTTATATTTCTGTTGTGTTAAATTTGCGAAAATTCTCATTGAAAAATTCAGAAGATGAATTGGTGAATATACGTTTGTTTTCGATAATTCTCATCAGACCTTTACATTGATACGGTAATTAAGTATATAAACTATCTGGGCTAGTAGAAAAAATTGTACGATAGTCAGGGAGGGGAATGGGGCACAGAGAGTCAGTTGTTGTTTCAGGCTGGTTAAGAGTCAAAGAAATTCCACTTGACCGGGCAAAGAGAGCCAGTTGTTGTTTCAGGCTGTGTCTAGATTAGTGGACCATGCACAACACCCGGTATAGCGTGAGTCAAGCTCTACGTGCCTGTTTATACTAGCCGGATTCGAGTGCCAAGCGGCCAAGTGGAATTTCTCTGACTCTTAACCAGCCCCCCCCCCTCCCCCGAACACGCGGCTCATAGTCCAAACGCTAACACCCCACCTCCTCTCACTAGCATAACTTATCGCCGCGGGTGTCACGTCACCATAACCCTTCCACCCAATCCCCCCTTCCCTCCCCCGTCCATTGTAACCTAAGCCTCCAAAACCTCTAGTGCGACATTCCCAGCCCTCACTTTTAATTTAGTCTGACGACGAACACGGGATACGTGTTCGAAAATTCACGAGAACAACTCGATTTTCCGAAAATCTTCTTTCTTTTCATCATATCATCTCGGAATGCAACTTACTTCACTTATCCAATATGTAAATGTAAAGGCCTGGTGGGAATTATCGAAAACAAACCTATGTTCGCCAATTTATCTTCTGAATCTTTCTGTTGTGCTAACTAATTGGGACTTCAGGATTTCTTTGCCAGGTTGACTTTGGGGGGCAGGTAAAGCACAACAAACATCACTGGCTGATGACGGCTAATAAGCCAGAAATGGCCATTCTGGTCTCCCTTTGCTTTGTCGGATCCACTTCTTCATCATATCACCTTTTTCACTATGTGACGGTCATTGAGGGTTTGCGTTGCGAGCTCCTTGGCAAAGCGGAACTTAATTGTTCCTTGACTAGATCGGCGAAACACCTATATTCATTCAGACATCAATAAGTTTAGCGATGATACCCATGTAAGCGGAAGGGAGGTTGTCAGATTTGCTTGATGCAGTTGACCCTTTTGTTAAAACCTCGTGGCCTCGGTGGGAGTCTAGCCCTCACAGCAGGAAAGGTTTTTGCGCAGCCAACGCTCCGCCAACTGAGCTATGAGGCTCACCGTGAGGTGTGAATTTAATTGAATTAACCGAATCTGCCAAACCTGCCTAACAATTAAGTGAGCCTTGTTGTCATTCCGGCGGATTTAAGATGATTGCTAAGGAAATCCTGCCGGGGTAGTCAGCTGGCTGTTCCATAATGGTGGAGTCCATTCGAGCAGTAAATTGGGTGGGTAAAATCGACCCATGTGTGATTAAATTCACGGCCAACGGCGAGCTTCGTAGCTCAATGGTAAAACTTTGGCTGCTAAAAAGCTTTTCTGGTTGTGTGGGGTCGACTTTCACCGAGGCTTCGAATTTTTCTCAATTGGGTCAACTGAACCCACGTTCCCATGCAGGAAGTCAAGTTAAGCAAACAAACTTTTCGATTAATTCATAATCAGGCAAATTTTGCTACCTCCCCCTTTATATTATTGTTTTTGCCTGGTGATTAATTAATTGAAAACGTTCGTTTGCTTAACTAGACATCAATAAGTCCAGACTTCCAGTGGCCGGCTATTACATTTAGCGGAGACAGATGAGGTTTCGTCTCGTGTGCAAACATTTGGGTTGACCCTGACCTGATATCTCTGGGTGGATTTCCAGCACTTTTACTGCGAACTTGGACTAGTTGGCTCGTTCATCCAACAAGTAAAAAAATTTTTATTGCTTTATTCGTCAAGCGAAAGCGGAATTTGGCTAGTGTTGACTACGGCTGTTTACGTTAGATAAAAAACACGGCGGCCTGAATGCTTAACATTCAAAAATCGATGGTATTTATTGTGGGAAATTTGTGAAAATTTTGGCTTCTCCAACTTTCCTGATATTTTTTTGCAAAATAACCTTTTCTAAATCTCTGAGAAATAAAATAAAAGGAATACTTTACCGCGTTTTAATGTATAACTTATTAGGCACCGCAATTCATTTGCGGATATAGTTAAGTCCGCTGATTTTATTGCTCTCTTAGAACGTAGAAAGCGCTTGATTCAAAAAGGTACCAAACAAACATGTTTACTGGGGAACAGATGATAGGCTTTGGACTCGAAACGCTTGGAATTCAAAATTTTCAATATGATATGCTGCAAAGTTACTAAAAGTGCAAAAGTGCACAGTTCTTACCACAGCAATAGGCATTCGTCTAAGTTGCTGAATTCAAGATCGTGCTTAACTAGTCCTTTGGTTAGAAACATATGAGAGGCTATGAATACTTAGGGATCGGGGGAGACAGACGACACATTTACTTAACTTTTCAGGAATTATAACACTTTTGTAAGAAGTGCCCATGAGTTTAGCATTCTAGCAACCGAAACCAACCATGTTATTAGTTGCCTCCGTTGGAACTTTCGTTTGCCGAAAACTCTTGTCACTGGAAGCCCACTGCCTTCTGCTGATAGTTCATAGTGCATGTGAAGACACCTGTCATTAGAACATTGAAGCTGTACTCTGGTATAGAGGATAAATAACTTTCGTCTCTTTATCAGACACCTTAAGGACTTCAGACCTGAGGACAGGAAGCTAAGAGCTAATACCTTTCTTTCAAAATTAGTGGGTTTTGCTTGGACGCTCCATCTCTTTGGCATGTTCAACACATATCGTGTTGTGAATGAATTTATCTGTTTTTTGAAATTTCGGACCGCCGGGCCGGCTGTCCTTTGGCGAAGCGTAAACTAACCTTATCGATCAGCAAGTTAAATTTGTGACTGTATGTGTTGGCCATGGGCTGATAAATGTTTCTCCGTTCGTTGCTTGGCCCTCCATGTGGATTTTGGCATAGCTTGACGGCCGTTAGTGTTTTGTTTTGTCCCCACGGTAGAGGATTCTAGTACTCCTGCTCCCTTTTCCGGTGGTTTTGTCACAGCTCCGTCTTCGTTTGTGAACCCAAGTTTGGTTTGACTAACCACCATCAATGCATGCCCTACATCCACATGGACGGCCAAGCAGCGAACGAAGAAAAATTGATTCACCCATCGTTAGCACGTACAGCTACAACTTTAAATTGCTAATCGATAAAGTCAGTTTACGTTTTGCCAAAGGACAGCCCGTCCAGCCGGCTCAGCTGTCCGAAACTTCAGCGAACACATCTATGGATTCCGGTGAACACAACGTGATATCTGATATCTGACTAATTGTTTCGTATTCAGATGAGTTCAAACCTTGCCTAACCGGACCTAGATATGTATAGCTGTCCTAAATCTACGAAACCTACGCGCTAAATGCGCAAGGCAGCCGTTTGTAGTCCCACCAATGTCCTTGCCGTTATTTAACATGCCCCTCACTGCTTCTACAGGGTGAAAACCACTTTACCCCTGATCCGAATATGGCCGCCACTCTGATACAAGCCCAGTATCGGGGTTACCGCACGCGGAAGTCCCTTGCAGCCATGCAGCACCACGAGCTAGCGGAACTTCACCAACACGCCATTCAGCAGCGCCACTCCCAGCAGCCAACTGCCACCGCCGTCAAGGTCAGCGAGACGGAAGCGTCACATGGACACCATTTTACCGGCGACCCGGATTCCGCTGCCACACTGATTCAAGCCAGCTATCGCGGCTATCGCACTCGCAAGTCTCTCGGCTCCAGGCTCTCACACGCCAGTGAGGAGAACCAATCAGCTGGTGGCGGTCCGCAGAAAATGAGTCCCACAACAGCAGCAGCAGCAACAGAACTACAAACTACCCGCTCTCCTCTGCGAACGCTAGGCCTGAAGGATATCTCTAATAATCAGTCCGAGTCCTCGGAGGAGGTCCTTAACCAGGCAGCGACAATCATACAGGCTAGTTACCGCGGCTATCATGTACGACATGAGTTGCATAAACATGACGACGCTGAACACCATGTCCACCAGAAGGATGCCATCGTGAGTCCGGAGCCCGATGAGGCGGCCAAGAAAATCCAGGCAGCGTTTCGAGGCTACCGAGTACGAAAACAGTATAGGTCCCAGACTACGCCAATCTCACCAGTCTCCTTTGGTCCTGAGGACGCCAAGTACGTAGCGGCGGCTACGAAAATTCAAGCCAGTTATCGGGGTTATAGAACCCGGAAAACCAGCAATTTCCATCGATCTTCCGCGGCTTCAAAGAAGTAGTGAAAATATTTGTGTGAACCTTCTCTTTTCTTCCGATTACTAACATACCAACTTTAATATGACCATACTGGACAAATAATAGGTGCACAGTACCTCCTCCTGCTCTCAACATGTTTGTTTTGCCACGCTTATGTTACCCAGATGCCCACCTTTAATGCCATTTTGTCTACTGACTTGTCATTTCATATCGTTCACATTAAAAAAAACATTCTGCGATTACATCAAGAACTCGATCATGGTCTTAAAAACGCAATAGCAAAATTGATTTGACCCAGTCGTGAAAATGTCATCGGCTGCGATGGGATTCAAATTCATGCCAGCAAGGAGAAAGACCTAAATACAGTTAGCGCTCTAGCTACATAGCTATCATAATTATTTATTGAGTCATGGAACTATTTATTCAAAAAGAGGTAAAACGTGTTCATATTTTCAAGTTTCGATCAACGACTTAATGCCAACAGCATTTAAAGGGTGATAGTGTTGTCTGTATATAACGACAAGAAGTTTTCCCTTAAATCACAAGTCAGGTAAGGAACAGATTTACTGCAAGAAGATGAACTGTACATCGGGTGTTCTCCACTATTCGTTTACCGAAGGTCTCAAACAGTGAGAGCACTTGAAGGTCACTTAAGAACGGTCGACAAAGTTCTTTTCCCGCATTTAAACGCGATTTCAAAGAGTTACTTATGTATTCCACCCAGGATCTTTCCTCCTTCCACACTACATTAACTTATTTTATCATTTAACATTAAGGATTATCCTAATTTAACAACTTTTCTAGCATTTCGCGTGGTTGACATGACCGTGTAACCAGACTAAAATATTTTGGTTCGCGGGGTCCCAAACTAGATATGTCACTACATTGAAACATGGGCATCCAAAGATATGAAAGGAAGAAGAGAAGGGCTTCTTTAGGGAAGCTGAAACTTTAATGCATACACTTTGAGACTAGTTTCCCAGCTCGACTGTAGACCTGAGAAAATGCGCAACAAATAACTAAAATCTTAAACGTGCATAAAAATCAATAATCATGTGACGTGAGCATGGACTGGCAACTGTAGACTACGCTAGTCTGCGCCAGTAGGCGTCACATGCATTTCGTCATCACATCGTGATTGGTCAAGCGCGTTGAACCTTGGCCTTGAGATAATCATAGCTGGCGTCCAAATCTATGTGTCTGTTGATGCATAGCTCATCTGAGTGCTTTGTGAACAGGAAGTTAGGGTCTTTTTTAGTTGGATAAGTGCCAACAATCTGTGTGTTTTCCCACGCTAATTTGTGAATGGTTTCCAGTACGTGCATAGCCATCTTGGATAAATAGCCTCGCCTTTTGAACCCTAGTTGATGTTCTTGTATGCAGGTTGGGGCGCATTTCCCAGTTTGGCCACAACAGACTGCATCGCAATGAGTATATAGGAACTTGTAAACAACACTTTTCTTTCATGGTAGCCAACCCTGTCCTTGGGGAGTACAAGCTGTGAAGGTAAGGTGGTTGTGGGTTGATGTGCCACTTGTATCTGATGCTTTCTTAGTTATCGTTTGACAAGGTCAGACATATTTTTTTACGTATGGGAAAGTTAGCCAGGTCAGTGTTTACGATACCTGGCTGGTCGTATCGTTTTAAATGCCCTTTCCTTTAGATTCTTGTCATTCCATGCACTGACGCACGAAACTTTTGTAGATATCCATATTTGGAGGATAGTTGACAGAGGTATTTCATTTCTGTTTGATAACTTGAGCCCCGTAAGCAGTCCTATATCAGCTAATGATATAGGCAGAATAACACTACCGAAAAACGCGGGGAAACAGACAAAGTAATTTTTGGTCTATTATCCGTCATCAGCGAGTCATAACCGACCCCAGGCGGTGCACCATCCGATGATCCACGATCACCAAATGACCCAGCGTCCACAGTTTACGGTCTAACGTTTCTCAACCTTTCCCAAGTAACCTTCGAAATATATGGATAGATTGGTAGTGGGGTGCTCACCGAACGCGTAATGGAAACACATGGCCTACGGTTTCTTTGGGCTCACTCTTAAATTTCTTTTAGTATTTATCTAAATTGTCACTTACCATGTTTCAGTTTTGAATCTGTTAAACTGCACTAGGGAGGTTGGAAGCTCTTGGTTTTGGGCCCACAGGTTTGTACAAAGATAAGCTATTTCAAAAGCCCTGTTTGGCGAGTATAAGTGTACTTTCGACAAATTCTCGTCAGGTCTTACATTTATATGGAAAATGGGTGCGAGAATTTGTCGAAAGTACACGTATACTCGCCAAACTGGACTTTTGAATTCTCTGATAGGAATCTTCACAACTCTGAAACAATCCAAAGATAAGCTATTTCTTTCTTTCCAGAAACAACTTACCTGGTGAGACAAGTATCCCTGGAGCAGAGCCTTAAAAATAAATATCAGAGCATCCATAGTAAGCGTAATCTTCCTGGTCTGAAGAAATGCTCTCAAGAACATGCTTAGCTTTACAAACAGATGAAACAACATGAACGCGAACCTTACGGGACGGTATCGGTCGGTTTGTATTAAGAATTAGACTCAGAATACCTGGCTATGCTTTCGGCTGCTAATGTACTTATTGACAGGCATGAATCAACTTGAAACCTTTGCTAGGCGAGGAACCTCCTCAAAGATTTGTCGAAATATTTTCAGTGCAGTATCGACTGAAAAAAGGCTCTAAAATATTTAGCATGGGTAAGTAATTTAGAACCATTTCTGTGCGTTTGGTTGAACATCTGTTCAGCACTCTACGCAAAATGAGCTTTGAAAGAGGCAGTACCAAATGACTCATAAAATAAATGCCACTTTTTGCAAAGTTATTAAAAGTAAGTTATATTTTACGGTAGGAATGCACAAAAAGTTCATTTCACATGTTCACCCCATAGGAAATGGGGTCCAATTGGATTTTTTCTTGAAGGCGATGGCTAATTCATTGGTTAAAGTTGTGTACTTGATGAAATTTTTGGGGTGCGTAGAAGTATTAACGCAGCTTATGTTTATTGATGTGCCCTAGAGCCCAGACCTCTTTGTAGTCAACCACGGGGTTACGTGAACTTGCATTAAACAAAATGTTGCGGGCGCGTAGCGTACGAGGAGCTTATCAAAATCCACGTCGTCCCGTTTCGAGATTTATGGCTCTTCGTAGACGACTGTCTAAAACCCGAAGCAACACCATTCCGCCAAAGGTGGGAAATTTGCGCCGCAACGGTCCGGGTTTTTACGGAATGTGTGCAGGAAGTGTTTTTTTTCGCATCCCGACATCCCCTCTCCACACTCATCACGCGGGCTGCAACCGGGCTGTGTGGGTGAGTCACGGGTGGCTGTTTGGCCGCAGTCGACGTCAGCCCCGCGCTCGCGCTGCCGACCTCAACTGTCGACGAAAGGGTCGCGCAGCTCGGCCGACTTCCCCACCGACGCAACTGCACGTGGCTAGTCCAGGTGTGATGTCTTTCTCTACCGCGATTGCAGCAGCGTTAGGGGGCCTAGACTGATTTGTACAATATTGATTGGAGACACCACGCAATTTTCACAAGGTAACAAATGGTGGGAAGGGAAAATTGGCCTTTTTCACGGCTCGCGAAACTTTCAGCCATGCGGACTTTGGGAAATAATAATCAATTCTGGATGTCAGCAGATGTCCAAACTGCCGGCCAGATCGTTTCACGCTGACGTGACCACGCATGTGACGAAAGGGGAGTTAATATCACAAGTCCCTTTTCGTAACGAACAGAATGTGGCGGAAGTGTCTATGGGGTCCAACCCCGTTTAACCTCGGGCTATCTGTAGTGATGGGTGTGTCGAAAGTTGATGAAGTAGAAAAGATAAAGTTTCCCTAATCAGAAATTAGGGACGATTTATAAAATTGGACAGCGTTTTCTATAAGAAAAGGCTCTACAGAAGGGTTTTACTCGCAGTCTCTTCAAATTGTTCGAACAATAAAAGCGCCGACCACCCGCTTAAGCAATCCGGAGCGGTATGTGCATAACTATTCATCCATACACCCACAGAAAACTCTCTTAGAGGTGGCATCTCTAGGCCCCAAGTTCTGCACTACCTGAAAAAGACCGAAGCAACTAAAGTTAGAAACCACATTTGAGAGCCTTTATAGCCAGACTGCCGAACTACCGAGCCTAGACAAGTAGACAACATCAAGTCGACGCTGGTTAAGTGCTGCCAGCAGTACTTAAGAAAGGCTCCAACAAACACAGTTCCCATAAAAAGGCCCATCTTGATAGCCCAAGGGAACTCCAAAGAAATGAAAACATCCTGCTGACCGGACCAGACAAGAGGTTCAGAATAGTAATTATGGATAAGAATGATTATGTCGCAAACTAGAAGCAATCTTAGCAGATTGCTCATAGTTCCCAACTTAGAAAAAGACAAAAATCGAACACAAGCCGTCGAGAGTCACTAGACTAAAATTCTCAATGACCTCCACAAAGAAGTTCCTTTCTCTGACAAGGAGGTGGAAATACTGAGACTTATAGGCACGATGAAATGTGTGCAAGAGGTGTTTCTCTTCGCATCATGACACCCCTCCCTAGACCTACCACGCGAGCTGCAACCGCGCTGTCGGCTGTGTGGATGATTCACGGGTGTCTGTTTGGCCGCAATCGACGTCAGCACCGCGTTCGCGCTGCCGACCTCAAATGTCGGCGAAAGGTCGCGCAGCTCGGTCGACTTCCCCACTGACGCAACTCCAGGTGTGATGTCTTTTTGTACTGTGCTGGCAGCAGGGTTAGGGGCTTAGACTGAGTCATCACATAACAAACTAATCCAATTGTAATCTAGCACCACTAAGCCCACTCTGGGCAGCAGTAGTTTATGTAGCCCCACTCATTAATCCCATTTTCCTACGAAAATGGTGGTTATTGAGTTTTATGGGCGGGGACTTAGGAGGCGCAGTGGAATATACTTTAATAAATGTTAAATGCATTTAAATTTTACTGTATTTAGCTGTGTTGTTGACTTATATCTGCAGAATTTCCTAATCTGTATTATTATTGAACTTATTGCGGAAACACCCGATTATCAAATTGCAGGTTTCTTGAAATTCCAGAAAAATTGAAATGGTAGTTAGGAGGTCGTCTACGTAAATTTACTTGTGGTCCATATTACCGTTCTGGAGTTAGATTAGTATAGTCCGCGGCGCGACGCGCATGGGGAACAACCTGCTCCCAGCTGCCGCGGGAAGCAATTTCGACTACATTTTTCTTCCCTTTACACTTACATCTAAAAATTACTTTCGCTGCCTTTCCTATTTTCCCATTCCACAAAACTCTATAATCACCGGTTTTGCTGGACAAAATGCTGGGACTAGGGGTATGTGAGTGGGGCTGCATAAGCTACTTTTACCCCACTCTGCTCCAAGGGAACATCGTCGGTAACGATAGTCGATCCGTTTAGGCTGTCGCGAAACGACAAATAGTCATTTGCCTATAATAATTTGGAACGTCATAGTGGTCAACTTTGACTGAAGATTTTTAGCCTCCTATCAACGATACTGTTATATCTATGTTCGTTTGATCTCAATTTGCATGTTGTTTTATTTGTAAACTCTAGCAAGTCTATATTTACCTAAGGTTACTGCAGACTTGTACTTCTAGGAAAGGTATTTCGATGACGTCTTTACCCCCTGGAAAGGAGAGCCCAGAATTTGCTGGTCTGCCATGTGTGATGAATGCGTACAATCCACTTTTTATTGCTTTGAAGGAGAATTCGCGCACAGACCCTGGACAATTAATTATTCAGGATGGTATGCATTGAAGTCATTAAACATGAGAAAGCAAAAGGCGCCTCTGCCCTTGCGCAGATATATTTGTACCTGGCAGGTAGCTTCTTCATCGTTTTAGTGGTCATGTATTAGATGCCTTATAGGATCACGAATACTAACGTTGGGTGCGGCAGGCGTCAGCTGGTCTGCACAGCGGCCATGCATCCTGTAGCAAATGCCGAATATGGATGTTTGCTGATATGTGTAAGATCGAGCTCGTATTGAACCAGTCATTTTCGCCCGAAGGTAGTATTGTCGACAAAAGAAGGTTCCCCAAATCACAAGTCAGGTAAGACAGAGTTGGTGGGACCAGGTTTACTGCAAGAAAAATAACCGTGCAGAGGTGGTTTCAACAGCCAGCTGGAAGGTAGGTCTGCCCGCTAGGTGTGTCTGAGAAGTTTTGTTGTTTTGTCGCTTTGACTGCGTGATCTTGTGCTCTCTCATCTGAAGAGCCAATCAGCTTGAGCGGGTGTATCGATTGGCATCAAGCGCACGCGTGTTTGAAGCAACGAGTCAATCGATGCCGTTTGAAAAGTCGAGGTGAATTAATTCATCACGTGGGATGGAAGTCGTGACAGACAAGTACAGGATGGGTTCTAGACCCGTTTAACCTCAGGCTACCTAAAGTGACAGTGCAAGTGTGGAAAGTTTGCGAAACCGACACCAGGAACTTTCTCAAGTCGGAAGTCAGGAAGGACTGGTAGCGTTGGGTAGTATTTTCTGTGCGAAAGGGCTCCACTGCTGCTCACTGTATCGTTAAGCTAGTTTTTCTTGTTGTGGGTGCATGCGGGGAAATTATAGAACCCATGAGCTTCCTTTGCTGCCTGCATCCAATGAGGAAATGGTGCGCACTGCTTTGCTTCGGGCTCTTGCAAGTCTATGAACACGGGGATAAAGCGTTTGGCCCTACAGTGGATCAATCAATAGATTGAAGCGGACAAGAGCGCGTGGGGTTGATTGCCATGCAGAAGACACGATTATTGTCCACCCAGTAAATACATAGAATAATTACCAGTTTTGTACAATAATCGCCTTTCCGCAATGAACTTACGCATATACTGATGAAGGTTTTAGCAGATATTTACAACAATTCGGTGGTCTCAGGGGTTTCAAACTCACGACAGCTAGGGGGAAGCTTTAGTACAGCCAACGGAGGCTGGAAGGCCGACTAGGTAACTGGAGTTTAGTCCCATTTGGGTCGTGTTACTCACCCATTCTACTGCACCGTACAGAAGCAAACAATTCTGATATTAGCAGAAAGGGTAAGGGGGGTATCAATTCTTCTCAATTCTGATATTGTACACTGACCACTCAAGCAGGGTTTCCTAAGCATTCAGTTAAGAATTCACCAGATGACTACAAGTCACCATTAGTTTATAGGATGGGAGATTTGGCAGATTGGATTGCAAATCTCCGAATGAAATGGACACAGAAGTCTCCTCAACGTCGAGCTGAGGATGTGGTCATCTTTGTTGCAACGGAAGCCCAGGCCGAGTATCACCATTCAATAACGCCTTATGTGAGTTCCCAAAGGAAGAACATGACAAGAAAATGTGCAACAGCAGATGTCTTTGAGTGAAATAGGTACAACGTCTTTAGGACAACAAACCGCGTGACTGGATGTCCATTGAGCCAATCTCTTTCTGTCCGGAAATAGTCGCCGGAAGGATTGGTTGGTGACTCAACGGCTGACTGTATTTTGAATTTCAAGTTATCGACTGATTGGATGAATGATGCGTTCACTCGCATGTAGGCCGATCGATAGCCTTCTGTGGGCGCGGATACTTGCTTACAGGTTAACTGCTTGCTGAGACTGTTAGTTAGGCCATCCTAACAACGTTTAAGTTGCTCTGAGACGCAGAAGCATGAGGATTCTACCGAACCAGAGCTGATTGATGAATAAATCCCAGGCCAACGGTCGCCGTCGCATTTTGAAAGTGAAGTCACCAGTTTAGATTGTGTATGCTGATGACCTGCTCCATGTTCCTGGGAAGGTGGTAAAGTTAAACATGCGGGCAATTACGTTAATCATAACAGGTAAATTGATCATGGGAATAAGGGATGGGGGGGTTGTGAGTTGATAATAGGCGGCTGGTTACGCGATGATGGTGGTTTGTTGAAGCCGGGCCAGAGTGAGGGGAAAGGGAAAGAGAAAGCGCGGAAAGATTCAAGCAGTTATCTATGCATGGCTCAGACTATCCTACCATTATCCATGATGAAGGATTCTCGACAGAATCTGAAACGTCAGGAATATAATTTTCTTGTTCCAATGATCATATTTCCTTCTTCTTTTGAGTTATGTGACTATTGGTCATGCCAAGCTCGGAGCTTGCAGTAGGTTCTTTTGCGCGCACAAAACCGGCTTCCTCTGCTGTTACTGGCAGACGCCGACCCAGGGAAGTTAGGAAATTCAGTGGGACCTTATAAATCACCTTGAAGGCTTTATTGGGGTGCACCTAATATCTAGAGTTAACCATGTAGACACGAATTGTTCTGTTGTTGCTCCTGATTTCCCTTTCGCTCAGCCATCCCGGAAGGTGCTCCCGTATTCGTTCGTATAAGTGTTAACTCGTGCGACCGATATACCCGGCTCCACAGGAGCAAGTAAATGAGTAGATGCACACGGGGGTGGTCTGCGCTGGCAACCTATACTTTCTTTCGCCGTGCAGGACCGATTTGGTTGCGAATAACACCCGAACACTCGCTGCTGGGAAGGTTCCTGACGTGGCTTGGCTAGGACGTCTTCCAAGCGCTACCAGATCACTACGGTTAGAGCATTGGCCTCCGGCAAAGGCCTTCTCTGATGCGTGGGTTCAAATCCCGCCAAACACCTCGATGTTTTTCACAATTGGGTCAGCTCAAAATAACGCAAAAATTAGTTACTAGGTGAAAGAAGTGAAGGTATGCAGCCTTGACTGCAATTCTACGTATGGAATCGAATACCGCAAAAGACGTGTTCTCTCCCCCACCCCGCGATGTGGACACTTGCATTTACTTGTACTGAGTCGGACTTTTGTTGTATCTCACTTTTTATTTTCTCATCTCGTGCTTTTTGATGACACTGCAGATGAATATAACCACGACGCCTCTGTACCTGCCTGTCATACTACGTAAAAGCACTTCCATCGGACTCCTTTTTGACTCCAAAACTTCTATGGTCTGCTTTTTGCTGAAGGGGAGATGTCTTAGTCTTTTGCTGTCAGCTAGCCAATCCATGAGCCGCTGACAGGTGCATCCGAGGACATCTAAAACAACAACGTGGATGCCATCCTGCGGTTTTGTGCATCTGATGTGAACATTCAGCTACCCGAGGACCTGAATGTGATCCAAACTGACGGTAATACAGGCAAATACAAGTTCAAAAATTGTTGACTTTGCAATTTGAAAATTTTTTATTGAAGAGGTTTGGCAGATTTGCTTAATGTAGTCGACCCATTTGTGAAAAAAAACTCGCGGCAGTCGGCGGGATACGAACCCGCATAGGAGGGACGGCCTTCTACACAAGCCAACGATCTACCTACTCGACATACGTATGCCAGGCTTCACACCGTCAGTTAAATCACACTTGGATCGACATTACCCACTCAACTTTACCGCTCGTATAACATCCACCAATACGGGATGTCAGTTTAATCGTCAACTTTGGTGACCTTCTAATCAGAACTGTTGGTAGTGCACGTAAAAGACTGGTTCAATGCGAGCCCGAGCATGCGCGCGCCAGCAAACCTCGATATTTGGCATTTTCTACAGGGTGCACGGACGCTGCACATGCCATCTGACGCCTGTAGCACTCTGCCAACTCTGCCTGTCACGTTCATAAAGGGCATCTAATGCGTAGCACGTTTTAGTGGCCACTAAAATGTTGATGAAGATACCCGCAGGGTACAAATTTAGCTGCGCAAGGGCAAAGGCACCTTCATTCTACCACGTCAATGCAGCCCATATTGAATGATTAATTGTCAAGGTTCTGTGCGCGAATTCGCATCCAAAGCAATAAACAGGGGATGCTGCGCATTCATCACGCATGGCAGACCAGCAAATTCCAGACTGCGTTCTCCAAGAAGTGAAGAAGTAATCAAAATACCTTTCCTAGAAGTATAACTTTGCAGTAACCAAACAAGGATACACTTGTTCGAGTTTGCGAATAAAACGGTGTGCAAATTATGACCAAACGGACGACAGTAGGACAACTTTGTTGACATGAAGAAAAAACAGTTCGATAAGGCCTACTTGTAGATAAATTCGACGCTACATGGCTAGAACGTAAAAGAAAGAGAGGATCATTATTGCGTTCTCACGGGCATATAACGATCCATCGTTGCGCGACAGTCTATACACATCGAATAATCTTACCAATGACGCTTTCCAAGACAAAGTGGGCCTAGGCACGCTGGACTAGTTTGTTTTTTGACCACAAACTTTTACGGAGTCTACTGAACTTCCTTTATGATCACTCACCTGAGCACGCTATCAAGACAGAAAGGTTGATTAGCGCTTACCCCTATAAATTTTGTTTGTTTTAAGCTGACGGTTCAACTATGACGATGGACTTCCACAAGAAAGGGGCGAGTAAAGGCTTTTTTATATTTATATTTTACTTAGCTTTTTAGAGACTTGTTTCGCTTCCTCGTTAGCCTGTACTAAGCCAAACTCTCAAGCAATTAGGAAAAATTGACTCATTAAAAATTCTCAAATCACTGTAATATTACCCACTGGTAATCACTGGGTTCAATTTGAGCTTCAAAAAAGCCATTTTCAGTATAAAAACACACCAGCCTGTTTTGATAGTAATAGAAAACCAGCTCAGGTGATGGAAAGGACGTGCTAATGTTTATAAAAGAAAAAACATGCCAATCTTAAAAGTTTTTTAGAAAATTAAACACATAAAACATTAGCCGAGTACAGGGCTTTACTATTTCCAATAGCATCCAAGAGACGAGTTCCTGGAAGCCATCACACGGAGGAAACCAGGATCGCTGAAGCAAGGCTTGACGTTTCGGATTCTCATTTTAATTATGGATTAACCGGAGAATTGGAAAGGTCCGGCTAATAAAGCTCTTGCCTCAGCGGTCGTATCTCTTTCGCGACTTCATTTACGCCTACCTACTTGAATTACGAATGCCACGCTTCACACCGTGACTTTAAGCACATTTGGATTGATATTACCCGCCCAACTTTGCCGCTCGTACGAAACCTGTTATAAGTGACTGTGTTCCTGTGTCAACAACGGTTATATTCCCCAGTTACGCGTTAGGAAGAGAAGGCAGAACAGGATAGTAGATAGAACTTTACTGTTCCCGGTGTGTCCAGCGGCTTGTCTTCTGCGTCCGTCAGCAGTTCCTGTTTCGGGTCACTAACAGCAGAATCTCGGGTCGTCGGCAGCCTGCTCGGCCATCCTTGTAGACTCCACCAATGGGATACAGCAAGTTTAATGCCCAAGCAGGATTTCCTAAGCAATCATCTAGACTCCACACTACTAGGCTGACTGAATTATTAAGTTGGTTTGGCAGATTTGCTTAATTTGAGTTGACCCAAGTGTGAAAAACTCTAGGCGTTTGGCGG
>JAYGXS010000002.1:95047542-95189363 GCA_036362985.1 Ligula intestinalis
AACCGTACTTACCAGTCACAGAGGGCCCACCTGCACATGGAATTATAAAAGGAACCACATTTTGCGCAAAAAAATCAGCAAAACCTGATTCAGACTCTACTTCCTTCTATTCATCACTTCATTGATTAAGTTTGATAGACAGAAATTAACTTATTGAAGTAGAACGTCTTTGATTTTCCGGAGAAAAGTTGGTTGAAGGAACAGAGGTGGTGGGAGGGGGAAACTTAGGAGTAGGGGGAATGTGGTTAGCCCAGGGTGCAGTAGTTTTAGCTCTCTTCAGTCAGAGCTTCGTGTTCCAGGTCCGGTGGTTGAATTCTTCGACAGAGACGCAGACGTCCGCCACACCTCAGAAGAATGCCCACTGAGGATTCCGATGGGTTTCTGTGCTCTGTGTTATCGTTTCTGTCCAGTATGGGTTGTCTATCGTCGTCCTCCGCGGCTGGTCGACGCTGAAGTCGGTGTTTGTAGCGCAGGGTGGCATAGATGGCCAGGGGCAGCACAAAAAGCATCACGGCAAATGCGATTATGCCGCCCAACATCGAGGCAAAGTAATAGTCGCTGCCGCGTGTCGGTTCATCCATGCTAAGGATAGCCTGCCTGAAGGTATTTTTTTATGCAAGAAAAGGTGACTAGAGTAAACATACTGACCTTTTATGGACAGGGGCGTTATGCATTATGGCAGCAAGCTATTTATATGAGCGATGTCGGCTGAACAACAAGGCGTCTGGAAAAGAGGGTAGGTGAGAAAATATTGGCATGGTTAAATCAAGGTGAAATTAGATCGATCTTGAATTCTATTCTCGCGCAGCTTGTCGGTACAAATCATTAATCCGATATTAATGAAGCTTTTCAGGTTGTCTAACCGACACGAGCTACCTTTCCCAAGTGCCTACACCAACTGGTGCTTTCAACAGCCGAAACAGGGGCTATACGGTTAACGAATACAGTGCTGTGTTGTCAGGCGTCGCTAACACAAGCACTTTTACTTCCGTGGCTGACCTGGACAGGAGATGGTGATCGCACATCGTCGCCACCCTCTTCTGGCAGTCGTTCACTCCGTGTAAATGACAGTAATTAGCACTCCATGTACCTGACCCCTGCCCAATGTTCACAACCTAACCAATGTCATCTTTTTCCACCCCCCCCCTCAGCACAGAAACCACTAAACGTCGATCTCGCCGTGCGGGCAGTTTGAAAACGGCGAGTTGTAATCAAAGTACATTTATTAGTCCTGTACAACTGTAACATTTTCTTGATTTGAAGCATCTTTTGCCAGGTGCAACTTTGAAGATTGCGTATGTAGCAGAATTTAATGGGACTGTAGCGGTTGGTGCCTGGCTGACTAGCTCGCATCTAAGTGCACTTTCCCAACGGCTCGCTGACGTGGTTTTTGACGTCTCGATCAGCCAATCACGGTCCCCGCATCTACGCTCAAAACCCAGGCGACGAATGGGGAGCTTGCACGCGTGCCCGACGCAAGTTGCCTCTTTGCCCAAAATCTCCAGGCCGACCTAGCCAATGAAAGCTATCGCTATCTCTGTCTTCTGGCCCGACTACTCAAAGACCTGACTTGGAAATCGGCTCTGAGCGAGACGGGTTGGAGGCCGCGCGCTCATGCGCCCTCCGGCCGTACAGCCATGCCGGATGGACTGGCAACTTTCCCATAACTTTTCTGTAAACAATACACTGTTCCGTCTACTCTCGCCTTTCCACCGTCCTCTCTCCAATCTCCTAAGGAACTAGGGTCGGGAAGATTTTAGGTGTTAAGTCCAAAACCATCGTAGCCTTACCACTTATAGGACCATAAATTTCATGAGCACTCATCAGCTGCATTCACTTGCTGCATAAACTGAGTAATGAATGAGAAAATACATAATTGAATTCACAGAGAAAAGTTGATACATATTCATCAAGGTCACTTGAGTTAGCCAAGGGGCAATCAATAAAGTAGAAAATTTAAACATTGTGGGCAGAAAAAACGCTGTAAAAACGTCAAAGGAAAAAAAATCGAAGGCAATAAAGGTGGGAGGGGGGTGGGTAAACAAGGAGCCGGTGCTACTACGGCAGGATTATGATCAACACAAGCTCCAGTTGTTTAAATAGGTCAGGTTTAAACTGCCGTATGTATGCTGCCTACAGGTAGTGTAAGATACGAGTCTTATTGGATAAGTATTTATTGAATGTCATCAACAAAAGTGTGTCAAAATTTTCATTGGTTTTACTGTCTTCTTTGATAAATTTATAAATTCTGCATTTGTTCAACGTTTACACCAAAACCTTTAAATAAGATAGATATAAAGAGCATTTATCGCAATAAAGTGTTTTCCGACACTAGTTTTAATGAAGATGGCAACATTTTTGATACACAGAAATGCCTCAAAACAGCTAAACACATTATCGACTGTGAATCGTGTCCGCACTGGAGTTGTGAAACTACTATTTCTAAGATTAATAAAAAACTTTCCATAAAAGGTTACCTCTTAGAAATTGCTTTGATTATATATTCGGCTGACGAACTTCTGCGTACATTATCTTTTTCCGACGTATTGTCACAATGAAATTTGATACTTTTGAGAAATTATTGAAGTTTCTTCAAGATAAACGATTCAATTTAACTGGAGATGAAAGAACTTTCTTTTCTCTTAATAATGGATTACCTTCTACATGAGTAGATTTATTACACATTCAGTTATAAACTGGCAAATTCAAGAAAACTGGCCACGTATATTGCCATTTTTTGATCTACTTATTATTCCTTCGTCTCTTTCGTTTCTTAATAAAGAAAAAGGGGAACGTAAAGTAAACAAAAACTATTTTTACGACTTAGATCCAAAAAGAGCTTCATTTTCTTCAATTAGCGAGAACGTGTTAGACCTTTGGTTTTTATTGAAGGACATTCGAGGTTCATTGGTGCATTCACACAAATACTCTTCTGTTATTGCATTTTGAGCAAAAAACTTCACAGAATAGCTAAACATAAATTTTAAACTACAAACTGTCAATGTTATTGCAAGCATTTTTGGTCCCTTTAACTTGGCTTCACTTCAATCTGAATAATTTTGGATAAACTTTTCCAGTCCTAGAAGGGATATTTTCTATACCTATTTTGTTTATTTTGCAGTTACTTCCTAGTATTATCACATTAAAGTGTAGTTTGGTTCTCTCTTTCATAATAGTACAGAAAAATTCCTTCCATATGAGATTACTCCCAATTTCTCCAAAACTAATGACCGTTTCTCATAATAAACCTTACTAAAATGACGATTTAACTAAGCAAAAGGGTTTTACAGCATTCAATAGACTGAATGAATCAAAATAGTGTTAATAAATATACGCTAGATCACCAGGTCAAATTTCATTATGAACGTTGCATGGCCCTTGACGACTACTGGAGGTGCAGGCCTTGCACACACTTATATATTCAAATATATTTTATAGAAAACGTACACGAAAAATTCTTTATTGCACTTGTTTGGTAGTAAATTACACCTTATCTAAATTTTATACTTGAAGAAAGGTTGTCTTCGGGTTTTAAAGGAGTTTCTAAATTGGTGAATTCAAGGTTAACAAACTGCATGCTATGTTGTAGATGCTGTTAGAAGAAAAGTGCGTTTTTTGCCTACGGTTTTAGGAAGAAGTTACATAATTCTCATACAATGTTACAATAGACGTGGATCGTACTGTATACGTTATGGGCAGCATTAATCAAATTGACGGGTGTAATGTATTATGAATGAACATCTCACAACCTTAAAAATAATCATACTTATAATGTTCTTTGAGTGTAAAATTTATCACAGGCGTAGTTTTCTACCAAAAGAGTGCAGAAAAAGATTTTTGTGCATGTTTTCAAGCAATAATATTTGAATTTATAAAGGTAGTCAAAATTTATTATAAAAATGCATGCTACTTACATAGATGATATTACAGAATCTACTTTCTGTAAACGGTGAGAAAAAAGGTCTTAAAAAAGCCCACATTATATCGTGACTCAAATGGTTTGAGAATAGGCTACACGATCATCAGTATTATAAACTTAGTCAATGCTAAGGATCAATCTTCTGCGAACGTCGGCACGTTGCAGTAATTCTAAGCCGTAATCTAATCATCCGTATTCCGGGAACTCTTCGAATTTTAAAGTCAAAGCTTCGATGCATGTACCTGGTAATTTATTGCCTCTAACCCAACGCCTGACTCTTGTACTACTTCCAAATGTGCAGCATCTTTTATCAGTTTGATTGACCGAATTAACTATCGTAGGGAAAGGATGGATTGTGCGGCCTCTCTGTGGGTGTGCACCCTGGAGGTTCGGATTCTGTCCTAGTTGTCGACTATCCCACTCAGCGAGAGGGAATGTGCACTTGCCAAACATCTGTCTCAGCACAAAGGTGCATGCCTTGAACTCACACGCGCACACTTGTCAGGATGTCCAGCTGGCCAGTGCACGCACTGTGAAGTGTTTGCTTCTGGCCGGATCCATCTACGGACGGGAGCGTTGATTGCCAAACGGCAGCTGTGCACTTCACTCCCCACCTTATCTCACAATCTCGGAAGGTAAGCTCGCACCCATAAAATACCTAGGCAGTTGTCCGCGTTTGAAGGCTTCTTCGCCTCTTCCTCCTCCTCCTCCGTCTCTTTGTATTTTTCTTCACATCATTTTTCTCGGCCGCTTCTACCTTTCTAGGATTTTCCGATTTGTGCTTCTCTTTCCCAGTCGACCTTATATTCAAATTATTAGAACGTATGCTCATTGAGTCTAGCGGTCATGCTTAGGCGTTCACTGATTCAATGTACAGTGAGACAAGTGTTGCCAGAAAAAGCCATGATAAAATTTGGATTGACAGCTTAGCATATGGTAGAAGGTAATTGCATGCCGAATTGTTTCGGGATGTACCAATCCCCGTTGATGGCATTGCAGGCTTTGCACGTCAAAGCATGTTGCAAGACGAATAGTACTGTAACTTACTAAGTTTCATTAACGATTATATTTTTCAGGCATAACCGACAAGGATATAGGACTCTAGGATGGCCATTTCTGGCTCATAAGCCGTCGTCAGCTAGAAATAACCTATTCCAGTGTTGCCGCTGAACTTGTTGCCACACTCGAGTTTCGAGCTTCGCATACATTTGGTCACGTTATTCTGATCTATTGACTGGATTTAATCCTGAGAAAGTCTTTTAGTAAGGAAAACTGTCCTTCTAATTCAGTTCATTAACCGTACTTAATTAATTACGGCTAATCGCGATTAGCCTAATATCGAGGAAAGTTCCTATGCTATTAACTAACACAGAACCAATTTTTTTATTTGTATGCGTTATGCTACGGGTGAATCCAAAAAAGTAAAAAAGTTTAAAACATATTTAATTCATAAACCGAAAAATATATTCAAAAATTACTTCAATGCAAGCGAAACCAATTTTAAGAGGTCGCATTTATTTTCAGAAACCAGAAACAAAATGCAGTAGCAAAAAGGCTTCCGACGCATTTTTAGCACATGAAGTATTTGGAACGCAATCAAAACTGACGATGATCTTACTTAGCCTAAATCGTGAAGAGTGAAACTTTTTTACTCTATAATTTCCGCTTATGCGCAATTTAGAAACATAACAGACAGAAATTTTTTAATAATAGTATCCTAGTGGAAAATTGGCGACGCATTTTTGCATTCCCTAGCTCAGAACAAAGCCTGTAAGTTGTCAACCATGGCAGAAAATATTCCAACATAAAGAGCACAGTGACAGGTGTCATTTACAGCCAAAATTTATCATTTGCATTCGGGCAAATTAAAACTGAGTTTTTAAAAAATCTCCATTTTTATTGTGACATTATCTATGAAAAAGGTAACATGCACAACAATATCAAATTTCTGTTGCCGGAATTCTTTTGCTCTAATATATTTTTTTGCTGCTTTGAAGAATTTCTAACTATGGTCCAAATGGCCATTTTCATAAGAATTTATTTCCAAAACCCATTTTTTCGGTTAGTGCTCATAATATCTTTATGATTTTTGAGTTTTTGATATCAATGTCGAACAGAACCTGCCTTATTGGACAAAAGCTTGACAAGACTGAAAACGTAACGGTCTTTAGAGGCCCATCTGTACGTAATTGTAATTAAATAAGGACAATAAGTTTGAGAAATACTCTAAGTAAAAGCTCTTTTTAGATTAAAAAGTGGTAAGTAATGACTTCAAATTCAGAAAAAAATTTAATTAATGGTTTTCATTGATAGATTTTTTATGTCACAGCCTTCACTTCATAAAAACCGTGGGCTTCGCTTTAACAACGCCTTTGATATCTGACCTCTTTTATTTTCACGTATTCTTGCTTTCCGGTATTACGTCTCGGGACAAAACGTAACAAAAAATATTCTGATGGTAACCCACCAAGAAACATATTCCGTCTTCATGTAGAAACCATCATTGGGTGTTCCAAAGGCAATAGGCTGTAGTCGTAGTCCAATCGGCTCCTGCCCTGCTATCGGATTTTGATTAAATCGGTCGCCGTAAAGCGCATAGGGGAGACTGTATTTGTACTTTTGGGGGTAACCTTTCGATATCCTCAGTTGAGGACCCATGTGCGTCTGACGGGAGGCGCTCGGGGCGGAGGAGTTTTCTACCTGACAGTTTCTACGCCATTGGAGGAAGGCTGCGGTTCGACCGGCTGACTGTCGCAGACATAGCAGCAGGTCCAGCATTCTAGCATACCAATTACGTTCGAGCTTGCGTCTTCTTGCAAGGAACATATCCATCAGCTGCCTTGGTATAAAAGCAAAACAAATGCCATAAAGAACTGCCCATTCGGCGCAATGTTTCAAAATAACACATTGATGTTAAGGGATTTACTTTTTATCTATCATGCAATGCATAACGAGCAAAGTTAGAACTCACCCTCAACTTTAATAGATGTTAAAACGGAAAAAAATCATGAAAAACTCTAGAGCGCAAAAATAGTCCAAGCTACGCTCCCCTAAGTCTTAAGGTATAAAAATAAAGATCCTAATAAAAAGGAAGGTAGTTTGTGGTTAAGCATATTAGGTGCAGGCATACGATCAGTTATTACGCTGTTCTTATTACTCATCTAACGGTGCACTATAGATCGGTAGAAATCGCGCGAATGATGAGATCGATCAAGCAGGTGGTCATGATTAGTGTTCTGCGCTATCACTCTGTCCAGCCCTTAATCAGTTTGAATGCAACCCCTAAAGAACAGAATTTGATTGGTCCAATCTTGTATGCGTTGCCTGTTATAAGTACTCTGAGCTAAGTATTGAAATATACTTCTACTTTTGCTCCCTATTGTCGTTTTCTTTCTTAGGGCTCACGCAAGGCGTAGTTAGACTACGATCTTGCAGTTTTTGCTATATTCACAACAAAGCATTACAATATCATTCGATTGTATACCACTAATAACCCCATCGAAAAATGTTCATTTGTATAATACAAAACAAGGTCATTTTAACGTTTTGATCTATAGAACTTAGTGCGTTTTCTCAATGCGAATAGCAGTTGGCAAGCATACGTATACTTACAATAGATTATCATCAGGCCGTTACATTTATATGGGAGAGGGTAAAGTGTTAAATGTAAAATGGTAGGTAAATTCTGTTCAGCGTTACAAGCAAATTAGTCCAGGTGGCTAATAAAGCGGCAGTTAGGGAGAGGGGGAGCAAAAGAGACAGAGGAGACTTGGAAAAATGCCGGTAGCAAGGTGGGCGTTGGCCACGCTAAGCTTGGAGCAGATTATTTTGCGCGCACAAAATCGGCTTCATCAACCGGATAGCAGTTGCTTCTGCCGTTGCTAGCAGGCGCTGACCCAGTGACTTAGGGTAGTTTGGTGGGACCTTGCAGATCACACTGAAGGCTTCATTGGGGTCCACCTGATGTCCTCCCTCCAATATTAATGTAACGGCCTGATGAGAATTTATTGAAAGTATACGTATGCTCGCCAGTTGCTCTTAGGATTTCTGTGATAGGAGTTTTCTTAATGATCGAAAATATGCGAGGCCAGGTAATTGAACAGGAGGTGGAAAAACGTTCTATTCGTGAACAGGTGGCCAACTTCCAAAACCATTTAGTATGATCTCAATTTGACAAAGTGGGTTGAGTAAATAATCACCAGACTAATATGTCTCATAGGGACGATATTCACAACAGTTCCCACACTAGCTGATGAATCAGCCTGCTGTATAATAATCAGCTCCACATAAGTTTAATCGATTTTGTACGTCTGAAAATAGATATATCTTATATTAGCATTCCGACAAGACATGAAACTCGAGAATGGCCCTTGCTGGCTCATCAGTTGGCGTCAGCTAGAGAGTGTTGCAGCTGCCACGCTCCAATTTAGAATGCACGATCTAATTAGTTAGACGTCTAACGCTCTAAACACTGCGCCAGGGATTCACTCTCTTGTCGGTTTTTTGATCGGGGAACTAATGAAGACTCTGAGCCGGCACTGGCTAACCCACAATGCTGAAGATGAAGCAAAATTATAAGGAGCAAATTTAATCACAAGCACACAAAGCATATACCAGGATGGGTATTTTCTAAATCACCGATTGTTGTGCAATTAACTGCAACTTTTGTTATATGTTTCACTGTAAAAGAAAGTTTATAGTAATTTATAAATGTACAGCCGCAAAAAACTCTAAGGAATATTTGAAAATGTCAATGTCTTTTGAATATAAAGTTGCGTAATTCCGACGCCCCTGAGTTAAAATAAGATTTAAAGATTGTTGTGGATATTAAGGTACAATGCTGATTCATGAGATGCTAATAAACTTAAAACAAACCATTACTTCAAATGTGTTTCACCATGGTAAGGTAAAACCTCTAGATTATGAAAATGAAATCAAGTTATATGTTCTTGTGCATTTATAGCCAAGTTTAGTTTTGCTTTCTGAAGAAGGTAAATGTCGTCTGTTTTGTTAGCCGGTTATGAGACGTAAAACGAGCTTAAGCATACAGTTCCACTGCCTCGTATTTTTAAATCATTAGTTCACGAAGCCGAGGTTTTTACCTTAGATTCCGCAAAAAATTAAGCCTCATTATTCTGAGAGTTGATAGCTTTTTGCATACTTATCCACACGTCAATCATTAATCAATAATTGCTTGCATGCCAGGGTAACGTTCAGTCAGCCACTTACATTAACAGCAGTTATAATTACAAAGCGTTCATAAAACAGCAAACGCAAAGGAAGGGTTAATGTTTTTATGGTATCAGCACATTTATTGAAAATTTTATGTTGCCGCTTAAATTCAATGCTTTCAATGCTTTTCCTACAGGATCAGATTATGTTATGTCAGATTGCTTATTCTGCCTAACGCAGGCGGCAGAATTTATATTCTAGCCCTTCAGTGCGGACTTGATGACGCTTCGTGCTTGCATTTGACCACATAACTGTCGGCGGTTTCCTACTGACGTGTCCTGTCAAGCAAATGTTTAAAGTGTGCTGTATAGTGAAGTCCAGAGGTATTTCACGATGCGTACCAATAATCGGGTATTGTTGCCTCAGATAGTCACCGAAAAGATGGAACAAGGGCTGAATAATTGTAAGCCACGGTTTCTTTGAACCCCAATTCGATCACCTTGTGGTAGTGGGGCTCCATTTGCGTTTTGCAGCTTATATTGCGGCATCAACACACGCCTCGGAGTCTTGGACTGCTCAGCGCAGTTGCGAATAAGTCATTAGAATATGAAATTAACTCTGAAAATGAGACAAGTAGGTACACGTCCTCAGAATTTCACTGGACAGCACACCCCGTGTTAGACAAAATGTCTTCCGAAGGTGAAAAATTATTCGTCTTTCTAACAATGTTAAAAATAGCACGTTTTAAGTTTTCTGAGGAAGCTAAATGCATTTGAGAAACGAAGGCAAAAGTAGAACAAGGTTTCGAAAAGATTATATCTTTCGATGTAAGAGTTCAACATACATTGGTTAGGCACCTTCCTGAGCGATTTTTTAAGAGTTGAACTAGTACCACAATCTTAAGAAAAAATGCAAAAGTGAACTCCTTCACGCCAAAATATCATATAAATAATAATCAATGAAGGGATCCAAAATAACCCTCCAAAGTATGGACAATATAGAGTTTGTATAAAAGCAAATATTCTGTAAGTAACCTTCATACGACCTGACTACTCAGTCCTTATTTTGGTTACCATTCATGGATGGAAATTATAAAATTTATTTCATATGTGAAATGCATTTAAGCAAACTTAACTAACCGTTTCCTCTCCAGAAGTATCCAAATCAAGGGAAGTTTCAAAATTTTCATCATCTGCCACAGGCTGCTCAGAAAAGGCGAGTAGAATCGGGGCAATGCGACTTGTCTTATTAAGTAGTAAATTCTTCACCGTAAGTTCTAGCGTAATGCCACGACCTGGGACAAGAGAAAAGGCTTCTTTTCCTTGGAGACCATTGGCACTTTTGGGTATAGAAACCTATCACGACAGAAGGAAGATAGGTCTGGAAAATGCCTTCAAACACCTCAACAGATGCCCAGGTAGACAGTTAAGCATATCCAGCGTGAACACTAATTCATATTTTTTGATAGCACATTAAAAAAATATCTTCAAAAAATAACTGTCGCACGCATTCAGAAATAAGTTTAAAAAGACTTATAAGCGCGTGCAGCAGTAATTACATGAAAGTGTTAATGTGTGTTGGATAGGACTCCTTTAAGAGGTCCTACTTGTGTTTGACTTTTAATAATAAAACCTACTTTTTCATTTTGCAGTAATCCGACTTTCGCCCTTTTTGTTCAATTCCGCCAAAATAAGGTCAAATATCCACCAGTAGGCATCATTTTTCTGAGCAACAGGAGTTGATATTAATGGGGTTGATAATAACTAGCTCATATTTAATATTCTTTGGCCATTTTCGATACAATTTCATGTATGTTTACACTCGTTAACCAAGAATTAAAAGATAAATATACAATTCCATAAGACAGTTGGGAGGAAGGAGTAGCTTTTTAGGCAGCCCTATAAGAAAGTCTTGCCGTGCGTTATTTAAAAAAGTTGTTAATGCTTTTATCGTTTTAAATGTGGATAGAGCGGTATATGCGCATTCTCTTGTGGACACTGAAAACACAGTAAGGAAAAAATCTTGTGAAAGCACTTTAGATAATTTGACATCCTTGGCTACTTTTCAGACTAAGTAGTAGAATATTCACGAGCTGCCCTTCCAAATGAAGGCTGGAGTTCATGTAACCGGTTTCGGTTTGACGCAGGCTTGTCCAACTACGGTATGACGGGTGCTGCGAGCAATATGCCACAATTTGAGAAATAATAGCAATCACTCACAAACCAACATTATGTAGGCTTGCAATAGGCTTGTAACGTGCATCCTAAGCTCAACCCTTTAAAGTCAGGCCAGGATGCCGGCTCTGTACTGGGCTTCTTTCCGACCAATTGCAAAAAGTTGATTCTGCTAAAATGGTTCGTTCAATATAATGCATTTTCATCATTGATTTTGACTGCCTTTATAAATTCAAACATATTTTATAGAAAACTAAAAGCACATTTATTCCTCGTAGTCGTTTGCTAGGGAATTATGCTTCCCTCACATCTTAAGCTTAAAGAGAAATATCCTTTGGTTTTAGAAAAAATTCTAATTATGCCATTTTTTATGTCTATTAGGTGTTTATTCATACAACATTGTATCCATCAATTTGTTAATACTGCCTATACTGTATACAGCATAATCCAAACCAATGGCAACATTTTCTCAGAACTATGTAACTTCTTCCTCAAACCTCAGGCAAATGTGTTTTTCCCTTAAAGAGAATGTACACAATGCGCAGTTTATAAGCTTTGAATTCCAATGTGGTAGTCGGAAACTTTTAAAATTATTCGGCAATTGAGAATCTTTTCTTATACCAAAGGATATCCTTTCTTTACGCATGACATTTAAAGAAGAAATTATTTTCTAAAAAATGAGTACGATAACGGATTTTTTCGTGAATGAATTCCATAAAATATATCTGCACTCATAAATGCAGTCAAAATTTTCGATTTAAATATATGCTAATTAAGTAGCCATTTTGCAAAGTATGTACTTTTAGTCAGAAAGAAGCACATTAAAAAGCCGCAATCATATTGTGACTGAACTGACTTGAGAAAAGGCTACAAGATAATCAGTATTACAACTTAAGTTAATGCCGATTTGCGAGTGAGTATGAATCTCTTGCAAATGTCGACATGGTGCGCGAGTTCGGAGCTGAGCTGTAATAGAAGTTTACTCACAAATTTGATGATTCAAGATAGCATTGGCATAAACCTACCTGGGGAGGACTCAATATAGGCAGCTTAACCCATTAAGGACTACTTAAAACAACTTTTCTTTCGAAGACACAAAGGTAGTAGCTTACTTACGTTCAGCATAATTACTCCATTTTTATCAAAATGAGCTTGAGATTCCGAGGATCTGTTGGCCATATAAAGGAAGGAAATAGCCCGAGCATTACGAACGATAGTATGATTCCATTGCAAATTTTTCCCCAAGAAAAGTTTGCATTCTGTTTCTACGTGAAACTGTGTAATTCGCGCGCTATCATTGTCGTCGCTGAAGGGGCATATCTGAAAATAAAAAAGTTATAGTAAATATTGAAATATGTGGTCTGTTTTTTTATAAAATATAAAAGTTGGAAACAAATAGTACCTGCACTTCTGTTCAACTGCTTATTAGTTAATTAGTGAAGTCTTTAAACTTATGTATAAGTTTTTGGTTAGTTGCTCTTTCTCTTTCTATGGAGTACCTCTTAAAATGTTCATTTTGACTATAAATCTATTCGTTTTCACTAAAGTTTGGCTTATGTCTGATGGTAGCCAATATCCACATGTTACAGGTAAAAAATTTTTTGAAGAAACGATGTTCTTTGGAATAAAAACGGTAAATTTTAGCAGTGAATCTTCGAGCCTGGTTCCCCAGCTCGACTTCGAACTACCGAGAATTTGCAACGAGAAGCCAAACTTTCAGACGTGTGAAAAAATCAATAGTCGTGTGATATGAGAGCAAATTGGTACTTGTGGCTTCTTTCAATCTGTATTTATCGGCTCTTATCTCCATCACCATTCTTTGAGATGCTCACGCGCTTCATCTAATTGAATGTAGCGATTGATGCATGGATCATCGGCCTCAAGAAATTATCTGCCTGTTTTGTAGGGGCATACTCCGACGATGCGTTTTTTGCCCCATGCGAAGCTATGTCCCGTATCAAGGCTGTGCATCGCCACTTCGGATAAATGGTCGCGTTTTTTCACTGTCAGTTGGAGTTCATTAATGCGTTTAGAAAAGGACCTTCCTGTTTGGCCGCGGTGTACTGTATCACACACTTCGCACGGTATCTTGCAGGCGACTTCTTTCATATCGAAATAGCCAACCCTATCCTTATGGTGTGTAAGCTATGTACCTTAAGTAGTCGTTGGTTTGTATTTACTCAAGAAGAAATCCAGAAAAGTCAGATACTTTGCATCTGCTATTATCATTAGGTCTTACCCTAAATTCACGCTGGAACTGCAGCAACAAGTTAAATGTTCAATTATCTAGATGAGGTAACCAGTCTCGAACATTTACTGATTCAATTTAATTTTTTATCCCAAAAAACATCTTGTCTTCAAAGTAACTTTCTTTGGATGTATGATTTCTAATTAATATATATTGTATCTGGACAAAACGAATCTATTGCCAGAGGGGAATGATTTCACTATCCTGTGTTGTTGTCCCAGTTGATTATTTCAAAAATGTCTGCGAAAATATTCGAGGTCTAGTTATAATGCTGCTTTTATAATTCCCGGAAGAGGAAGAAGAGGACGGAGCAATTTCTGACACACCCCTATTGGAGGTGCCCACGAGGGCGCGAATAATTCAAACAGCCACCAGCAATCGATCGGTAAAATCGATCGACACGCAGGCATCAGGCACTGCTAGCGGTTGGACACACTCACTCGACAGCAGCAGGAGAATAGGCATTACGCTCTCACAATGGAAGCGATAATGCTTTTGAAACGTCGGCATAAATGCAACTTAGTCTCAGAAATTGCTCCGTCTTTTTCTTCCTTTTTTGGGATGATGACATTAATAGTTAAATATGTGAACATGTTTTTAATATGACAATCAGTATCTTCAGGGCGAAGCCACAAGCCTTTGCTTACCTCGTTGAGAATAATTCCATATGAGTTAATTTTGCTGTCCAGTTTGATGGATTCATGCAGTGAGTTATTTTGGCTCAGGAAACCAGTCCAGTTTACTTGTATTTCCTTGTTATTGGAGGCTTCAATCATGAGAATAGAAATTGGAGCTTTTGACAAATTTCCGGGCAGTACAAAGTGAACGACGCCCTTCTCAGTTCGCACAATGGCATCATAAAGGAAATTTGTGCTACTATTGCATGGCGGCGTACAGTTTGGATTGGTAACCAGATGAATGTTTACCTGCAGATAGCGAAAGGTGTAAGTTAATATCTTACCGGATCTGCTTCTATTATACGTAGTCCAAATATCAGCAATAGGATCGTACAAATGAATGATTTTAAATCCATTCGACCAAGAGAATGTACCGAATGAGCTAAAAAACACGGTAAGTGCGGATAAGTCTGGTTGATAGGTACAGGGGTGAAAATGTATCATAATTAGGTATACATAAAAGGGGTAGGCGGTCCCTTGGTAACTCATGCATGTGTTTTGAAACCATTTATGTGCATTTTATAAATCTTTGTTGTCTACCAGATTTAGGACCATCAAGAAAAGTTGTATTAAGTCTTTAAGACAAAAATGTGAGTCATTAAAGCGTTGCCTTGATTATGCAAAGCACTTTTATCTCAAAAAGGTCAAAAAAGGGCCATTTCTGTAGGTATCTTTGTCAGCACAAGGAAATAAAGAACAGTATAAGGTTCAGACTGAAACGTTTCTTCTCAGACTGGTTTGTGTTGTTTCCTATGATCAATTTACTAGAATTGTTAAGGGGGTTTTGGCGCTTGTAGCTCAAGTGGTAGAGCGATGGCTGCGTAAATATCTTCTCTGCTATGCGTATTCAACTCCTGCCAAAGGCCGCGAGTTTTTTTTAGAATTCAATCGACTTAATCAAGCAAATCTGCCAAAACCCCCTAAATAATAAAGTCAGACTAGTAGTCATTCTGTTCGATTCTAGATGATTTCTGAGGAAATCCTGCTTAGGCAGGCAACTTGCCGTTCCGTATTGATTGTTTTAATATGAGCGGTAAGTTTGGGCAGGTAAAATCGATCCAAGTGTGATAAAATTCACGACGCAAGTCGTGGCGTTTGTAGCTCAAGTGGTAGAGCGTTGGCTGCGTAAAGGCCATCCCTGCTATACGGGTTCAACTCCCACCAAACGCGACGAGTATTTTCACAATTGATTTAACTCAATGTCCTAAAAATGTTATCGCGAAGTGTAACACGCAGCCAAGAAGAATCCAAAAAAGGCCAGTTATGGTGTATTTGCCATTATTATTTAATTCTGCCCTTAACTTTAGTTGGCCAAACACAGAGCTATAAGTAGGAAAATATGCACACTGAGCAGCAAGTTGAACGCTCAACTTTCCAGACGAGGTCTCTGCGTCTGTTAATTACGTAGGATCCGTGAAGAAACGAGGTCCAAGGGAAAGCAAAATCGTACACACGGAGACCTTACTCTGAACAGATGGCCAACTTTGGCTTAAGGGTATGAGTTTTTCTTTAAGTAGATAATCTCTTGAAATATCAATGCAAGTACTGTGTCATTTTTCTGTTTTCAAGTAAACTCTTTTAATGTTGGAAATGCTGATTTATTTTTGTATAAACCTTTTTAGGCTGCCGATTATTCTAAAGATGATTCGACAAGACTGTTTTTAGGGCCGCTTTAACCTCTATTTCCTCCGCCTCACTCTCTTGCGGAATTGGTGGTTAAACATTAAAGCCTTAGTTAAAAAGTGTAAATCTTTATGTACTTAAGTCAAACTTGACCAAATGATATTAAATTAAAGCCGTTTGTAATTGTTTCAGTGACTTAAATTGAATCAACAACATCGACATAAACTTCTGCTGTTCAGGCAACTCGTGCCTTGATGGTAAGTTGACGTTATCCTGGCGGAAATTAACGAAAAAGGGGCAATCTAACCTAACATTAGCTGAATTTAACGAAAAAGGGGAACATCAGGCTTCTGTAAAAGGTTAAAGTAGGCTACTATTATATGTCAAAGGCAAGTAGGACCTATAAAGATAGTCCTACCGATGATTAACTTTCAATCACAATCAAAAGATGGTTACAGTTAATTTTGAGGGAAAATCTATCATATACTCAGCTTAAGTGAAATTAACAAGATTCCTGAAAAATAAGCGTATCATCTGCTTAGGTGAAACATTGATGATACTTCTTCGTTGGGTGTCAGGTAACTTGAAAGTGTGGTCTCATTTCCCATTGGTCTGGCGCACTGAATGATGAAATCCGAAAACAGCTTCTTTTATAGTAAACTCAAACTCAAAACTGTCCTGTAGGAGCACCTAACTATATAGCGCCCCCATCCAACTGCCTAACGAAATTTGTGGTTAAACATTTAACTCATGGTTGGTGAGTGTAAATGAATATTTGAATGTGTTAAAAGTGATCAAAGGACATTAAAATTAAGACCACTTTTAGTTGTGTTAATGAGTTAAAGACAATCAACTTCATCAACATTAACTCCTGTTGCTCAGGCTCCCGGTGTCTGTTGACAGGAATTCAAACTTATATTGGTGAGGTTTAACGAAAAACGGGACAGTCAGGCTACTGCAAATGTAAAAGTAGGTTATTATTACAAGTCAAATACAAATAGGACCTCGGCAACAGTAGCTTATGTAGCCCCACTCATTAAACCCTACAACTTGCGTGTTGTCATACGAAAACGGTGGTTATCGGGTTTTATGGGCGGAGAATTTGGACACGCAGTGGAATATACTTTAATAAATTCTAAATGCATTTTTATTTTACTGTATTTAGAAGTGTCGTTGATTTATATCTGTGGATTTTCGTAATCTGTATTATCATTTAACTTATTCCGGAAAAACCTGATTATCAAATTGCAGGTTTCTTAAATTTCCCGAAAAATTAAAATTTTGGTTAGGACTTCATCTACTTGAACTTACCTGTGGTCCAACTTACCTTTCTCAAGTTAGATTAGTATAGACCGCGGTGCGAAAGGCCGCGCACACCTTCAACTTACATGCGGAACAACTTACTCCCAGCGGCCGCGGGAAACAACTTCGACTACATTTTTTTTCACTTTACACTTACTTCTAAAAATTTCCTTCTCCACCTATCCTATTTCCTCACTCCCCAAAAAACGCTATAACCACCGTTTTTGCAGGACAAAGTGCTGGGATTAGGGGTATATGGTTGGGGTTACATAAGCTTCGTTTTCCAGGACCTCTAAAGACAGTCCTACTCAATTTTCTAACAACCATGGGCTCTAAAGAACTTTCATTCCTGTTTACTAGTAAAAAGACACCTGATTAGATAAAGGCAATTGCATATACCCCAAAACACTTGGATAAGTTGTTGAATGGATCACTTACCTGATCAAAAATTTGTGAAGGCCGTTTGTACTGTAACAGTCACGGAGGTACAAAGACCAAATTTACGAATGCCCGAAAGCCACCTGTGCGCAGATTAAATCCGATCACAATTCAATGATTGTAAACAAAAGTCACTCCTGAAGGCCCCTCTAAAAACTTCGTCCGCACAGTTTGACAGAATCAGTGCATATGCGAGCGCTTACCTAGATACATTGGCCAATGGCGTTGGCAGCTTATAGTGCGGCACCAAAACACAAACCACTCAGTCATGAACTAATAAAGTTAGCTGCGAATGACTCAGAATCTAAAATAAACTTTGAAAATGGCAGGAGTATGTACACGTCTTTCGGATTTCACGGAGTCACACACCAACCCCTCATTAGATGAAAGAAAGGTGAGCCATTCTACGCCTTTCTTCCTTAAAATGTCTAAACTAAAACGCGCGTTTTAAGTATTCTGGGGAAAATAAATGCGTTTTTGGAACGTGTTTTGCCAAAAGATTACATTTTAGATGGTAGCAATCAACACGCAAGTGTGGGGCACTTTTCTGAGAGGTTTTTAACTATTTAAACTATTAAAACAATCAAAACAAAGGTGCACTACCATATAAATAATGATAAGTTAGGGTCTCCAAGGTAGCCTTTCAAAGTAAAGGTTATATAAGGTTTGCATAAAAGCGAATAATCTAAAAACAGCCTCCGCCGGTGTTTTTGAGCACTTTACTGATACAGCACTGCTCCGAAAGGTGGCCTGTTTTATTATTTTTGTAAGCATATAAGAAAGCTGAAATTCTGAGTTCGATAGGTAACAGGACGTGAATAAAGGAACTGGGTCCGGTAAGATTTAGTAAGGGAAATATAGGTAAATACCTTTAAATTCCTACTTAGTACGGAGCAGCCATGAAATTCAGAACGTGGCATTGGCAGTAATGAAACTGCGTAAAAAGAGCAGACAGTAAAAAAATCCTCAGGTATTTTTGTAAAATGCTAAGGGTTTGAATGCAATTTGAGGGATGTCAAGGAGAAAAACTGTCACACGTGCCCTTGCTGGTTACCAGGTTTGCCAGGTGACGAAACACGGCGCCTCACACGATCCTCAGCAGTCGGCCATGGACAGCCATTAGGAAGAACTTTAAATGGTCATAGTACTATGGGTGAATTTTCAGGAAAATTAGGATTTGAGTTCAGGAACGGGTTAAGTTTAGCTTTAGAGATAAACGCTGGATTACTGTTTAGATTGAGATAACGGTTAAACTTTTGGTTAGGGTGAGTGTGAGCTTAATCATACGAGAATAGTTAGCTTTAATGTAGTCACATGTAATTTGGGTAAATGGACCTTCCTATTCCCGTTTATCTATTAACGAGGATCATATAGGCAGTCTCGACTGAATGGCAATCACGGATCAGGTTACGGAGCATGCTCCTCCCGCTGTAACTTTGGGCTCAATCTAGGGCTTTCGAAGAACGTCTAGATGTGACTTAGACACTAAAAATGGCAAACTTACTTACCGGTACTTTTTGCGGCTGCGATCATAGTTGATCTAGCCGGTCTCGATGCTATCCCGGACGGTACTTCTCCCCGCGCGGCGATTCGTGGCAATAGACCTGGACAGCCCAATTCAGTCTCTTTGCCATCGCCGGAGACGGCATACCGAAGGTCCAAGAACCACTTCCATGCCCTGATGGACTGAGTAGAGCCAGCCTTTGAGCTGACCCCCACATCTACGTTTGCAATTTAGTAATGATTTCGGGTCGAGGGCGGTAACACAAAGCTTGAGAGGTTGATGACAAAGGAAGTGTCCAAACCACCGCAGTTATCTTTCCTGGATGGCCTGAGACATCCTTGCGATGTTGTCGCAGCGAGTGCGGGCAGTCTCATTTGAGCGTAGTTCAGTAAACATTATTCGAAGGATGATTTTCAAACAGGTGTGGTCAAATACCTCCAGTTTCCGTTCATCTTCAACGCGTATAGCCTAACATTCGCAGTCGTTTGGAAATCAGACCCTTGTGACTTTAGACTCAATCTACAAATTTTAAAGGCAATCAAGATGTGACTAATACCATACACCAATAATGGCAGACCGGATGAACAGGAATCGTAATCGGATCAATGAGCGCTACTGCATCTCCATTGATCTCCCCCACCCCAACCGACAGGGCAACATATGCATGGCTCAGTGCCTGGTCGTTAAACTGAATAAACAATGAACCCGAATTTAAATCCCAGAGTACGGCTGCCTGATGCAGACTATAAATAACATGTAATGTGTGCATGTATCACCCTTATCTGCGCATGTCTCAAACTGTTCTACTATGACCTATGATTAAGGATTCCCGAGGGAATCCGAAACGTCAAGACAATAAACCTCTTGTTCCAGTGATCGCTTCTTCTTCTTCTTCTGGCCTTTTCATTGTCGACAGTCCGTTATGGGCATATTCTTTTACATAGAAAGAAGGCTTGCCGGAAAATGGCGTTTTCCTCGTGAACTTGCGAGCTGGTGAAACCAGCTATTTGTCCGACGGACTGAAAGCGAGAGCTGAGATTGTCGCACCAGAGGATTTGGGGGCAGAGGTCACATAGAACTGGGGTGAGGGTGCGAATGCAGGGAGAGGGGCTAGGGTGAAGTGAATACTGCCGCGATAGTCGTTGCAAGTGACAGGGGGGAGAGTGTGAACGTCTTGATTGTGAGCCAAGTGCTCGTAGGGGGATGTAGAATCAGCGAAGTTCCACTTGGCCGAGCACGGATCGACTGCTGTTATTTCAGGCAAGTTCTTTTATATCCTTTCTATTGAGTTTTTCCTTTTAAGCTTCGTTATTTTGAAAGTCTCCAGAGCTAAGTTCCCTTTAAGTGAACACGGGAGCGGCATACCACGTAACTACTGTTTAAGCTGCAACTAAGTAACATTCACTCAAAAAGATAAAAAGTGAGCAAGGGAATAAGTAGTAATATTGTTAAAAGATTCAAGTTTTTTTTTCTTTTATTTAAGGTAAGTGTAAGAGAACAAGTGCTCCTGATGATGACTTTGATGGACCCTTTTAGCAGTCCCAGTAGCTCAGGCTCAGGCTCTCCTACCGTTACCTTAGATAAAGGATTCTCGACAGAATCCGAACCGTCAGGAAAATCAAACTTTTGTTCGAGTGATCGCATCTTTTTCTTCTGAGCCCCAGTAGCTTACTCTCGGAGCTTCATTCGACACTCGGTGTGTGAAGCAATCTAATTTAGTGAAACGGACAGACACGCTGGCACAGAAAGGAATCAAAAAGACCACTTTATTTTGAAGGTGCACGTTCAAAATTTCGGGAAAATGGCTCCGTACACAAGAAAAAAGGTAATAAAATGCATAAAATCCAAAGGTTCACATGAAATTCACATGTGTTATGAAGACAGGGCTAACTCTGACTTCGGAATTTCCGTTGCTTGAAATTTGAAGGAAAAGAGCTAGATATGGGAGCATGGAATGCCGATATGCCGGTGTAAGGCAAGACATGTGTCGGAAACTTCGGTGCATAGTACGGGAAAACTACCCAGTCATTAGTTCCGAGGGAAGAGATAGATCGACCTCACTAAGAATTCTATCATCAAATTACTTGACCGTTTTAGAGTGTCACCGTTGCATGAGTACCAGCTCGCAATCGACAGTAAGGATAAGCTGCCGATGATATACGGCCCTCTACACCAAAAACACAATTTCGTTTTCGATGAAGCCGGAGTAATAGGCCGAGTCAATGACAAAACGGCCAAAGTGCTCTTGCTGGAAAGTTGCTTCTCGACTGGCACAATTCACAGAGCCGAGACCTGCATCTTGCCTACCAGGCGCTACGCACACCGCTTCAGTTAGCCAAAAAGACAGCCGTACAAACGGTTGCATCAACGGCCAATGAGGTCAAATGAAAATATGAGAGTAGCCGATCAGGACTCAGGGGACAAAAGTGGAATACTGCGCCCACGAGGGTGACATCAACACACGTGGGCACCAACAACTACTCACTCCGTTTGCTGACGAGGGGCAGACCAAACAGCACTCTGGATGACCAATAATAACGACGGCCCCAGAATCCAACAGTGGTCAAGCTCCGACGGGTAAACCTTTATCAGCAGCGAACAGGCCGCTCAAAGATCATGTGTCGAGCACGGATACAATACCAGACAGGCGTGAAGGTGGGAACAGTCACGGCCTGCAGGAAGAAAAACGGCTTTACTCTGATAATGGAACTGGGATTACTTCCGAAACGTTGGCCAAAACACACTTCGGTTCGTGTCCTCGTCACTTCCCCTTCGTCTTCTTTTGGCGATGCTGAAACAAGTATTTGTTTATACTTCATATTCTGTAGCAACAGGTTTTGGCCGATAATTATCCTATCCAATTTGGATTTTTGTAAAAAATAAAATGGAATTCGATATCGAGCATGCATCACATGCTGATTACGTAACAAATTACTTGAACAGAATTTTGCGACGTATTTCATCACTTGCGATTCAAGTTTTCGTTACCGGGTTTGCACTGGTTGCTCCAGCTCGAGCTGATATAATTTGACGATATGATACATGGTTCAGTTGCTTTAGGCCGAGCTCCAGTTCTTGCGGAAACTTTCACGATGAAAGGATATTCTGGCGCACTCGTCGGAAAATGCAGGCGAAGAGCCAAACAAAGGAAAACGACGGGGCAGTCGGAACCAACACGCTGGCGAGCAATAACTTATAGTGGTGGTGTATCCGAAGACTTCACCCGCATGGTCATTGAATTTGGGATTGGTGCCGTTCACAGGCCGGAAGAGACAATACGCTGAAAACTCAGGTAGCCTAACGTCCCCATATCCGTCAACCAAAAGCCGGTGTTATTGACCGCATGGAATGTCTTTGAGATCGGGCTAATTATATAGGTGAAACCGGCAAACGGGTTCTCACGAGACAGCACGAGCATGAATTCGCCGTGCTACGGGAGGTCAAACTTCCTTTGGTAGCCACTCACGTATCCATGCCATGCCAAGGCACGGCTTCGACTTCGAACACGTACGAATACTGGGTCAGTCAGACGACCGAATGTCTTGCCCGCTGCAAGAGTCATGGCACTCGCACTTGGATTCTATAAATAGGCATATCGATCATACGGATGCCTTTTCTCACGTTGCACGAACCAATCTCTGGTTGGAGAGCTCAAGGTCACTCCCAGCAGAGCTGAACTAAAGATGCAGTGCTTTTACACTTTTTAATTTTTGACAATATACTCGCGTGCGAGTTTGAAACGTCGGGTAAGAAAAACGAGTAGTTTTAGAGATCGCTTTCATGACTTCCTTACATTCATGTATGTGTGTGCGTATGTTTTGCTGAGTAAATCCATACGCTTTGTTTTTCAGTTGTCACCGGCCTCCATTTTCGCCTAGAGCGTTTCTCACGGACAGGAATGTACGCAGAATGCCGAGATTTTGGAAGAAATAATAACACTAGCACGTACGTAAACAAGCCGCGAGTCAAAAAGGAAAAAACTTCGCTTGCTGATGGACGGAAATGTCGAAGGGCACAGGCTTTATTTTCTAGGAACAAAATTGGTAGTTTTTTGTTTTTCCTTGTTGGTATAAACAATCTGGTAATCACATGGCATGCAGGGAAAACTCAATTAAATTACGTCGGTAATAAACTTTAAGATTTCAGCTGCCAGTAAGAGGGATTCGCGGGTAATATAGCCGGGCTTCTTTATGAAAAAAGTTTTGAGAAAAATATGACTTGGCGGTGTTTATTGTGCAGCGCGTTGATTTTGCATGGTTTGTCATTGTTTATACTCAGTTTTCAGTTTACGCCTTTTTGCCACCCAGCAGGCTTTTTTCTTGATGAACTTTAGAATTTAGAAGAAAAGATGGCGAGCCTACGTAGACTTTTGAAAAAAAATTCATCGACCCATTATATGAGCACGGGGTAAATTTAAACAAGCGGTAAATAATGTGCGCTTTTTCTTACAAATGAGTCGTGGAAATCGGGGGAGGGCGTCGATAAGAGAAGGCTGGTTACACAGGGAGGTTTGGTGGAGCTAGTGTAGAGGAGGGAGGAGGATGGGTAAGGGGACTGTGACCAAAAGAACGCAAGAAAGGACAGGCAGCTAAGTTGCTGTGGGCTATGCCAAACGTAGAGTTTGTAAGAGGTTCTTTTGTGCACACAACGCCGGCTTCCTCGGCCTGATAGCGGTCAATTCTGCTGTTGCTAGCAGGCGCTGAACCCAGGTAGTTTGGATAGTTTGGGGGGAACTTTTCAATCACCTTGAGGGCTTCGTTGGGGTCCACACGATGTCCGGAATATGAAATTAATATTTACGCATGGAAGTTTGGCGACACAACGTGAGGAGTTTTAATATGCTAAAAAATCTTTTTACACATAGTTATGTTACGTCTTATTCACGTGGCCGAATGCGACTCAAGGATATAAATGAAGTTTCTTTGAGAATAGGTCAATGCAAACATCACATCCACCCAGATATTGTCTTTTGTTCAGCAAACAATCTTACACTACGACAGATAAAGGTCTCTAGACACTATTGATTATTTAGTAACCTAGGCCCGCTGAGTTATTGCAAAACATCCGTGCAGCGTGCCTTTCAGTTAAAAGTTCGCGAAAATGAAGTTTAACTAAAGTGCCGCGAAACCGCCGAAGCTGCCCAAACGTTCGCGAGTCAATTTTTCAAAAAGCACCATCCTTTCGAACTCTGCAACCGTTGGCCTTCTAATAGGTGAATTTTTTCCGTAAGCTATAGTGAATGCAAATAATTTTTAGTTTTCTCGTTGAACGCAAGTAATAGTTTTCTTTTTCTTTTTGTCATATCGTTATCTTATAAAACAACAGAAAAGCGAAACAATTGAGAACGATTTCGATCATACTTAACACACGGACAGCTTATCCTAGATTAAGGTGCTCTGTAAAGTTGCACAACGCTGAAAGAATTTTCAAAAAAGAGATAAAATTATAATACTTCTCGTCTGAGTCTAATTTTGGTTTCTTTTACGTTCATGGGAATTCTGGAGCAAAAGTAAACATACTGCAAATCCTGTAACCTTTCTTGCTAACGCGACTTGCCTCAGAAAAATAACAGCGGCTCGTGATCAACCCGTACGCTCCTCGTGGACGTCCTCATGACAGTTCGGTCGTCGTATTTGACGAGGTCAACAGTGTTTACACCACAACAATTTTTCGGTGACTGGCACGTGAAGCAGATGACAGGGAGTGTAGATTTGTGCCGCAGTTACTAATCTCCTTCTCTCCCCCTCTGGAGGGATGTTATGGTCGAGTCAAAAAGACCGGAAGCAGGGAAGGGCCAGGTGATGGGCGCAACTGCAGTCACCTCTAGACGTTTCGTCAGTCACCGAGTGAAAATACAACGGTGGCTACATTAAGGCAAAGCCATTTCAGCCTAACACGGTCAGCCAGTTGACCACTCCACAATGAGCTGACTGCGTAGACGTCCTAGCATGTAGTCACTCTAAAGTAGGCTTTCTGGCTTCAGGGTCTCCCGCCCTTCCTACATCTGTAACAGTAACAACATGCAGCTTTATATTTTTATTATGATATTTATCAAATATAGACCTCTTAAATAATTGAAGAGATTATGCCAGCCGCAGGAGTCGGCACTTATCCAGAAGTATATGGGAGCACTTCCCGGCATGACTGAGTAATAGTGAAGTCAGGAGCATCAACAGCACCATTCTTGCCCACATGGTTGAATCCAGACATTGTGTGGACCCCAACGAAGCTTTCAAGCTTATTAACAAGGTCCCACTCAACTGCCCAAAGTCGCTTGCTCAGCGTTTGCTAGCAACAGCAGTATGAACCACTATTCGACCGAGGAAACCGGTTTGGTGCATGCAAAAGCACCTCCTGCGAGCTATGAGCTGGGCATGGCTTGGTCACATAAAAGCCTGCATTCATTCGTGCTTTCTCTCTCCCTTTCAGCCCCCCCCCCCCCTGTCCGGCTTCAACAAGCCCCCATTTCCGCGTAACGAGTCGTATATTATCAACCCCCAACCCCCCATCCCTTATTCCCGTGATCAATTTATCTGTAAGGATGAATGTAATTTCCCGCATGTTAACCTTGTAACTTTTAACCCCTTACCATATAAATTTAATGGCCCGATGACAATTTATCGAAAGCTTACGTATGCTCGCCAACTAATCTTCTGAATTGCAGACTAGTTTAAGAAGCACAATAACATCAAAACTTGCATTCGCACTGTGTCCGCATTATACTCAGAGCATGTCTTAGGTCAAGCCGTAACGCGATCGTTGGACGCTTCCTTGCTAAGGGCGCGGATTCGAGCCTCAAGTTACCCAAAACTGTAGTTGG
This sequence comes from Ligula intestinalis, assembly GCA_036362985.1. Lineage (NCBI taxonomy): Eukaryota > Metazoa > Platyhelminthes > Cestoda > Diphyllobothriidea > Diphyllobothriidae > Ligula > Ligula intestinalis. Next base: position 95,073,420 of record JAYGXS010000002.1, read on the forward strand.
CTAAGACCAGTTGACGGTCTTGGTATCCATGATCGTGGCTTGACTGTATTCGAGCTACTTCCCTCCCCTGCAATAATATTCTAGACCAACCATGGTACCTAAAGCCTTGGTTCGTATAATTTACTTTAGTTTTAATCACTCCAGATGTTTGAAACTTAAATATACCCTCTACGGGTCTTGGTATTACCTACTATCTAATTTTTCTTCATATCTTTCCACTCGGTTACTATTTAGTTGGAGGCTAAAATGGTAGGGCAGATTTAGCGTTTTATCTCGCTTTCTGCTATCCAGTATTTGTCTGCCATTTTCAGATCCATTTGTTTTTCCTTCTATCTCCTCTTGATCTTCAATCATTATCTGGTTTTTCTACAACAAAAACACAAGTAATACCTGGATAGCTAAACGTAGGCAGCGGTCGGTCTCTCGCGTTTTTCCCTTTCTTCTAAGCCCCACTCACGGATCTTTTTACCGACCAATAATGCGGTAAGGCACATTGCATGACTTGGTGTGAAAGGCCTCGTCCACGTGTGCTGCATGCCCGTACGACAGGGATAACAAAGTTATGCTAATTCATAACACAAAGTAATGTTTATCCACTTTAAGTTGGAGCAACCCGTAGAACTCTGAAAAGGAAAAGGTAGATCATCGTCAGTACAGCCTTATAGTTTTATGTTTTAAAGAAGACAAAGATGCTATCACAAAGACAGCAAATGCATCAGTCTGAGCTTTTGACTTCACACAAGGGGCCATTGTCAAACACCATGATAGAACAGCAAGCATTGACATTTTTTTGCTGCCCAACTTTGAGTAGATTGCGGGAGGGGGAGGAGTTAGCATACGTGATCGGGCCACGCTCATGCCGTCTCATCATATCGTCTCTGCACGCGTTCTTGGTGCTATGGCGTGCGGCCTTGACACCGTGACGTGTGTCCTTGGCGTGGCAGCGTTCGTGCCTGGACATGGACTGGGCCGGACTTCGCTGGTCGCGCAAACGGAGGGCAAAATAACAAGGTGGTATATCCACATGTCTGTTAATGGAATTACCGTTTGATATCCAGGCCTTCAATAGTTCTCCCATCCTGTCTTATTAGTGGCGCATGCCATTATCCGCATGCCCATGGAAGAGGAAGAAGAAGAGAGAAGCTCGTCCGAAAACATGAATGGATAATTCTTTTGGAAGATATCATTCGCTCTTGGTAGAAACTTCATGAGAGCTGTAGAGACAAGATTGACAAAAGGTCCCATTTTCCAGAGTCCTTTAAAACGAGTACTGTCTTCGCGTCCACACACACACACTGCATACCAGTCAATAGACTGGCCAAACAACCTTTTTAGTATGCGTGAAGATTTGAGGTCCAGATATCTTATCGAATTCACCATCCCCCAAAGAAGAGGAAAGAGAAGGTTCGAGGACATGAACCATTTTATTTTGAGACTGATGTTTCGGTTATTCGCTTATTTCAGTCGTCAGAGTAAGGTGGTGGTTGTTCCTGTTTGCTGGGACTGCTTCGACCTTGCCGCATGTTTGTTATTATATACGTGCTCGATGCACAAACTTGGACCTGCCTGTTCGCTGCTGACTGATCGTGAGTTTGATCACTGATGGGATTGTGTGACCTCTGACCCCTTTGTGGCTGCCGCAGGTCAGCGTACTGGTTGGCCTGCCTCTCGTTGACCGACGGAGTAATCAGTTGTTGCTGCCCATGTGAGTTGCGGTCAACCGCGTGGGCGCGACGGTGGCGTAATATTTCCTGCTGGCTATGTGGTGCCTGGCCAGCTTCCCCTCTATTTTCCTCGGTCGCTAGTTGCGTTCCCCGCTCAAGTTTGCGTTGCCTTTCTGCTGGCCTTGATCGAATTGACTCGAGCCTTGTGCGTTGCGCCCAGTATGCGGGATGAAGCTCTTTTTAGTAACTTATGACAGCCCTAGCTGTCACCCGATGTGTTTGCACTTACTGTTGTTAATGATCACTCCCGTTTTCGCTATCAAAGCTGGCATTGGGTGCCGAACGGATTTACGGCGCTTCTCTGGGCCTGCTTTGTTAGTTGGCTGATTCGATAATATATTCTGCTGATGAAAGCGTTCATACCTTGTACCCAATCAGGCAAAGCCTTGAAGGGTGCTAACAAACAGTTTCTGTATCTACCCCAGCCTGGACAACGGAAAATTCATATTGGTCGTCCACAACGACACACTTCATCCAGGTCTTTCTCCCACGCGTAATTATCCACTCCGCGCGCTTTCAGCCTTTCTTACGCTATCGATCAACTCGCTGCTTGATAAGCGTATAAGTCAATCGATACTCAAGCTTTATTTTATTGGCTGCTCATCGCGCAGGCAAAGCTACATAACAACACAGATTGTCGTGGACACAACTGGCATGTAGATAAAACCAGTAGCTGGTGCGTGGTACAGCCTTTGTACACTTCATTCTCCGGCAGCAAAGCTCTGTCTATCAACTTTGTATTCCCTGCCTTGTCATTTTGGGGTCCTTCTGTTGTCGATACACAAACTAACCTTTGATAATTGGTGACCCCGACGTGATATGAACACAGCCTTCTGCGAAATAAATCCTTCTTTAGAGATATAATGGTATTTTTACCAATCTAACAACGGTGGCATTATCGAAAACAAGTTAGCGCACAATTTCTAATACCATAGCGGGTGGAACTTCCGCCTGGACGCTGACGCCACCAAAACCGATCGGCGGGAACCTGCCTGTAGTCTAAAATAAACTATCTGACTTGCCTGTTTTTTGAATTGTTTACTTTTGATATGTGGTTGACGGGGGGAGCGGTCTCTGCTAGCAGTAAACCAATAGTCAACCTATCTTGAAATTAGTAGGCAAGTTTACATAGTCTGCATGATGTCACCAGCGAACCAGCTAGGCATAACGGCCGAAGCCTTTCTAGCCAGCCACTCGAACACATCGATGTTGCGGTGAGTCAAGCATGTCAGACTATCAATCAACCTGTCAACACAGGCCGGAATTTGGAAACATTAGCAGGCACAGCACACAAGACCTGTGGAAACCAGGTGATACCATGTACCGACGCTTCGGCCTATCGCTAATACTTCCGTTTCTGCCTACAACCAGCCAAAACGAAAAACGAGAAGACTTTGTTCAGTTGTGAAAAATTCGCGACCTGAGGGGGGAGGCGAACCCAAATAACAGGGGAGGCTTTTGTGCTGCCAACGCTCTATCACTGAGCCACGATGCTCACCGTGCGGCCTTAATTTAATCCCACTTGGATCGATTTCTCCAGCCCAACTTACCGCTCGTATGGAATCTACCATTACGGAACGGCAAGTTGAGTGCCCGGACAGGATTTCCTAAGCAATTATCTAGCATCCACCGTAATAACTACGTAACCCATTTAGTTGTTAAGGGAGTTTGGCAGATTTGCTTGATTCACTTGACCCAATGGTGGGTTCCATGTGAGGGGTAAATTGGGCAGGTAAAATCGATCCAATTGTGATTAAGTTCACAGATGACGGTTAGCCTCGTAGCTCAGGGATATGGCGTTGACTGCGCAAAAGTCTTCTCTGCTGTGTGGGTTCAACTCACACCGAGGCCGATCATTTTTCCCAATTGGGTCAACCGAATTAAGCTAAACCGCCCTAAGAAAAATGCTCCAGCGGTCCCTGTTCCGCAATGTCAGCTATTCCATAGGGACGATGTAACTGTACTTGCCCCAGTGAAGCCTCTCTCTGTGTATCCCCGTCACATAATTAAAAACTCAAAGATATTCAGTTCAGAAAGGCTAGTAAATAGGCTGAGGCTCGTTAGTGGAGCTTAGAAGGGAGACGTTACTAATGTAAAAGTATATTCGAGAAAGCGTTTTATAATAATGGCGCGTTCCCATACCCCGGATTTAGAAAAGCGTGTATCGTTAGTTTATTATGTGTTTCGGCGTAGATGCAGACGCCACCCAAAACCGACCGTCGAGAACCTACCTCCAGTCTAAAATTAACTAGCTGACTAGCCTGTTTGTTGAATTGTTTACGTGCTAAATACGTTTGATGCGAGGGGTCTGTACTAGCATTAAGCCATAAGTCAACTGTCATCGAAGTTTGCACGCAAACTGACATAAGCTGCGTGATGTCACTAGCGTACAGGTCAAGCAAAATGACCTAAGCCTATCAGCTCGGCCACTCGTATACACCCATGCTGTGGTGAGTCAAGCAAGTCAGCCTATCCAATTAACCCGCCAACACAGGCCGGAATCAGGAACCATTAGTATGCACAGCACATAAGACGTAAGCGAAAACCTGTATCGACGCTTCGGCCTATCGCTAATCTTCCATTTTCCGTCTGCAACTAACCAACCAAAACAAAAAAAATACAAAAAATTTCTAGCTGTTCCTGGTCTCTGATGTCAGCAAGTAAACGGGGAACAATGTAACTCTACGTGTCCTAGTGAAGCCTCTCTCTGTTCCACCGTCATATTATTGCAAACTCGACAATCTTCACTTCAAAAAGGCTAGTAAATAGGCCGAGGCTCGTTAGTGGGACTTCTTACGGAAACTGTGTATGAGAATGGCGATTTCCCCTAGCCTTTTGGATGATGACAGTGTATAAAACGAAGAGATAGAAAATATGGCCTAATCTAGCTTTCGGGCTAAGGAATGTGTAGGACAGTGTAAGGTGCGTCTTTTATCGGTCACAGTAGTGCTGAATTTTGTACAACTGGTTTCGTAAGATACGTTTGCCGTGTCAAGAGTATTGTCACGGATCTAGAAAAGCATGCATCGCAAGTATTATGTATTTCTGGACATTTTGGTTACGGTTTGCGAACCGCAAAGATCAGGCTTTTGTAAGCCGCGTCGTGTTGCTGAAGAGGCCCCACATGAGATGCACATTGGGACGGCTTAGAAGAACTTCGGCACACATTTTTCCTTTCACGTTGGGGCGGGAGATGCCACCCTGGGAAGCACATTTGCCGGTTCGACTTCTGGTTTTATAAAGAAAGGAAGACGACATATTTGAGGGACGGTTCCCTTGTATTTCTTGTATTTGTAAACAGTTAAAGAAGCCTGTCCGTGACGCTCGAGCCATCGTATTGGAACAATTCCTACAGGAAAGGCGGGAATTGTGATCGATATCGTTGTTCATCTGAGAAAGCCAGTTGGTGGTCGCTTTGTAGGACGTGAACGGGTGGCTGAGGTTACCCTAGGGTTGTTCGACTTACTGTTCAAAGACCTGTTCCTTTTCCGACAGTAAGGTTGTTGCATCTTCGCCGAGCAGTGACGATCTTCCGTCATCTTAGGACGGAAAAAATAAACGTCTACAAGTGGTTCAGATACGTTAGTGTATATTCGGGTCTGCGAGTTAACCTGCCTATTTTCTCTCCTCTTGAGGTTTCTTTGGGGAAGGAGGACCTTTATGGCTTCCCATATAGGACATGAGAACGGGAACTGTCTGCAATACAGGTGGCTTTCCGTCAAATCAGGCCTAAATTCGACGTAATTTTTTGTTGGGAATGCCTCTATTCCCACGATGATTCACAACACAGAAAGGTGTCGGAGCGCAGTTTTCACGCCGTGGTAATAAAAGCATGCACCGTAGCTATCGGTTTTTCGTCATGACTGATTGGTTTATTGTCGCCAACGCTCCCTCATCAAGCTGACTACCTCGCAACCTTTCATGAGAACGACTTGCTTGACTTGCTCTGTGTGAATACATTTCTCCTCCTGACCGATTGACTTCTCTTGTTCCCTCGTACTGAACCTTGGGGACAACAGACGGGTTAGCTCAGAGTTCGTGCTAAATAAAAGTACCAGGTGCGGGTCGTAACAATTTTAATAATTGGTTTAAGGTTGGCATAAGTGTCAGTTAAAAAGTAGAAATTAATATTGACTTTACTTTTGAGGTATGAAGAAGGGTTAAGGATGACATTAGAACTGTGGTTTGGGTTTATGTTAGGCCTAGCGTTAGGCTTAAGACGCGGGATTATTTACTCCTCCTGAAATTATACACATGGAAAGTCTATCTGACACTAAATATTTCCTATCAAAACAGCGAGCCTGTAGTACAGTGGTTAGTGCGTTGGTCTTCTGACGAACAAGGTCGCGTGTTCAAAACTCGAGCGGAGCATCAATTTCTGGAAAAACACTTGAGTTGGGTATGACTAGCTCACAGCGACTAAAAAGCCATAAATGGCCTTTTTAGTCTCCATTGTCCTTGTCGGAAATGTTCTTTTGCATATATGATAACCTTTATCAATTGAGTGGGGCGTTCTTATGCACGTTTCCTGTTTAGGGTATCACATAAGTCCTCCTTCCCTTTTCTTCAATAGACTACAACGTCTAAGAATGACATATAGCACGCCATATCAGAATGCTGGAAGGGTCACAATCCTATCTCTTCATATCAGCATCAGCAGAAAAACAGGTCTGCAAACTGTTTGGATCCTTCTTATTTTCTATTTCTGTTCTTCAATTTTCAACCCAAAGACCAGTCTCTTTATGTTTTATTATTCTATATTCCGAATACGAATCACCTGTTCTGTTTGATTTTCCAATCAGGAATTCTGTAGTATCTGCGCTTGGATGACTAAAAAACACTCTGAATGTGTGGAAATCGACGTGCATCAAAAAGAGCTTCTCTCCAACACATATGCACGTAGACTTGCCGGTAAAGTGAAGGGCCCAAGTGGCGTCCCACTCCAGCTACGAACACGCGACCTTCTTGATCACAGTGAAAATGCCCTACCAATTTAGTCACGAGTTCGCTGTCCTGCCGATTTTAGGCCGACAATATTGACACTTGTTGATGAGCGTTTAGCCGACCGCTAACGCAACAGGGGCCCTGACAGCTGTTATAGCTGGTATTAGTAGACAGAAAGTACCGCCGGCGAAAACGAGGGAGATATATGCCCTTTGTGCATGCAGGTCGGGTATGGAGGGAACCGAAAAGTCACACGTTCATCTCTCGCCGTAGCAACCCCACCAAAATGTTCTTTTGGGTAAAATAGAGAGAGAGGGGTTTTGACTAGGTTACTGAGGTTTTTATTTGCCTTTTACGTTTAGGAAATGATAAAATATGGTTTGGCATAAAAGTGGCAAACTCTTAGCTTTCCCACTTTGAGCTAACATCTTACTTCTGCTGCTGTTTCTCCGTAGAGCCTGTCACTTTTTACGCCCCATATAGGAGGCCACAATTGCTGCACCACCTTTACCGGCTTCTTCGGTGAGTTTGAGACGAAACTGAAATGAAAAGACACGCGAATTACACTTCGTTCCAAAGTAAAGCAAAACGATAGCTGCAAAATTCAATAAGGTCGCCCAGCTTAAATACCCTTAGCCCATGAAGTCCTCCTTTAGGGCCCAGTGGTATTAGTTTAGTTCATTTGTTAGTTTACTATTTAGTTCATTAGTTTAATTTTAGTTTAGTTGTTCTTTTTATTTCGTTTAGCACAGTTATTTTAGTTTACTGTACAGAAGTTATTCAAGTACAGTTATCTTAAGTTGACAGTTTAACCTGTAGTAAACTTAAATAAGAATCAAACTGATAAATTAAGTAATAAACATAGACATAAAATAAACGAAAACTAATAAAACTAAAAGGAAGCAGATAACTGGGGGTTAGAGCTATCTAAGGTACGCGACCATCTTAACTTTTGCCGCGATGACTATATATAAAGAAGTAAACTTCTTCCATAGTATTGTATACTTTAGCAGTTAACGGTTTTTTATCTTGCAACTAAAGAATCGAAGAGTAACTTGCTTGCTTAATCTACTCAGGCTTCAGTAATTGTTGAATGTTCCACTTTGTATACTTTAACCTACCAGGAGCAGTTCTTCAGAAGCCTAAGTGCTAAATCCTCATCAGTGTCCTCGGTCATTTGAAGCCTTTACTAGTCCCTCAATGCCAAATTTGAACAATTTCATGTTGAAAAACGAAAAAGAATTTTCCAGTCGCTCTCCATAACCCATCAAGCAAGACATGAAGAATTTACAGCAAGCTTTAGTCGCCAAGCGCCTTTGCGTACGCCCAGTTTATTTGCATCCGCAACTGCACATGAATTCATAGGCACAATCTGGGGTGGCGTGCAAAAGCAAAGCATTCTATGCACGGTTAGCTTGAAGGCTTTTAGTGGAAGTGAGAAACACTAGTCTACCTGCATTGAACGTTCTCTTTATGATGCAACGTAACCGAACAAAGGATGCCTTATATTTGCACGCCATATCAAACTGTGTCAATGAATAAATGTGCACTTGCGGATGCAAGAATACTGGGCGTACCCAAAGGCAATTGGCGACCATGGCCACCGGACATTTACCTAATTAGCTTCTAAAACACGCAAAAAAGTACCACGGTCCTTGATAACAAAACATCTGCTAGACAGTGGTCACTCTGGTGACCTCAAAAAATAGTTCCGAGTTCGTTTTCGAACACAAATAAATCGACTCTTGCGCTACATGGAAGCAGCCCATATACGTCCTATGCATGCAGTTCGATCATGTGGCTAATCTCCAACTGCCCTGGTAATCGAATGCGCACATTTCATCAACCTTTTATTTTTGTTAATTCCCTTCCCTACTTTTCCTGTATCCAAAGTTTAAAGGCGACATTGTTATTGACTATTCACCGCGCTGAAAAATGACCTTGACGTTATATATCGATTCTGTGAAAGTTCAAACTGCTAGGTTCTCTGATCATTCTCCTTAATTGCACAGCACTTCCTTCCGTTAAAGTGCAGCAGGTTGACTCCAAACCCCCTTTCTTCGCATCATAAAATACCTTCAGGCAGTCTAAACTTAGCATGGAGGATGCCCAGCACCCCGAACGCCGACATCAGCGTCATTCATCTGAGGGGAACGAGGAGGAGGAAGAGGAGGAGGAGGACGATATACCAATCGTCGTGGACAGCAACGATAACACAGTGCACAGAAACCCGCCTGGATCCTCAGTGGTGATTCTTCCGATCTGCGGTGGACGTCTGCGTCCCTGTCGAAGAATTCAACCACCAGATCGAAAATGAGACGTAAGAGAGCTAAAACTGCTGCCGCCTGGGTTTACCACATTCCCAGTAATATTGTGTCCTAAGTTTGTCTCCCCCACCCAAACCCGTCTCTGTTCCTTTGACCAACTTCTTTTTCCAGATAATCAAATAATCTTTACTTCAAAAAGTTAATTTCCGCTGTAATACTTAATTATCGAAATGATGAATAGAAAGACGTAGGGTCTGCATCATGCTTTATTGATTATTTTTGAGTAAAATTTGGTTCGTTCTCAATTCCATTTGCGGATGGATTATCTGTGACTGATGGGAACGGTTAATTCATGGGCTTTCGTCCCTTTGAAAAGAGCACACGAATAGGAAGTCACTTGATAAGTCGTTGATCAGCATCAGAGAAAGTGAAGTCGGGAATGCTTATGGACAGAGAGGGGCTAACTAACCTGGTTTTACTACCGACTGGAACAGAAAGAATTGTAAATAGATTTGTTCTACCTCCCATTACAAACCACCTGTTAGACAGTGGTCACTTTTTTTATCTTAGAAAATCGTTGCAAGTTCTTGATCGACCACGAACGAATCGGAACTTGCGCTACATGAAAGCAGCCTATATACGGCCAGAGAAACCTGACCTATGTAAACAGTTAGTTTGGGTGGCTAATCTCCAACTGCCTTGGTAATCGAATGCGCACATTTCATCAACCTTTTTATATTTTTTAATTTCCGTCCCTACATTTCCTGTATCCCAAGTCTTAAGACGATATTATTATTAACTATTCGCCGCTTTGAAAAATGATTTTGCTGTTATATATTCATTCTGTGAAAATTCCAACTGCAGTTTTTATTATTTGTAATTTAATTCATACAAAGATAGGAGGCAGTTGAAAAGTTGTTCCAAAATGTATTTAAACAAATGAATCCTGTTGTGTACGTTTGCCTTAAGTTCGCACCCGGGAAACAATGCTTTAAACAAAGCATCAAGAATTTATCAAAAGAGAACACATTTTAAATAACTTATTCAAAGTGTATTCGTCTATTGAGATGAAGTTCATTCCCTTGCCTGGTCTGTCGAATCACTTAAGTATTGAAAATCTGTAGGAGCTTGACGACGGATGCTTTCATTTTTACTCATTTAAATTGAACTATGATGCAGCTATCTGCTCAAATCAGCAAAATAACTGGATATCCCATCTACCTACTGGCCTTCTATTCAACCACCGGAAGTCTGTCCAGTGTGTTTCTCGACTGCGACCCCCTCCAGGTCCTGAAACCATTAACATTCTGCCCAAAAAGGTGTCCCCTTTCCGATTCCTTGGTGTTACCCTGGCATCTTATGTTTCAGTTACTCTTCATATTGAAGGCCCTTTTTATTTAAATCCGCTAACGTATATAGTTAATCCACCGCTTGCGTTCATGTCACACACCACAAGCCCTAATCTGGCGATTTCTAGATGCCTGTATTCTCCTCTTCATTCTTTACTCCTCGCCAGTTATTTTTCCAGCTTTACTTAAAAAATGTTAATTTTAAAACATTCTCCAAACTCTCGTTTCAGCTGCCAGTGTTTTCTATGCTTTTTAGTTGCCATTATAAAACCGCGACACTTTAAAACCGTCAAGAAATTTGATTATCGTATCCTTAGTGAGGTACCTAACTCTCTACACTCGAAACTAATGGCTGCGAAGTCTTCACCCTACTATTCGCCGAAGCTTCCGTCATATGTCTTGTCGTAAATCGGCTTATCAGCACTTTGTATTCCCATGCCTAGCATACTACCTCACGTGTGAAGAAGCGGAAATTGAGAAGTTAGAAACCGACCTGTCTCCATAACAGATGTGCATGTCCTGTAAACCTTTACCCTTGAGTATTCCACGACCTTTTACTATGACCCATTACCTTACCTCATCCCTTTTTCTCCGTGAATGGAGCCATTTTTTGCTGAAAAGTTTGAATATTACCTTCAAAATAAAGCATTCTCTCTCTCTCATACCCTCATCGACCTGCGTGTACATGATAAGTTGGTCAAGGCTTGGTGCATAAGTATTTCTGTCAAAACCAGTACTCTAGACCGGACCGACAGAAGAAACCATGCAACCATTTGGAAAAACCAGCTTATTGTAAATACGACTGAACAGGCGAGAAGGAGAAGAAACGATCACCAGGCAAGACTTATATTCACTTGATGTCTTAAAGTCCGTTGCGAACCTTCATCAGAGAAATAAGTGTAAACAGTAACAGAAACGGATAACTCAGCCCCAGGGGGGTTGCAGTGCTTGTAAGATGCAAGTCATTAATACACACTTATGACAGTTAGCGACTCCCCTATCGAGGATAATTGTTCACTTGTGCATGCGGGCCATGACCTGTTGAACTTGCATCACGCATGGTGGAATTAGACATGGAGATTGCTCGACCATTCGGTTGATGTTTGACGACGCGTTGGCCGTTACGTTCTGCAAGTGGCGACTTGCTTTGACCAAAATGATTATCAGCACCGTATATGGAGTTAGCAGGTTGTTGCACTTGTTTCTAGACTGAAGGCCCGTGGACCATGGCTCAGGTAAATCGCGACTCAAGCGATTGTAACCTCTTGCAAGAATTTTGGTCTCATCAAAGTTGAATGTGTGGCTGGGTCTTGTCGAATGAGCTGCCATTTGGGGATTGGCGTCATTCTCCGCACTGCTGCCGCATGTTCGGCAATTCGCGTCTTACTAGGTCTTCCAGTTTCTTTAAAGTTCTTGCTTTGTCCGCAAATTCAGACGTTTCTTACCGTGGCAGTGGGTCTTTTGGTTTCATTATCTGACGCTGCCGGCCTGTGTGGGATTCCAGCTCCAAGTAGTGCGAGAAGGTGGCCGACAGCCTTCGGGACGCACGGTATCGCTCACCAAAATGTGGGATCGGTGCGATTTTGTTGCCAATCACGTTTGCGCAGGCGCTGGTTAGCGAAGTTGCGCTGGTAGCCACTTTCTCTGAATACCCGTCGAAGATATTGTGTTTCGGCAACTTTATCTTCTGGCTTACTGCAGTGTGTCTCAACGCGCCGATAAGCATCCTTACACAAGTGTGTTTTTGGCCGATTGGGTAGTTGCTGTTGAAGTTCTTTACTTGCATCGTATTCGTCCATTTCCTGCACACTTTGGTTTTTAGGCTACCGCAATCTTTGCGGCTGATGAGGACATCAAGGAAAGCCAGCTGGTTGTTTTCCTTCCTACTCTGCATCATTATTTGTATACCCGGAAAGACGATGTTGAGAGGTTCTTTCAAATTGAGCACCTGATTCCGTCCAATGATGAGGAAGCTATCATCCACAGCCAGCTCATGTAACGGTACACAGCATCACATGTGCTGCTTAGAACTCACATAAGGAAACATGAACGAGCGTGCTTACTGTGCAATTTTTTGAAACAAGATGCGCAATGACGGTTATCATTTGCTTGTCTTAATTTAGTATCTCAATTGTGAAAAATTCACGGTCTCGGTGGAAGTCGAACCCACACAGTAGGAAAGGGTTTTATGCACCCAAAACTCTGCCATTGAGTTACGAGCCTCACCGTGATTGCTTAGGGAATCCTACCTGGGCAGTCAGCTTGCTGTTCCCTAGTGGTGGACTCCATATGAGCGGTAACTTGGGCGGGTAAAATCGACCCAAGTGTGATTCAATTCACGGCGCACGGTAAGCTTCGTAGCTCAGTGGTAGAGCGTTAGCCGCGCAAACGGTTTCCGTACTGTGTTGTGGATCCAACTCCCATCGAGCTCGCGAATTTTTCAAAATGTTAGTAAGTGAGCAGGAAAACTTTGTCAAGGCTTGGGAACATTAGCATTTCCCCATTCGATAATTCAGAAGGACAGTTGGCGAGCATACGTATACTTTCGATAAATTCTCTTCGGGCCATTACATTTATATGGAAGGGGAACATCTGGAACATCAACAGATCCATTCTTGCTCATATGGTGGACTCTGGACACCGTGTTGACCCGAACGAAGCCTTAAAGGTGATCTACAAGGTCTCACCAGATTACCCGAAGTCCCTGGCTCAACGGCTGCTGGCAAAAGCGGAGGCCACGGCCATTCGCCTGATGAAGCCGGTGTTAAGCGCGCAGAAGAAATTTCTTCAGGCCGCAAGCCTAGCACGACCAACGGCCGCAGAACTACCAGCATTTTCCACGCGTTCTTTCCCCCCTCCCTCTTCTAATTACCCTGTCACTACTCTCTTTTTATCAACCCAAACCCCAAGCCCCCATTCCCAAGACTAAGTTGATTAGAATGATAATGAATTGATTACTTGTCACCCTGTACCTTCCCCTTCCATATAAATGTAATGGCCCGAAGAGAATTTATCGAAAGTATACGTATGCTCGCCAACTGTCCTTCTGAATTAGCATTTCCGTCAAAAATAGTATTCTAGAGCGGACTGGTGGAAGAAAACAAGTTCGCTTTTGGAATAGCCAGCTTCCGTAGCCGTCTAAGTTCACGCAGCAGCAGATGTACCGTTTCGAACGCAGTTAAGTGAACATCAGCAATCGAGCATACTTACTGTGCAGTTTTTGGGAACCAGATGCGCCATGACGGTAATCATTTGTTTGGCGTAGGTTGGATGAAATCTGACCAGACATCCATCCACGCCAATGGTAACCCGCATACGTCGAATGCCCTTCACAATACAGGCTGCCGCTAAGGAAGCAAAAAAAAGAATAGGTTAAATACCACTGTGAGTAAGCAACAACGAAAGGACAGAAAATTCTCTCTTTTTATTCGTTTTCCCTCACGCCTGATAATTCTCTTAGGCCGCGCATAAATTTCCAGCCTTTTTGTGACCGAAATCCAGCCGAGTCCATGGATGAGGAGGAGGTTCAAAAGGAACTGCCTCTTTTGTCCAGGTCTGTTTCATTTTAGTAATCACTACGATTAAGCCAAAACAGACATCCATATTAAGGAAGACTTACATCATCTGAGCCGGCACTGACTACGCTCTAATGCTCACGAATGAGTCACACTAAAAGTCTTCCTGTTGGGTTCTGACCGTTGGTATCGGTAGGTAAGATAACCCAACTATATGGGGTTACTGCAATATTCTTTAGTTCACCAAAAAATTTATACATACGGGCGTATTCTCCTTGTAGCACTTGAACTAGAAAGGAAAACGGTAGGTGGCCAGCAATGGGGGCTGTGCAGCAATCATAAATTCATCTAGTGGCTCCTCAGTGTTTAGGCCTGATGGAGAAAACAAAAACTGTCCGATACTCAGTTGACCCAATGGTAAAATGGATTTGAAGGGCCCCTCAAGACATCTATTCCCCCGACAAATCGCTTAGCGGATTTTGTGGTCAAGCATTTAATTTTTAACCAATGAGCATAAATTAATATGTAATTGTGGCGGAAGTGATCAAAAAATATTAAGTTCAATAATATTATGTTTGCTTATATATATATATATATGCTAAAATAGAATACACTTCGATCAAAATAAACTTCTGTTACGCAGGGTACGGATGCTAAGCAAGGGAAATTCGACCTTATGTAGGCTAAATATAACGAAAATATAAATTCCTCTGCTATTGGGGGAATTAAACGAAAAAATTTAAAGTCAAGCGACCGAAAATTTTGAGTACTTTTTCATAATAAGTTGACGAGATTTTTGGGGCCTCTAAAATCAATCTTGCCGACCCAAATATTCAAAACTCGCGGTGCCTTATTTCTTGAAAATAGTATTAGTCCTTAGCTACCTATCGTCAGATCCATAGTTTTAAAGATAGTTGATAAAGGCACGCAAGTTATTTATCCTTTAGGTCAGAGTTCGGCTTCAATTTTCTAATAACAGGTGTCTTCACTTGCACTGTGAAACATCAGCACAAGTCAGTCTGCTTCAAGTGACAAGAGCTTTTGGCAAAGGAAAGCTCTAACACAAACACGCAATACCATGTTTGCTCTGAGTTGCTAGAATGCTAAACTCATGGGCACTGCTTAAAAAGTGCTATAATTTCTGAAACGTTAATTAAGTTCGTCGTCTGTCTCCTTAATCCGTTAATCCTTAACGACTCGTTACGCGCGACCTTGGAGTCATAAAATTGTCGTGGTTCTTAACTGTTCGCTTTTGTGCTGTTAGTAGCTTTGCAGCGTATCACATTTGAACTTCTGAACCCTAATCTTTTCAATCCATTAACCTTTTACCTATCATCGTAGTAAACATGTGTTTGTTTGGTATCTGGTTAAATCGAAGGCTTTCTGTGTTCTAAGGGAGCAAGTAAACTAACGGCCTTAACCATATCCGCAAATGACTTTCAGTGCCTTATAAGTTATAGATTAAACCGCGGTATAGTATTCCCTTCATTTTATTTTCCAGAGAAAATCGTCTTACCTAGCTTTGTAGGATGAAATAAAAAATGGCATTTTTAAGGAAAGATTTTCTTGAAAAGCCAAATTTTTCACCACTTCCGAATAACAAATACCATCTATTTATTAAGTGATAAGCATTCAGGCTGCCATGTTTGGTTTTTTGTCTAAAGTTAACAGCCGTTGTCAGCACTAGTCAAACTCCGTTTTTATTTTGACGAATAAAGCAATAAAAAGTTTCCTACTTGTCGGATGAACGAGCCAAGTAGTAAAAGTTCGCATCAAAATTGCTGGAAATCCAATGAGATACATCAACTCAGGGTCAACTCAAATGTTTGCACACAAGGGGAAATCTCACCAGTTTCCGCTTAATGTACTGAGAGGCCACTGGAAATCTGGACTTATCAATGTCTAGTTAGGCGGACGAACGTTTTCATTGAATTCATCAGCAGGAAGATACAATGATATAGAGTGGGGACTTCTAATTGTTTTTTTTTAACTGGCTGTTAAACCTAAACTAATGGAATTTTTTCCAGACTCGCGCAAATAGAGGAGCCCTGGATTTGGACATTTTCGTATGGAAGATGGTTGGAAACAATAATGCGTGTTATCTATGAAGAAAGATCTAAGTATACAGTTTGGCGACAGACTGTGCTAATTTTTCCGCATTAAAACAACAATCTAGGACCATGATGCTCAGTGGTGATTGAGGCTATCTTGTTCTATCCCTTGCGAAAGCTGGCACTTCCGTGAGGACTGAACCTGCAAATGGATGCTACGTGCGAAGGAGACCATCAGAGCAACTAAGGATCAGCGCTCGAAAACTGACCTCCAAGTGGTGGTTTAGCGAAAGATTTCAATTGCACACGTTCTAAATACGAAACTCTGTCGGTTTGTGAGTGGACTCTCCCGTGACCTAACTTTTGCCAACTTATGGAGACGGTGGTTCACCTGAAAAGGCTGCCAAGCCTAGTGCAATGTGGAGTTTTGGATGGGTAAAGTAGCCTTTGGGTAACCTGCTTTTTGACATCGTAGGACCTGATACAGTGCTTGCAAATGAAACCCGCTAAAGGTACCTTATTTTAACTTTGTTTACTGGAAGTAATATTTTGCATGTAAATTTGAGCGTCAGATGCTGTCACGTGGTTGGAGAGAGAGATTGAGTGGGAAACGCAAACGCACGATCATGTGCAGAATCTGGAATTTCGGTGCAGGATGGAAGGAGGGAGCCTTCCTCGCCATCCGGCGTCTGCCTGGCCGCCACAGGGAAGAAGGCCAGCGTGTGACCTTAGGCCTTCTCGTACGGCAGGCAAAGACAGAGCGGCAGACAAATGTCTGCTGTACTTTAAGCCAACAACTATGGCACGCGCGCATGCACGCACAAAGGTATAGTAGCACATTCGCAAGTTAGAAAGGTTCGAGAGCGGCGCAAAAGGAATGCTAACATAAACACACACACGCTCGCGGGCACACAGAAAGCCTTAAGGCAGTATCAGCAGGCAGACTGAAAGGTCACCGGTGACAGGAAGTTATAGCCCTCACCAAAATAATTGTGCACACAAGCGGGGAGGGATGGCAGAAAAATGATTGGTGGAGAGTAGGAGTAACTGCTAGCGATGCAAATAAAGCGTGCAGGCGCGCACGCACGCACGCGGGGTCTTACTTTTGGGGGGCGAAACTATGAAACTTGAACTGGACGCTTTTTGCATGTCCTTGAATCAAAATTTTGCATTGTTTTTGGGGTTTTAGTAGTGAGCAGCGTGGAACGCTATGTCATGTCAATATACCTGCAGATGACACTGGGACGGCCTGTTATAGAAAGGAAGGCTTCATTAGGCAACCACACCCTCAGCCCTCCTTAAGGGACCCCGTTGTAGATGCGCTGGACCAATATGGGGTATGACAGGAGGTATTCGGTGCTACCCGTGTTATAACGACGAGTTCAGCGTAGCTAGTTTTATAACCGTGGCATCTGACGTGTGTCACCGTTGAAGTACGCCCTGTTGAAAACCCCAATGAAGAGTACAATAAGAAGGGCATAATTCTGGAATCCACGCGGAGGAGGGTTTATTGTGTACAAAACCCGGAGGAGCTGTCTCGGGTGGCTGTTGCCGCTGGTTGACCTCCAGCGCACCCTTTGTCCCGCCTCGGGGGGCAAGCCCCAGCATTGGGAGCAAACTAGCGTTGCCTCGCGTCCGCTGTCACAACCCTCCCTGTGTCAGGGGGACAGTGTCTTATAAGAGAGTGTCTAGTGCGCGTTCGGCTGTAGCCTTATTGGTGCATTTAGACAACTGCCACCAGTGGCGCCCGCGAGCAAGCGCGTGCATCTGTTTCTTCTCCAGAGGTTAAGGTCATCTTGCGTGAACAGTCACGCTTGTATGCGATCAGAGCTAACAAACAAAGACATTTGGCTACGCTCGACGCCTTAGGAAAGCCTCCAAACGTTGCTAGTATTTTGTCCGCCTAATATCCTAACAACCCGCTGATAACAAAAGCCGAACATAGCGGCGGGGGGGCGTGGTGGCACTCATAGGGGTGACTTCAGCCGCGCCAGCCACCTGCGCCACATCTCACTACCCGGTCTTCTTGACTCTGTCTTATGTCCGGGCACGGATGGGTGAGGTAAGAGAAAGAGAGAAAACACCGTAGGTGTTGCTAAGGTCAACTATGACTTAATGCTAATTCACTGCGGTTGCCGTCAGTTTGCTAAAGCATACGGTGGACATCTCCGAAATTGACGGTCAAACTATTAACGAGCCAATTGTACTCAACTACATGTTTGCAACCCCTTAGTTTTGAACCCGCGGTATGTTTGTAAGAAATGCAATGTTCTTACACCTTAGCCAGTTGCAAGCGCCAAGACAACGAGCTCATGGCTATGTTAACTACACGGTACGGCTCAAAATCCGTGCAACACGCCAACATTTGCGAAATATTTATACTCTCTCGCTAATCGGCATTGATAAGAGTTCAGTTTAGGTCAGGTCAGATTTTATTAAGGTAAATGTGGGTTAATAAATTTGAACTCCCTATTGGTACAGAGCAGTTATGCAATGCATTTCAAAAGGGTGGCGTTGCCAGTAAATGGAACTGAGTTAAAAAAGGGCCGACAGTGATATTGCTTATCTTGTAGCCTATTCTAAAGTCATTGCAGTCACGATAGGATGCCGGCTTTTCAACGAACTTCTTTCCGTCTATTTATGAAGGCTGTGTTTAATGTATACAGCATGATCCGCACATATCGCAACATTTTATGAGAATTATGTAACCTTCTTCCTCAAACACGTACTTCATTCGCTATGCTACAAGCGAATTCGAGTGTCTTGATAAAGTGACCATAGCTGAGGTGAGGCTGAATAAAGCGACTTGCCTGACCTAAATTCTATGAAAATCCATTACGAGGTGTTGCTCGTCTTGGTAAAAAAGCTTTTAAAATCCATGATCTCATCTTGAGCTGGAACGGGGTACAAATTGTATTGTGTGTATATGGAAAACCTCGATGCAAAACTTACCGGCAGCGGCCAGGCAGGCGGAACGATGAGCAACTGCGCTGCAAACGTAGCGCACGATCCGAAGATCGTCCATCTTCAGATTTGGGATCTTTAAGTCCTCCCGCAGAATATATTCCGTAGTGTAGAAAAGATGAGGAGGGTCTCTGAAGTAGACGACAGCATGGAAATTACCGGCATGGCATTGGTTTACTAGATATCGAGTTTACTAAATGCAATAGAATTCGTCTCAGAAGTCTGCCTAACGTTTAAAAATGCATTTTAAAAGTATCATTTATCCAGCACAGTGGGAACCTACCTTTCTATTTCGCATATATACTTTGTGGGAAATGTGTATGGATTCTTCAGGCTCATTGGTAGGTTGCCGCCGAATAGCTGGTTTTTCTCCGTGAGGAATACAATCATATGACGGACAATCTCTCCGAGGTAACAGCCAGCCACAAACTTCTCAAAACTACAAAATTAAGCCCCATTTTAGAGACAAGATCACAGTGTATTTGATGGCCACTTTAACAATATCGATTTAAAACGCAAAGGAACGCAAAGACTGATATTTTGGATTCAGAATTTTGCAGTAAATAAAGGCATTGCTTTTCGTTCTGGCCAACGATTTGAAACCCTGGTAAACCATTAGACTAGCCACTCTTTGATGAAAGTTCTACCGGCTGCTAACGTCACCCATCCATCCCGCTCTGCCTTGGCTCTCGACAGAGGTCCTGGCAGCTGTAGCAGCTAATCAAGTAGGCAGATAGTATTGCTGGTAAAAACAGGACAATATCCCTCGGCCTAACACGGCACGACAACGAGCTTTTGGCTCAATGGCTAGGGGGTTTAGCTCTGATCAAAGAGGTTGCGAATTCGAGGCTCGGGTGGGAGGCCATTTGGGTCTGGGCATGACTGGCTGACGACGGCTAATAAGCCAGAAATTGTTATAACGGTGGCCAAAAGGGCTGCGATATTCCCGTCTGACTAATGCCACATGTGAGCCCCCAGCGATAGAGAGAGAGAGAGAGAACACGACAAGAAGTGTGCAGATGTGGAAGTCTTAGTGCAAGCCTAGTACAGCATACTTAAGAGCAAGCAAACGCGTATTTAAAAGGTTGGGCCAATAAGATGGTAGTCACAGGAAGGACATGAATTCATTGGCTGGTGAGTCATGGGGGTTGACGTGCTTGTCTGAGCGAGACGTCACACAATGCGCTTGAGTGATGGGGCGCTTGCTAATGTGGCAGCTGCGTTATCTTTCTGCGCCGACCGCACCTGCGTGGCGTTATCGATTGCATTGTGACTGAGTGAACCGGTCGGTTGCTATGGCAACTCTTCGTCAGGGCTGTTTGCGCACGCCAGTTACTTAGCCCATGACAGAAATGGCCATTCCAGTCTTCCTTGTTTTCGCTGGTGATAACATTAGACTAGCCATTCTCATTGTGCCCCCACCTCCAACAATAAATAGTCAAAAAGCACTTACTTGAGAACCTTTGTCATACAGGTTTACTCTTGCAACTATGGAAGTAAAACATAGGTAGAAGGAAGACCCATATATAACTATACCAGCCATGGTTAATGAGCAGCAATGCAGCCTTCTCTTTTCAAGCTTGTTCTCGACTTCATGAATCAGCGATCGTCTCTAAAAATATATTGTCCTTACCAGATGCCGTGGAAAAGGGTCGCGACATAACTATCATGTGCATTTAAGATCTCTAAGATCAAGCTTAGAGATTATAAAATACCAAGAAGGTGTCCTTAAGAAACATATTCAAGCACTGTATTGGTGCATAGAGTTTTCATGTAGCGGACCATTTAACGCAGGAATGACAAGAGAAGTGTTTGTGCCATCGTGAAATAAGCTGCCAAAAAGGGCTGGGAAAACTGAACAGAATAAACATAAACGAATACGTGGATCCGATGCCCATACGTCTGATATCCAGGATTGGCTGAAAGACGATCAAGCCGCCTGTCGAATTCGGTGAAAAATCGACGGAGGGATCCACATTCACCAAGGCCGGATAGTTCCGTGTTAATTACAACAAATTTGGCGTTGTCATCGAACTTTTCGTCTCGCTTGAAATTTGAGAGATCCTCAACGTAGGCTGCGTTTACGCCCTCACCTTAGATGGGGCATGTAAGGTATTGGGCAAGTGCATGGGTAATTTAGTGAACTACCTATTTGTAATATCCAACTCGCGGATAACACGACAGTTTGTGCATAAAATGTGTCAGTTTACTTTAACAATGCTTTTCAAGGAAGTGTCTAATACTTTGTTTTGCCGAATAGAAACAGGAAAATTCAGATCAATAGGTTTCGACTCAGGACGAAATCTCACGGCAAATTGGCTGAATCTTAAGGGTAAATTTGGCTAATATTCCGGTAGATGTTCTCATTAATGGAAGGAATATGGTAGACTGGTTTTGCTGTTCGACCCTGGTACGGAATCCATCGGCGATGGCTGAGTCATTAGCAATCAATGACTATAAGTAAGTACCAAAAACTAAGGGGATCTGGGAGCTTCCTTTTGTTTTCGTTGCTGCTGTAAGCTAATAACGCCCTAGCCAGGCAATACCCTGCCTTTTATTCAGTGTTACAAGCGAAACGGAGTTTTTGCCTTCCATACCGAAAACAGGAAAGGTCAATGAATAATACTTTCATGCGAGCTTGACTCCTCTCTCTCTCACTCTCTCTCGACTGTAGTGACTTACTCAACACAAAGCTTCCTTAGGAACGCTTGCCTTGAATAGTTCCAGTCGAACGCTTGCCAATTCCGGCCTCTGAAACAGCCGATCATAGGCCGACCTCATGTGACGACTGCCGAGCAGAGTTCACTTCGCTGGCTTGCGGTTTTGTGGTCACCTAACAGCCAATTTCCTACTACCTATGCTTACCTATTTCTACTTGTAACGGCTGTGATAATGCTTGATCTAGCCGGCCTCGAGAATGTCACGGACGGTGCCTCTCCATGCGTGACGATTGGCGACAGCGAATATGGAGAGCTCTATCCAGTCTCTTCTCCAGCACCTATGACCGAATACCGAAGGTCCAGGAACCAATTCCATGTCCTAATGGACTGAGTCGAGCCAGCTTTTGAGTTGACCCCCTCTTCGACGTTTCCAGTTAGGTAAATGTTTCAAATCGAGGGCAGTAGCACTAAGCTCCTGAGGTTGAGGACGAAGAATCCGGCCTGGGATATTCTTGTGATTTTGTCACAGCGAGTATGGGGTGTCTCATGTGAGACAAAGTCGGTGTACTTCGCTGGAACGATGCTCCTCAAACAGTAGTGGTCAAAGACTCCCAGCTCTATTAATCTTCCATGCGCATAGCCCAACATTCGCATCTGTATAGGAGAACGAACAGCACAGATGCACGGTACACGCGGATCTTTATGGAGATAGAGCTCTCGCGTCGGGTCCATAGGCACTTCCGATGACTGAAGAAAACTCGTCGTGCTGCTTCAATTTGGGAGACAACGTCATGGCTTCTCTGTCCATTCGGCATCAACCACCACTCTGGCCTTCCATGACTTCCCCTCTCGTAAGGAATCGGGGTCTGAAGATCGCACTTGCTAGGTTTTTACTTAACTCCCTGCGATACGACCTTAAAGAACGTTATTTCGCAGGCTAGTTAGCCCTGGCCGTCTGGCTGTTAGCAAAGCTGCTAACACGACTTTCAGCCAAGACAGTGGATCTTAACACATTTTAGGTACTTTATTGATTACCGATGTTTCTGTCGTCATCCTTAATACTGAACTCCCAAAGTAATTTGAGCTGAAGAATGACACCCAGAAGATGTGATCACTGGAATATGGATTTTATTTTCCTGACGTTTCGGTTTGTGTCGAGAATCCTTAATTATAGGTAGCCGTAGGATAGTTTGAGACGTGCGCAGAGACATGAGCATTGCTTTCTGCTCATGTCCCTGATGAAGAATCCGCGACGGATGTCAAAACGTCAGGCTAATAAAGGTGTTCCCTCAGCAATTGAATCTTCTTCTTCTTCTTCTCTAGACTCACGAATGGATTTCAGCTTGATCTCGACTTCTTCTATGCTCCTATCTGGTGGTAAAAACCGATCCTGTGATGAAGAAAGCTCGTCTTTGAGAACAGTTTAGGCTAACATGCTCCCATGCTGCTAGAACAATGCCTCCAAATAAGAAGTCAGTGTCAAGCCTGACTTTATCTGGGCAGATAATGGGCACAGATTCAATATACCAGATTTATGAAATAAAACTGGCTGTCCAAACCTTCATTTTACCTGTCATCATTAAATAACTAAACTTTTTCTTCTGTGTGGTGCATGTCTTATGTTGTTTTCCTTTTTGCAGTGCCTGAAATTCACAATAACTTACTTTCTGGCCCACTGCAATCGTATGCTGTAAGTGACTACTAAAACAATACCAGAGCATGCATTACTGCTAATTTTACACATGAAACGACACACTTCACGTTTTGTTCTGTTTACTATTATCAGTTTGTTAGACAGACTGTGGACTTTCATAATGAACACCTTAAAACACATTTCTGCAAACTAAACTCTTAGGCCCTACACCCTCAATATATAGCCGCATCCGGGAGGCATAACTTCTGCATTTTTATCAATTTTGCCTTTTACCGACTTGGCATCTTGGCTCCATTTGTGACAAATTACATCTCTATTTTTATATAAAATAAATATAGAACATGCAATCGACCAAGGGCTCCATCCGCATTCCTTTCAACTGCTTAATGTCACCCTTGATGGTTGCAAGATTCAAATTAAATCGACACATAAAAAGCTGCAGTGAGAATTGAAAATGAAGGACTCAACAGTGAGACTTTGAGTAGAAAAGTGACTATCTAAGTAATATTGATGGCCACGTTTGCAGCTGAAACATTGATTGCCCTCAGACAGCGAAATATGCAAACGAAATGAAATATGGGCCATTTTGCTTACAGAAAATTGAAATAAGCGGCTTTAAGCGAATGCCTTCTGCTTGCGTATGTTTTTCTGAACTAATGTGGTTACCTACATCATTTTCGCGCTGCCTCAGAACAAAAATCAAAGTATTCGGAGGTTTGGCAGCTTTTCATTATTTGAGCTTACCCAATTGTGAAAACACTAGAGGCGTTCGGCGGGATTTGAACCCGCCTATCAGAAAAGGCATTTACAGGCGACCAACGCCCTAACCGTTAAGCTACAAACACCCCACCTCGCGTCATGCATTTAATCACACTTGGGTCAATATTACCCGCCCAACTTTGCCGCCCATATGGAATCAACCAATACGGAACAGCAAGCTGACGATCCAAGTGTAATTAAATTCATGGCGTGAGGTGGGGCGTTTGTAGCTTGGCGGTTAGAGCGTTTGCCGCCGGTAAAGGCCTTCTCTGCTACGCAGGTTCAAATCCCGCCGAACGCCTCGAGGTTTTTCACAATTGCGTAAACTCAACAATCAAAATACAACATTTTGCATGGGGTATTTTACCCAGCTTTTGTTCGGAAACAAAAGTATCGCCCACCAATCTTATGCAAAACACCTGCTGTACAATTCCACCATCGCTCCTAGTAGAAACACTCGCTGATTAACGTTCACGATCGCTAACGGAACTCATTCGACCGCCACGAATAATAAGAAATAAAGGCTAGGAACGGTTAAGCAAAATATATTCATTGTTCGATGAAATACTAGCGTTCCAGCTTGCCATCACCATCTGGTATAAAACTAAAAAGCATTTGCTTGACTTATTGGCGACACTCGCTGAGTAACGTTCACCAATCGCCAACGAAACTCACTCGTCCCGCGCTGTCTTGGGACATATTGTCGAGCTCTGCTAGCAGCCGCAAGTAGTCTAGGCAGATAGCACCGGGCCTCTTGTGGGGGGCACCACTTGGGGTTGGGTATGACTGGCTGACGGCGGCTAATAAGCCAGAAATGGACATTCCGGTCTCTCTTTGCTTTGTCGGATCCACTTCATCATATCACTTGGTCACCATGTGACGGTCTGAAGGGTTTGTGTTGTGAGCTCCTGGGCAAAGCGGAACTTAATTGTTCCTCTACTAGGTCAGTAAAAGCACATTCATTCATCATATTCCCAATCACAACCGACAAAGCAGGGAACCCGTAGACTAGAGGTAGTGTCTTAAACACAATGACTAAAGGTCCCGGGTTCAAATCTCGGGAGTTCCAACCCTCAAAATTCGGTATGAATGGCTGAAGATGGCTAATGAGCCAGAAATGGACATTCCAATCTCCCTTTTCTTTGCTGGCAACGCTATCTGCCTAGAATACTAGTCGCTGTGCGGATGATGTCGCGGCTCGAGAATGAGCCCCACGGCAAAGCGGGACGAGTGAGTTTCATCAGCGATCGGTGAACGTTAATCATTGAGAATCGCCAATAAATCAAACTGATTATTTTTCAGTGTTATACCAGACCATTATGGCAACCCGAAATGCTCGTATTTCATCCAGTAATCAATAAAGTTTGCTTTACCGTTCCTGACCTTAATTTCCCGTTATTGTTGGCGGTTGAATGATTTTACTAGTCGGTGAGCAATACTGCGATTAGCTCCGGCTTTTCCGAAACAACATAAAATTAATTACTCTTTAAATTCTACTTGTAATGAAACAGTAACAATTAATTTTAAGGAGTGTTAAAAATATGGTTAGTAAGGAAATTATAAGAAGGTATGATTTTAACGCTGTTTTATAGTAACTACGTTAAACAGGGGTACTTTGGAACGGTTAAAAGATATGACACTTTAATATGTTTTTACCAATAGAGAAAGTGAACATACAATGCATGAGAGACCTTTATCAATCTCGGACTTTGTTGTCCCTTTCTCGCGAGCCTCTGACATTTTACAGAGTTGCCGATAAAGTTTCCTAACCACACCTGAAGCTTGAAGAGGCAGTGCAGACAACCCGACCACCTCTTAAGAAGAGCTTAGCAGAAACAATATTTGGGGGATTTATTGAACTGTGCTTTAGAAGGTTTTGCGGTAGAGCATTTACTGGAGACTTTCACGTAAACACGTTGAAAAGATATACATGCTTGACTACCAGAAACTCCAATCGATGAATATAAGGCGCTTACCTTTGACTTCTTTTAGCTTTTATTCTGTCATCAAAATATCGTATTTCATCAAAAAATAATAATTTCGATTGGTGGCAAGTAAAGCTATTCTTTTAGGTACTACTTAACAATAATGCGATAAATATATGCAGTATCGCACGCATCAAACCGCACACAGACCAAGCGATTAGCTGGGAGAAAATTTACTTTAGGATACTGAACATGCTTGCCAAGTTTTTACTCAAACTTTGCTCAAATTTATATTTCGGGCTTTCTTATCCAGATGCTGAGACCCTATACTTTCCATTTTAGTTTTCCTTGATTAAGTAACCGGTGCAAGTAAAAGAGTGCCTTGCAATGGTGGCTAAAAAAGAGAATTCGGGAATCTGGCTGTCACTGACATTCATTTCTCTGAAATATTTGCCATATACTCATACTGCTTAGAAGGTGGCTGTCGAGGTAGCAAACTTCGCATCCATATCCGTGACCTGCATTTCAAGAAGGGCAACATTTATTCTGCCTCCCTTGAATTTTACAAAGTGCATAAGCTTGTGCGTTATGGACATATCAAATGAGTGAAATGCACAACTATATTCGTATTATGTTGATTCTTTGATAATGTATCCGGGAGTCGACACCAGCCTATGGGCGTCTTAAACGCCAGGCATAAGATGGATTAGAATACTACTAATGAAGCGATGTTGCAATACTATCATGTTTGTACTTGTTGAGCGTCTACCTTGAGTGTGAAAAGAAAAGTGCAAAAAAGACGGCATAAGTGTTACAGTACTGACGTTTTTACTTAGTTTTCGGTTTAAACCAATTTTAATGATGACATCTGACTAGAGTTCAAAAATTAGCCGGCAGAAAAACACATGTTCTCAGCGTATTGTAACTAATGCACATCTAACACCTTTTTTATCCTTGAAATATCGTTGCTTGGGAAAATGCCTCAGTGATTGAGGAAAGTAGACTGTTATTACGCAAGTTAATAGCACTACAGTTCATCTTGAAGGAAGGTGACTCAAATACAAGCCAATCCATAGTTGGAAATGCAGTGAGAAATGCAGTCGCAAGATAACAAAACAAGCGTATTCGTTCTTGGGATGTTTGTGAGGAGGTTAAATTATCATGATTCAGATAAAACAGCTCCGCAGTAATCTCTAAGGAATATATAGAACGGCTGCAGATTTTAAAAACGACTCATATTAAAACGACATGTACAGCACAGTGAGATATTGGCAGCTGTTTGCAATTATGGGCAGGATACTATGAAAGGGGAATTTATAGAAGCAATTTTACGTTCTAAATTGATGGCGTGACAGATGTGACTGACCATTGTCAGCACTATTGTGGCTATTTACTGCACAAAGCACAGGCCAATAAATAACATTAATTTTAAAAGTCAGTGTATGATAGAAGTCCGCCGAAACGCGAGTTGCGTTTTTAGGAAAGACGCGCTCATGAAACAGGGATTCAGATACTGTCTCAGTCAAAGAGGCAGCTGTGATTAAAATAACAGTTTCTGGGTTCGTCACTGTACTATGCAATAGTTTTTGCGGTGGTTAAATTGCTAGTTTTTTACAGTTTAGTCTTCAAACTCTTGTTTACACCGACACATGTTAAGGGTGCTTTATTATTTGCCATATGTAAACAAGAAGAGGACACCGGACAGATCTTCCCTTCATAGACATCTTATTTTCTAGGTGAAACAACAATAAAATTATTAGTAGATCTATTGGTTATTGTTTATAAAAGCAATCAGTTTATTTATTTAGAGTAGTAGACCATCGTAATGGAACGCGTTTTAATAGGGTATACATATTGCTATATTGTTGATATCTAACCCAAGTGTTTAATTCGGTCTGAACTACTTTTTACTGAAATACTGAACATTGTTGTGACTATCCTCTTAGTTCACGAATATTTTTAAATATTCAATTTACTTGAAGGCAAATGTTACAAAATTACTTGTATATAAATTATGATTGAACTGTTTTAAAGTCACTCTGCCCAAACCAGAAAGGCAGTTAATATGACGATGCTGAAAAATTGCTCATCCATGCTTGAAAATATTTCTAATGATTACGAACACATAGTTTTTCGTTCTGTTCGTTTTCCGTTGTTAATGAGTTTTGAAGTATACCTTTAAGATTGGCGATTTTACGTATAGTAGATTTAATGGCCTAAAGCATGAGAAGTTCCAAGTTTCAATATACTTGGATTATGCGCATATATTTTGGTAATGTGAATGTTTTTCAAGTATCATCAGTTTATTACTTGGAACTTACCAAGAACCATTGCCATTGCGCACTCCGAGTCACCTACACATGATGCTGCAAGAAGTTGCACACAGTCATTCAAAACTGCATGCAGTTTAACTTTTGCAGACTGGCTAAATATGACCGGTTAAATCTTCACTAACCGTTTTGTTCAATGCTTTTTGGAAATTTGAATAAATATCGGCACCTAACATTTGCCGAACGCTGAAGTTCTTCGACCATGAGTGAACGTATGCATGCTTTAAACTGTCCTGAACCAGAGCATAGGGAAAGGAAAAGCTCGCATTCCATTTGTATTGGATAACGCCTTTGTTTTCCAGAAAAGATTCAACAGATTGTGCAAGGTAGTCAAACAGCTGAAACAATCACTCAAATATATTTTCACACCTCATCTATAGAGCAGCTGTAATACTTCTTGGGCAAATAATAAACACTTTGATCAACTATCGGCTTCCCTGAATGCTTTGGTGAAAAAGTAACGAGAAGTATTTTATGCATTGAACCAACGAAATCTATTGCGAGGAATCTTCCATATTCTACTTTTTGATGAGAATATGAAAATTAACCTTTTCCCGTTGGAAGCCGGCAAACGTGGGTGTTAAACATGCGCAAATCAGTCTTCGCATTTTCTACATTTCGCAAAGATCGCGTCATTTCGGATCGACATGATGCCATTATTTCTTGCAGATCTGATTTCTTCGGATAAAATGCAGCACAAAAGTTTTTGACCTTTTTGGGGATTTTATTAGCTATATATGAAAATTTACTATTTCATTGGTCATAATGGGTGGCGGGTGACTTGCCACACGCACGGCGATCGGGATCGAAGGACTTGGAAGGCATTATCTTATGATTATGGACATACATTTCATTATCCACTAGATTTGGATTTTGCCTATAGCCAATATAAAAGAACGGGAATATACGGTTTTGCTGTCGACATAGTCAGACCGAAGACTGCGCGTTAAATAACGAACGTTTTTGAAAACGGACTCTTTTCCACTTATTGTATTGTTGATCACGATTAACAAAGTGAATCAACCCGACAAAGGACAATTTCAAAAATACATTCTTTTAATTCACTTTATTAAGGGAAGAAGGCTTTTGTATTTCTCAAGTAGTTTTACGAGATCTTATTAGTTTAATAAGAGTTCAAAACCTGCAATAAAATATAGAATATGGTCCGATAGCGCGAAAAGAAAAAATGGGCAGGAAGTATGTGGAACATGCACTTGTTTCTCCATCCCAAAATGGAACGAGAAAGCAAAAAAGTGCCATATTGTCTGACAGGAAAGGGCAGGTGGACGAATATTTATAAAAGGTTATGAAACAGAAAGAAATCCGTGGACAGGTATGGTAAAATTGAACAGATTATTTCAAAAGAAAGCATCGGTGTGCATTTAATCCTTTATATACGCAAACATGTTATTCAATGGAGGTATGCAATATTGTTTTATATGATCTCATGTCCACACATGCATAGGTTTTTTGACTAGATCATAATGGTAAACGGTCAGTCAGTCAGTATATTTGAGGGGAAAATAAGCTTACGCCTTTGAACTCCTTATTTGTCACATCAAAATCTCAAGAGTTATAAGCAGTGTAACAAACTTTCAGTCAGGAATATATAGACCCTCACATGGTGCAGTGGTGTTTCGAGGCTAATTTGTCACATAGTTCCCGTTGTGCTGCAGCATGTGTATATCAAGTCGGTGTTTGCATGTCTCCACAGATTGGGACATAACAATCGCCTCGAGAATGTAATTCCACGGGCCCACGACCCAATTAGACAAAAAAATACTTACATACGTCCAATCTTCCTTGGAGCGCATACAGTTTGAAGGGATGTCCCGGATATTATTTGAAGTGGCGAGTTGGAAAAAGTCGTCACACATGGGAGTGCCGTCCAAGCCACGCACAATAGGGAAGGTTTGTATCAAATCTCCGCGTAACTGCCTATAACTCAGAGAAAAGAGGTTAAGGTTATTTAGCCCGCCGCTGCACCCTCTCAAGTACTTTATAATCCTGCTGCATCCACGGTCTGCAGGCTTAAATCGCGTATTCAAGATGTGGCCTTATGAAGGTACCGAAGATTTTCGAGAAACAGTCTTCATCAAAAACTTTGAATGTCCGTTTGATGGCATGCAACATTGAAGTTGCAGTTTTAGCGGCCTTACAACATAGTGTCGAAGGTTTGAGGTTGTCTGTCATCCAGATGCCGATGTTATTCTGTATTTCTGTTTCTTGGAGTGGGATTCCGTTCAGATGATAGGTTCGCGCATCAGGGACCGAATTTCGATTTCCCAGGCGCAGCAGAGTGCATTTGTTTGAATTAAAGGTCAGCAGCCATCTATGCGACCAATCGTTTAATCGACAAAGAATTTCCTGGGAGTTATATTCATCGGCAACACGCTTGATGACCTTCCAAATTTTTCATCATCTGCAAACATGGAACACTCGCAGTCCAATTCCTTTACACAATCATTAACGAACAAGAGAAAGAGGGTGGGTCTGAGTACTGAACCTTGACTCCGCTCTCGATGACTGTGTGCCTTGATTGTTGTCGCCTTACACCCATCGTTTAGAAACGACCAGCGCGGAAATGCTCAATCCACGTAAGAAGTCTGCCTCCGATACCCATCAGTCTCAACTTGTGCAGGAGACGTTGGTGTGGAATACTGTCGAAGGCCTTCTGGAAATCAATATAGGCTGCATGTACGGTTACTTTTGCATAAATTGCCCCTGTGCAGCTTTGCATCGTGTAGTGAAAGTTTGTTACACATGACCTAGGGGAGGACAGTCGGAAGGTGAGTACCACTCGTATAAACTGCATAGTCATAAAAGGCATGACAGAAGGTACTTCCGATACCCCGAAATCAAGATTAGAAGAGGACAGGAAGTTATTTAAAGAATATCTGAAATTCCTCCTAAAGGGTGAGGAAAAAGTCGAAGTTCTTAAGGCATTCCGAATGGGCCGTATAACAGACGCAAAAGATGAACAACGCCAACCAAGACCGTTGAAGGTTGTTCTCAAGAGTGAGGCTGAGGTCCAGCTATTGTTAAGCAGGAAACCAGTACTTAGATACTCACACCCAACGGTTTTTTTTCAGCGGGATTTTTCCCCCGCGGAGCGGGAGAAATGGAGATTGCTAAAAGTAGAACTCCACAGGAGATGCGAACTCGGCGAGAGCAATCTTCGAATTCTGAACGGGGAGATCGTCCATGTCCCGAGGTCACTCCTCTGGAGAAAGCCGATAACACTAACAGCCTAGTCGGGATAGAAAACAGTCCATCTCCATCAGCACCGACAGCCCCCTGCATGCAATCTCACGCAAGAGGCAACCGCCTGCATAAAGTGGTGAATAAGTCTAAATTGAGCTTTCTTTACACTAATGCCCAAAGTCTTCCCTCAAAAATTGATGAACTCAAGGCAGTACTTTCGGAGCGGAAACCTGATGTAGTTGCCATAACGGAAACATGGCTAAAAGCAGAAATTGCAGATTCGGAGATTTCGATTCCAGCATACCAGCTTTTCCGCAAAGACCGCCAAAACCGACAAGGAGGTGGGGTTGTCGTGTATGTCAGAACTGAAATCTCTGTTGTAGAAAGAGAACACACTCTAGCCCTGGAGTATGAGTCCGTCTGGTTAAAGATCAAGAAGGCGAATTCACAGAACCTTGAATTCCTGGCCGTTTACCGGCCACCAAACATTCTGAGTGGAGCCGACGACTCACTACTTGGTCTGGTGAAGGAAGCTGCTAGCCAGCAGGAGGTTCTCATCGTTGGTGACTTCAACGCCCCTGCAATTGAATGGAACAACCTGACAGTTGAGGCGGCGTCAACTTCCTTTAGTTCCAAATTAATGGATCTCACGCTTGACCTGTCTCTAGTTCAGAACGTTAAGGGCATAACCAGATTTCGAGAAAACCAGCGGGCAACCTGTTTGGATCTCATTTTTACGAAGGATTCGTCCTACATAGATGAAGTTCATTCAAGTGCTCCGCTCGGTAAGAGTGATCATATGACGCTAATGTGGGATTACTCACTCCATACTCAACGGCTGAGGAAAATGGAGGACCAGCCAAACATATGGAAGGCAGATTTTAATTCAATGAAGAATGCACTATCGACCGTGAATTGGGACTGCCTACTCAAGGGGGATCCGGAGGAAGATTGGAGATCACTCAAGAGGGTTGCATTAGATCTGCTGAAGCGCTTTTGCCCGGTCAAGGTACACAGGACGACTAGTCGTCCTGCCTGGTTGACGAGAGACCTTAACAGGCAACTGAAGAAGAAGAATAGAAAATGGAAGTTGTTCAGGAAAACTGGGTCGCCAGTACACCTCGAGGAATTCCGACGCCAAAGAAATGCAGTAAAAAAATCAATTCGCCAGGCCAGGAAAAACTATGAATCAAGAATCCTCCAACAGGCCGAAGAAAAGCCCAAAATTCTATTCCGCTATATTAACAGTAGATTAAAAAACAAGGATCCTGTCGCAGTACTTAAGAATGATGATGGCGGAGAAGTCGTTGAGAATGACGAGAAAGCCGAGTACTGTAGCCGGTTCTTTGCCTCGGTATTCACTAGGGAAACCGAGCTTCAATTTGATAATGCCAACAGTGCTGTTGCAAAAGCCGGTCCGGCACTTCATTCTCTACTATTTCCAGCATCTGTAGTTGAGAGGGAGCTGCAGAGCCTCAAAGAAGCAAAGTCATCCGGTCCAGAAAATATACCAGCCAAGTTCTTGAAAGAATTGGCAAGCGAACTCTCAGAGCCCCTAGCACATATCTTTCGTTCTTCATTTGAACTAGGAAAACTGCCATCTGAATGGAAAATGGCAAATATTTACCCGATATACAAGGGCGGAGCCCGAACGAAGGTCAACAATTACCGGCCCGTCAGCCTAACTTGTATTTGCTGTAAGGTGATGTGTGCATCGGTGACTCAAAGTCAAGCCCTACATATGTTCTGAGTGGCGTCCCCCAAGGCTCTGTCTTAGGGCCACTGCTCTTCCTTATCTATATCAACGACTGTGTCAACGACCTGGGTTGCAGTGCTATCATGTTTGCCGACGACGTCAAACTCTGGAGAGCCATCAGGTCTGATGCCGATAGGAAAGCGCTTCAAGAGAGTCTCAATCGACTTAGCTGCTGGTCTGCTCGTTGGCTTTTAAACTTCAACATTAGTAAGTGTGTGGTTTTAAGACTCCGTACTAGAAGGACTGATGAGGAGAACGATTCCTTCCAATACCTCCTCGATGGGCACCCGCTTTCAAATGTGAACGAACAAAAGGATCTCGGTGTTCTGATAAATTCCTCACTCAAACCATCTACTCAGTGTGTAAAGGCAGCTAAACGCGCGACACAGGTGCTGTTTGCGATTAGGCGGGGATTCGTCAACATTGACAAGGAGCTCTTCAGGAAAACCTACGGAGCGTTTGTTCGGTCCCACTTGGAGTATGCTGTCCAGGCCTGGCCTCCGTGGTTCAAGAAGGATTATCTGCACCTGGAACGAGTGCAGGCGAGGGCTACGAAGATGGTCAAGAATCTTGGTCATCTGCCTTATGAAGACAGACTGACCGAACTTGATCTTTTCCCTCTCAATTATAGACAACTCCGCGGGGACCTCATACAAACCTACCGAATTGTTAGAGGCCGAGACTGTGCCCTAGAATTTGATGATTTCTTCGAATTGGCTCGGACTGACCATCTGCGAGGTCATCCTTTTAAACTACAGAGGAAACCGTCCCGTATCGACGTTCGACGAAACGCCTTCTCTCAGAGGGTCATTGGAGCGTGGAACGGACTCCCGGAAGATGTGGTCCTCTCAGATACTGTTGAAATTTTTAAACGCAAACTTGATTCTCATTTGCTGAGAAACTGTGGCAGATATAATGAACAAAGTGTCAGTAGCAGCACCTTGCAACTGGCTCACACTTATCGCTGATGTTAAGCCTACATTTTTACATTTTTATTATGTACTATTGTTACGGTGGACCTATTATGCGATTTTGGTTATGAATAGGGAGCTCAAGGGCGAAAGCCTTCTTCCCTTAATAAAGTGACTTAAAGTGACTTACCCCTACGAAAGCCATATTGCGCATTCGACAAATATTGTGAGTTTCACAATATATCATTAATTGCTTCTTGATTATCTTCTACATTACCTTGCAGCATATGGAGGCCAGACTCACGGGCCTGTAGTTGTTCGCAGATGCACGACTACCGTTTTTGCAAAGCGGTGTAATATGCGCAGTTTTCCAGTCCGGAGGAAGTACTTTAGTATCAAATGATTTCTGGCACATTATGGAAAGTGGTTTAGCCAGCTCTCTAGCAAGTTCCTTGAGCAATGTCGCAGGAATCTCATCTGGACCCGGAGATTAACATTCCTTCAAGCTTTTTAGTTCTCGGAAAATCGTCTCTTCTCCAAACAAAATATCCTCAATATTTGGTGCTCCCGCGACCTCGTCAACAGTTGCGACGAAGGCAGTTCAAGTCAAATTACGTAAACACTTAAGTACGGAGGATATAAAGTCCGTGTTATCCATCTCTTTCCTAAACACACAACGTTTGGACTTTGACAAGGGTCTCCCTGGTATCTGAGGTGGTTATGTTTATGTAACATTGTTTTCCATGTATGTCTAGTTCTTCCTCTTTTGAGTGATATTTGCAACGATGTTTCGTCCACTTCTCTGTGCAGTCATCATTGCCGTTTCACCATTCTCCGTTTTACAACCTTGACGATGGACTTCATGGTCTCTAATCGTGCTCACGGTGGTTCTGCTATTTTTGCCAGCTCGTCGCTGGACTCCGCAGTCTACAAGGTCACATCTCCGGCGTTTCGGTGATGATCACGTGACCTCTGCCGTTCCCTCATCTTGTCGATTATATTTATATTACATTGTTTTCCGTTTATGTCTATTTCTTCCTCTATAGAGTGATATTTGCAACGATGTTTCGTCCCCGTCTCTGTCCAGTCATCATTGCCGTTTCTCCGTTCCGCGTTTTACAACCCTGATGATGGGCTTAATGGTCTCCAATCGTGCTCATGGCGGTTCTGCTATTTTCGCCAGCTCGTCGCTGGTCTCCGCAATCCACAAGGTCGCATCTCCGGCGTTTCGGTGATGATCACGTGACCTCTGCTGTTCTTTCATCTTGTCAACCCTGTTTTCCGCGATGACCTCCTCCGGTCCCACCTCCTCGATGGTTGATCATGGAGCCAGTCGGGCGGTATTACAGTGGTGAACGACAGCCTTTACTGCTATCTGATTTCTCCACTTGACAAGAAGCATTTCCATACCTCATAGGTTCTCATCAGCAGTCCTCTCTCATTGCAATACAATCAATCCTATCAATCAACCTCCTTAATATTGCAACAGCCGTTTTTTTATTCTATGTTTGTTTTCGTTATAAGTGGGGGTCGGCTGAACATTGTCCCCGTTTTAATGGTAGGAGTTTTTTTCACTGCTTCCTCTTTAGTCCACTATGCGTTTTTAGAGAGTGTTGACTGCTATTTTAAAATGACGATATGTTGGTGGGTATTAATTTTATCTGCCAACAGTACTAAACGCTCCCGCTGCCTATGTGGTTGTTCACGGAGAGCAGCATTTATCAACTTTGTATTTATTTTTCAACAGCACTAAGCTTGCAGTGACGAGGCCCTTCGGGCCTTAAATATAAAATTTATTTATTTATTTGGTGAAAACTGACTAAAATAACTCAGCAAAATGTTCTGTTTTGTTTTTACATTTGGAGATTTCGAGACCATCATCATTTGGCATAACAGGAATCGGGTCCCTGTTGTGTGTGCTTTTCCTCAAATAACTGTACAACTGTGTTAGGGCATATCAAAATCATACCCTTCATTTAAAAGAAAACAATTGTAACTGTTGCGTCCAGTTCTCATTTGCACGTGGAAAACCATTCCGAAGAACAGCTCGAATGATGGCGACTGCGGGCATCCAGTAAGATTAAACGTGTTATAAAATAGAGTTCATTATCTATCTACGATAAACACTGCTTTGGTCTGCGTTTTACACAGTGTTCACAACTCGAAGTAGCAAGGAAATTATGCATTCCGTTACCATTTCCGGGTGAAGAGTGAATCGACGTAAACGAAGGACATGAGTGGCAATCAGATATAATTAGCCACAATTCGTAGGAATTAGAGATATTAGACCACAAAATTTTCTGAAACTTTCTGAAATGGTTAATTTCTTATCACCTTATTGATTGCCCTTCTCAAAATATCGATTACTCGAATTGTACTGCTCGTAAATTGCGGGTTCACAAATAGCGTAACTCTGAGTCGTCTGTAATGGAAACTTAGTTTTATAGTATTGCCAGCAAAGACAAGGCCGTACTAGCCGTCGTATGGCTGCTGTCAGACTCCGAAAATGAGACGCCATGCTGATAGGCACGAATGGATAACGTTAGCGATCTGTGGGCGTTCATTAACGAGTGGATACTGAGTTAGTATGTTTTTAAAAACTGGAAAATTTGAATAAAATTGTATTCTGCAATGTTACGGTCAAGCAACATCTCCGACAGTAGCCGTTTTAGTCATGCCCATCGTAAATACTCGGCATCTTCCAAATACCTTGTTATGTCGGAGGCATCAATATGAGTCATTCTGATCCACCTATCACCATACCAATATGGCCCATTTGTTCAATTTCGCTACGCCATTCAGGCTTGACGTCCGAGGTTTAAGTAGGACTATTTACAACTTAAACGAAAGCACGTGAGGTCTACAAATACAGTAAATGAACCTTAATCATCTGTGTCGCAACCCCAGACTGCCTGAAGTTGAAAGATATGAAGTTGATTTTTTAGTCTTCGGGAACTGACGGTATTCCAAACGCAGTTATCAAAAGTGTGACGAGCTTCCAACGGTTGCTTAGCCATTTTTTCTCAGCCTATCTCATAAGCAAATTGTTTCCTGACTCCTGGGAGGCATCCATTTTTTGAGTCGGGACCTCGTTCGGACGTAAATCATTATCGGAACGGTCATTAAAACTCTAGCTCTAACTAAACTTCTCAAAAAGATAATTTTTATTTACATGCTTCACTTTTGCCTAGAAAACAAGGTTTTAAGTGACTCGCAGCATGGTTTTCTACCGGAAGGATCATGTGAAACGTGTCACCTAAATTTTCTAATCCTTGTCACTTCCCTTTGTAAGGTGAAGCCATCAGTGGTTGCGGTCTACTTTGGTCTTAGGAATACCTTCCACAAGGTACTTCACAAACATCTTCTGATGAGAGCGAAAGCCCTCGGCATCCGAGTTCCGCTCCTTGCTTTCGTTGGTCCCTACAGCTGTAACCGTACTCAGAAGGTCAAGTAAGTTATGGACAGCAATGTAGTCCGGTTTTAGATGATATTTAGCTATGGCAACTTATCAGAAACACTTATGACGAGCAAACGCTGCAAGAAGGTATTGACCGTCTAGATGAATGGTCCAAAATGGTAAATGTTGTTTAACTTTGAGAAGTGTGTTACACTACTGCTCACAGTGTGTAAGGCGAGCGCTATGAGCAACTCCCACAACTAATTTCTTAATGGCAAGCGCTTTTCGAACCCTACCAAACAAAAGGACCCGGGAACCACAATTGCGCCATCTCTAAATATCCTCTTCCTAGTGGGTAAGGGCTGCCAAGAGGGTGACCATTGTCCTGTTTTGCATTAAACGAAAATTTGTTGATAGTCTTTCGAATACTCTGCTATGAGAACGATGGTCCACAACGGACTTAGGTCTAAGTTACACGAATAAACTAGAATTATCGCCCAATGCGGATCGAATTTCTGCAATGGATACACATGTATGTGGTTTTATATCACGTATTTTTTTCTTCTGTAACTAAAGTTTAAACTTAACCGCGTGTCTATTCTCCCTATTGTAGGATATTGTTGTCTCTTCTTTGGTTTAATAATTGCATCTGACAGCGGTAAGGTTGAAAATATTCTGAGATTTTTTACTCGAAAAGTATTTTTTCCTTAATCCAGTGTTTCCTCATACGAAGAAATGGCAGTTAGTGAACATGACATTTCCGTTGGTTAGACGACTCGAAGCCCGCCTCTGCTTCCTGTTTCGCGTTAACTCCAGTCTAAATCTCCCAAAAATTAACGCTCTTTCTCCGACAGATCGATCTTATGCCAGTCGTTATTCCTTCAAGATCCTTCCACGACTCCTTAAGGTCCACATCTAATCATTCTCGTATTTTTGCCTTCAAATATGTCTTGCTCTGGAGTAATATTCATCTTAAAATTAGGTTGTCATCTTCCTTAGCAGTTTTCAAAGACAAATTACATAAACACTTAACTTCCGAAGATATAAAGTCCCTTTTATCCATCTCCTCCCCACACAAACAACTGTTGGCCCTTGAAGAGGGTCCTCTTGGTATTTGAGATGGTTTCCTTTATAGTAAATTGGATTCAATGTATGCATGTAAAGAGAGTACACAGAACCATACCCGACTGGTCGGTCTACTCGAAAAGCCGCTTCCAATGCTCAGTTGCACTATTCTTAGGATTCTTAAAGAAATTTCAAATACAATGATTGTTTTGGCAACCAATAATAATTTATATGATCCAGATGTGAAACACCAGGCAGCCTCAATGGCATTAGTACCTACCACAACAAATGTCAGGCTTGAAGATGGCAAATCCTCCAATGGTTTGAGCAACGAGTTCCCACCAACAGAATAAAAATAGTCTTGGAAGCCCGCGGGAAGCTTCTAGTCCGAGCTTTTAACTGGAAACAGAGGTCAGTGCGAGATCAGTTATAAAAAAGGTGACAGGGCTTAGAACAGGAACGTTTCAGTTCGATCCAGACATGCCATTTGTCAGAGAATCCTGGGCTCTTTCGCTTATTTCTGACTCGACGCACCGAAATGAGTGCACGTTTATCTCATCTTTTGTACATTTCCCGTTTAATCTGAGAATTTTGTCGTTTTCTGGGTACTTTTGCTTTGTTTCAGTCATCTTCCCGCAGTATAAAATGGTTATTGACTGTGTCTATAATCTCTGATTTAATTCAGGCAATGAAAGCTCTGTAAATGTTTGAAAAACGTGCAGAGACTCAATTTAATGTCGGAATTATCCTAGGTGATTTTAATCTGCCAGACATTGACTGGCATACCAATAGCTGTTCGCCAAAACTTCAGAACTTGGTAGATACTACAGCAGTCGCTGGTTATTAAGCCCACCTTGGGCCCAGACCGAATTGGGCTTAATAAGTGGCTGGGCTTATTAACCGTGGGCTTAATAACCGGCGACTGCTGTATTTCCTTTTAAAACATGTCCAACAGGTCAGTTCAGTGACTAGAAATAACAGCATATTAGATTTAATTTTTACACATGAGGTCCACCCGCTTTTTGTGAATTTCCATCGTGATCCTTTCACAAGTGATCACGCACTGATCTGCTACTGTTTTCCAGTCTCCCTTTCGAAAAAGCCTGACGTCACATGCAATAACCTCGACATTTCTAACGTAACCCGTTAATTAATAAATGAGTTCTTAAGCACCCTAGATTGGCATACCGTATTATCAACTAACAATGCAAATATTTTCCTGGATCTATAGCAAAGTCTTACAGGAAAAAATGCCGGCTTTTATTCTACATAATATTTTAAAATCACTTTCAGCTCTTTTTTCTGGTACACATTCTTTTTCCAAAATAGACTTCAATTCACGAAAGCAAGCTAGGGATCCGTCTCATATCTCTTTCTCATTTCCCATAAGGACAGCGCAGAGTTCTCGTGGAAGTCTCGAGATCCTCGAGGTGGGACCACGATAGGCCCTTGCCGATTTCCGAGGCCGTCATCAACGTGAAGAAAGCAGGAGAAGCCGCCTCGACTGCACTTATCAGTTATTGGTCGACATAAATGAGCTGCATGTATATGAGATACATTCGGTCCAGATACTAATTTCATAATTATACACTACTCAAACGAAGCAAGTAATACTATAAGCTTACAATAGTTCCTTCGTCTACAGTAAGAATAGAACAGTTAGCTGGTGTTAGAGTGAGCACTGCTATAGTAATCTAGCTTCTCCTTAAAAACTTCAACGGAAATGGACATAAAAACATCCAGGGGCAGCGCATTACAAGCGTCAACCTTTCTATTACAAAATAATAACTTTCGCGTGTCTAGTCTGGTCCCTGTTTAACGTAGTTTGAAAGGATGACTTCTTAACTTCGTATTTGTTGCTAACTCGAAGAAGTCGCCAGGTAGAAAACAGCACTCCTGACCGCGCATTATACAAAATGTTCGTTTCGGATCACCAAGTAACTGCCTATAACTTAAAGGAGACAGGTCGAGATTAGCTAGGCGTGTTTCGTACGGTAATGTGTCCTATCCGGTCACAAGTTTTGTTGCACGCCTTTGAAATTTCTCAAGGGAATTGTGGCCTTTCGCGGTCTAGGCATTCCATGTTTGGATAGCGAACTCCAGTTTTGGCCGCTCAAATGTTCCAGGGACCTTGGCAAAACAGTCTTTATCAAAAGCACCGAAAGCCCGTTTGACAAGATACGGGACAGACATCGCAGACTTGACTACTCTTGCACAATGCGGCGAACATTCGTTAAATTGGACGGTGGTTTCTGAGAAGAGGATGGAATAACTCACCAAACTGTTCCCAATCATCGGCTCAATTGCCGGAAAAAGGCGATTCCCGATTACTGCTGTTAATTTCGGCCTTCGTTTGATCGAAGTCACCAGGCCAAATAGTCCTTCTAACCCTGATGGGCTGTTTGTGTACCGAAAATATTGAATAGTCCTGATGAAGGACGACGTGATCACTTCGACCTAGAGGAAGTAGAGTTTGCACCTCGTCGATGCAATCCAACGATTTCATGAGTACCATATCTAGGCAGTTTTATTGCTGCCCCTCAAGCACCCTGGAGGGAAAAATAACGTGTTGGTTTAGAGACGAACTGAGTGTCAGGGCCTGTAAATGCCGTTCGAATGCTTGCTCTGGATCACTTGCGTATGTTGAACCCCGCTTAATGAGCGGAGCATTGAGGTTACCCATATTCAAGACGTCAGGCCGAGCAGTTAATCTTGCTAACTGTTGGGATGCTCGAACATGTCACCCAGACAGAGACACAGGCAGTCCGAGGTCACGTCGGAAGGGACAAGTCACGTGACCTTAAAAGGATGGACATTATGCCTGGACAAAGAAGGCGCACCTGAAGCCAGACTGCACTGAAGTCGAGCCGAACCGAGTGAGGTCACGCTAAGGTCAGACGCACAGGCGTGCGTTAGCGGAGTGCGTACGACGCACTGGGAGAGCCAATGGGGAACAAAGACAACTGCCCCTTAAATAGCGAGGCTGCCAGCAGAAAGTGGACTCTGCTGTAGGACACGCTGCCGACAACACGACACTGCTGCTGAAGCGAGACAGACCACAGAAAGCCAGCTGCTGGACACACGGAACAGTGTTGATGTACTAGTACAAGTAACAGTAAAGTACTAGCTGTTATCCTATTCTGTCTTCTCTTCCTAACGCGTACTGGGGGAACATAACCGGTGTTGACACAGGAACACACCGCGGTTACAACTTTTACTCCTCTAGCAGACAAGCGTCAGCTTCAGACTAACTTCTAGAGGAGCGATACACGACCAAAACATCCAGGCTAAGTGATGCTAGTACCTTTATAGTAAGTCAGATAGCCCCAGTACTGAAAACGAACCGTTCCAGATAATGTAATTCATAATTTATTGATATTTAGTAGATCTTGAAGAATGGGCTCTGTAAATATAATTCGTTAATCGAAAATTCTTCAGCCCCGGATTCCACCGTATTCCCCCGGACTCCACCGGGCACCATCCACGGTCCAGTCCGGGGATTGT
Organism: Ligula intestinalis; assembly: GCA_036362985.1. NCBI lineage: Eukaryota > Metazoa > Platyhelminthes > Cestoda > Diphyllobothriidea > Diphyllobothriidae > Ligula > Ligula intestinalis. The sequence goes on from JAYGXS010000002.1 coordinate 95,115,399, forward strand.
GCTGGCAGAGTATGGCCCACATGGCCATCTTCATACAAGCTAATATCCAAAAGTCTTGTTTTTGCTAAATTATTTTAATCGATATCTTAGCTAAAATGTTTTGATATTAACTTCGAACGGAAGCTTGAGGACACTGAAAACGCTGGAAAATCTATCGGCATTCAAAGGTCAATCTGTAAGAAATTGTACTTAAGTAACAACAATATTCAGAGGATAAATTGGCGAACAGAAGTTTGTTTTCGGTAATTCTCATCAGGCCTTTACATTTATATGGTAATTCTATTTGGCAGTTCTATTTTTTTGTACCAACCCGCATAATCTATTTGCTTAAATACTATATAAACGTAAAGGCCTGATGAGAATTATCGAAAACAAACGTATGTTCGCCAATTCAGCTTCTGAAATTTTCAATGGGAATTTTCGCAAATTTGACTGATGAAAAGTTATGTTTATATAAAGAAAGTGGTGTGGTAGTTCATTGAAATTAAGGAGAGAGTTAAATTTACTGTTCTAATTAATAATAAATTTTACGTCTATGGAACTTGGAAATTATTTTAAAAATTACTTTTTTCTTGACAATCAGTACTTTTATATATTTCTTTTAGGTTACAAATTCGCCTAAGCTTGTCCATTATTCTAAGTCAAAACTAATGTCGGTTTGCGAGTGATTATCAGTTTATCGCAAAGGTTGGCATGTTACACGATTTATGCGCCGAACTATAAGCAGATACGTGTGGATTAAAAAAGCATAAAGCGAGAACGAGAGAGGGTTTATTTAGGTTACACGTTGTACGCACTTGTCACGAGCTAATAGCGTGCATGCGCGGGTACGCACGTTATCGAAAAGAACATCCACTGGATAAAGACCAGATAACATAAATAGTGTGATCAATGACTTGTTGGCGAAGGAAATGCCCCAAATTCGCCTCGATATGGCCCGTGATAACGAGGTTTGTTCTTGGGATGATGAGCCTATAGAAATAAGTGGAAAGGGGGGCAATTTTATTTAACCCCGAAAAAATTGAGTGCGCCTTTGGAATACGCAATTTGATCGGCTGTGTAAAACCATTGATAAATGCGGCCAGAAATAACCTAGAAAGATAATATGTTTGAGTGTGTAGACATAGGAAAAACATGAAAGATTGAAAAACATACTTCGAAAACGACAAAAATGATGAGAAAAAACCATTCAGGCATGGCGGAAATTAAAAACGCAACTGACTGCCACTTACAAAATCCTGCATCTGCCCGTACAGATATTCCCCGAACACACAATTCACCAAAACGACGGTGGTCCCTTGGACGGTTGGCCAGTGAAGTTATGAAACAGATATTCATAACTGTCAAGCGCTAAACTGAACCTGTTAGCCATTAGCTCCTTAAACCAAGTAAATGTTTGCTAAATATTCTTCAAATACGTCTCTCGGTTTAGAGCACCCACACTGGTAATGACTAGCTGCACACAAAGTGCACTTGCGAACGCTTGTTGTGACTAGCCCAAGCTGAAGTGCACTTGTGAGCACTTGCTGCTTCTGGCTTCTGGAACAGCCAATCACGGGCCGACTCACACAGGACCTCATGTGACGACTGCCGAGCAAACATCACTTCAGACGCCGTCCGCTGGTTTGCGGCCGTTTGACAGTCAATTTCACCTTGCCTATTCTCCGCTTCCTTCTCCACAGAATAAGCTCTTCCTTCTCATCTGGCTTCCCAGGATTTATCTCATCTTCTAAAAAACTTGACTTGAAGATCGCAGTCGGCAGAGTTTAACTTATTTAACCCCTAACGACACTCTTTGCAGTGTAACGGTCATTGGCGTAGGATGGATTGTCAGTACACGCCAATACTGTGCAAAATTCCATGTGATATCATAAAGAACCCTAAGGAAGGCACACTAGCCAGGAAGTTCTTTTAAAAAACCTGGACCAATACACTACAGCCCAGGGACATGAGGACATGCTACAATCGCACGGTGCACGTGGTCTCTAGCGTAAACTGTTTTGGCAGAGCATAAGCAGTAGAAATAACCGTGCCAAATGCAGCGTCGCGCGCGAAAATAAGAGAAAGTTGGGCTACTGAAAATATTAAATGATTATTGTAAAGATTTATTAAGGATGAAAGCGGCTTTACTAGGAGGACAGGGAGACAAGAAGGGTCGTTTCTGGCGTATGAGTCGTCATCAGCCAGGTATACCCAATCCCAGGTGTGGATCACCCGGCATGCGAACCCGGGATCCTTGGTGCTTGAGTGCAATACTCACGATTGGATCAACTTAATGAAGCAAATCTACCAAATTTCCTAAATGATTAAGTCAGCCTAGTAGTCATTATGGTGGATTCTAGATGATTGCTTAGGAAATCCTGCCTAGCCAGTCAGCTTGTTCTTCCGTATTGGTTGATTCCATATGAGCGGTAAAGTTGGGCAGGTAAAATTTATCTGAGTGTGATTAAACTCACGGTGCAAGGCGTGGCATTTGCAGCTCAAATCGGTAGAGCGTTGGCTGCAGAAACACATTACCGACAAAGATCACTTCACTACATAGAAAACGATACTTTCCGACCGATACAAAAATGAGCATGTCTGACTTCTTAGCCGTGATCGGCCAGCCATATTTAACCACAGCGGTAGCAATCCCCAAGGCTCGAACCGATGACCTTGTTAATTAGAAGTCCAAAACTCTAACCAATACGCCATGGGCATATTGACTTGCCGCTTTCGATAGGGAATATAAACCTATCGCTACGGAATTTATCGAAAGATACCTTTATGGTTTCTTCTGGGTTCTCGCCGGGAAAAACTCAAAAAATTCTGTATAAACCAATAACTTGAAAATGTCAACCTTGTGTGGCTATACAGGGCTAGGGGTCTTTTGAGTTGGCTGACCCTTGTCCTTTAGCTTATTTTGTAGGCACGCTTTTCAGGGGCAGGCCTAACGACCCTTTTTCACGCTGTCCTGAGTACTCATCTCACGTTGCATTATCGATCGGTGCAAGCCTCACGTGTGATGAGATCGATTAAGCCGCCGGCCGTGATTAGTTCAGTCCAAAATTCACCTGGTCGATTATTCATCTCCTGAGGCCACAATTTGATTGGCCCAATCTGCACGCTCTGCTTCCCATAAGTATGCTGCATTAGATATGCTAAAAGACTTCTACTTTTTCGCCCCTTCTTATTGCGTTATTTCTTAGGGGTTCAATCGAGGCGTAATTAAATTTTACCATTGCCGATTTTAGTTAACAACACAACAATTCTAATGAGCAGACAAAAAATACAACTTTAACTGGAAACCAAAACTTTGTAGCCGGTTAGGTTAAGAACATCCACGCTTTCCAATATGACGATCATTGGCGCAGGACTGATTGTCACTACGCGTGAACACTTCGCAAAATTCGACTCGATATTATAAAGAGCCCAAGGGACGGTGCTCTAGACTGCAAGTACGTTTAAAAAGCAGCGACCAATAAACTGCAGCCCAGGGACGCAAAGAACCTGTCAAAACCACACGCCGCACGCAAACACGTAGTCTGTAAGGTAAACTAGGAACGGCGTGCTTTTTTATTTTTTGGCAAAATCAACGTTAGAAACAGCAGTGCCAATAACGTCGTCCAAAGAGTTGATTGAATGTGCCAAATTATCTGGATTGGAATTCTTGCGCATTTATTACCACCCGTAGATATCTGTCCTACATCCAACACATAAATCAATATCCTTAGTGATATGGATTTAGGCTGAGGTACGCCTTCGATTTGAGAGGCCATTGGACCGTTTATTTTTGACAGCAGGTATTAGCAAACTGCACCGATATCGAGCTAAATACAAGTAATCTCAAGGTAGAAAGTTAAAAATTGCACATTTTTTGTGGACACTATTATAGCATATAGAATAATTCACCAATATATGCGAAAAAAACTAGCCTTTTGTCTGAAAGCAGCATTAAATAGCAGGATGTAAATCCTGGTTTATGCATTCAATAGGATATCCCTGGGCATTTTCTGCGTCATTTAACATTCACAAAAGCTGTTGATGAGGTCAAAATTAAAATAAATCTTTCAATATAAGATAAGTCTGTACAGCAATAACTGATGATTACGTCCAAATTAAAATGAATCTTTAAAAAAGGGAAGGATTTAGAGCGAAATTCTTGAATGGTTTTTGAAGGATGCGGAAATTATCATCCCTTTTGATTTGCGGATCTCTCTTCTGAAAATCTTCGAGTCTTCTGTAACAATTATAAATGTCGCTTCAGTTACCGTCTCTGGTAGGAAAAATTGCCAACTGAATAATAACGGAGGACCGATTAAGGGCGAATGATGTTGTGATGCCGTAGTGTGTTACCGACTTTCTTCGTCTCCTCCACAACGACAGTTGCCGTTGCTGGTATTGTCCTAAACAAAGTTGGTAAGAGTCCATTGTACAAAGCACCAATGCCTTGAAGAAAAATATAGAAAGCAATTACTCTTCTCTATACAAAGAATTCAGACACCTTGTTATATATCCATAAAAAAGAAATCATTGCGTGGTTAAACTTAAGAATTGTTTACTATCGGCAGGACATCTATCTTACTTTCTTAGCAGTCTTGCTATTTCCGTCAGAGTTGAGTCGTCTTCCATACTTCGTGTTTTCTTTCATACTTAATGCTTATCAACAAGTGCATGTATGCATGCTTAATAATTCTACCCTGAGTGTAATTTGAAGAACCTAACAATTTAAGTTGGGAGCATTTTTTCTGACTTAATACTAAAAACTCGATCATATTATCGCAGGTAGACAGTTCCGTGTGTTTTTGGGCATTCTCACTGCTCGAATCAAAGAGCGTATGTTTGCTCATTCTGAACATTGTCCAGAAGCCGACTGATTTTGATTTTATTTAGCTGTCGGCCGTTGCAATATATTTTTCTTTTCGTTTTTCCTACCGTTGTTAATATAAATTATACAAATAGCGTACGGCTTCGGATATGAAGGGCTGTAGTTGCTGCTAGCGCCACTTGGAATCCATGAACAGCCACACGTGAATGTCCGCTGGATGCTGACCCACTGTGCCCCACTGCCGTTGACGTCATGCCTTTGGGACCAGACGCAAACCTCCACATCTTGCCTTACCGGCTTGACCTTGATCCGTCCAATGAGATGCCCGTGTTAGGAGACTAACCTCATTAGAAGTTTGGCCTCAACCTGTCTGGACAGACCTCAATGACGTGGCTGCCGCTAGACATCACTTAGGTCCACGCCACTCTAGTGGACGAGGATGTTCTCCGGCAGTCAAAACTTCGTAAACAAAGCCTATTTGGTTAATTTCGTCACAGGATGAAGAGTATGACGTGGGAAAATGATAATCTGATTTGCATTTCCACCTAAGTAATAGTTTCTACTAGAAGAAATATTTTAGTATTTTAGTCGATATTTTATGAGGTATCATGCTGCTCTAGGGTACGGCACTTACTTCAAATGAATTAAAAATTTTGCGTTCCAGGTATTTGCATGAACGAGGAAGAAGGGTTGTCGAGCACCGGATCAATGCGTTTATTGTCCTGAGTTTTCGAAGTGCTACAGGGACACCGGCTGCCTTTCCGTGAGGTCCTCGTGAAGAGAAGCCCAACGATGACATTGAGACGACAGTTTACAGGAAAGCAACGATTACGGCACAACTTCTCAGTTTTCACAGCAACCATCCGTTTGCCCAAAAACGAAGCTGTGCAAAATGGCTCTTACAACGGATGCAGACTCACTACAGCAGGTCAGAGGATAAGGTTCGCGAGGCCCGATTTCTCCGCGACCAATTCATGTGTAATGGTTATACAAAAAGCATTTTTGAACCGACGCCTACGAGTACGGCCCTGGAGGACCCAAACGGAGGAACCACCGAGGATATGGCATGCCCTGCAATACATCAAGGATGTCTCAAAAGCGATTAAGCGCATCGCTGCGGAACCAGGCGTCGGAATTGCACAGCGTCCCAAGGCTACCATGCGTAGCGGGATATTTACAACAAAAGACCGGTTAAACCCCAATGAACAGTCCAGAGGAGTGTATCGCATCCCATGCTTAACTTGTCCTCATAACTATACAGGGCAAACTGAATACATGCATGGTTCCCGCATGCACAAAAATAAGCTGGCTCTCAGATGGGGTGACGCACTGCCGCAAGTGGCGGCCTTCACCTACCAGACGGGTCACGAGTTTAACTTCGCAGCTGCGAGGATGGTCGTCCACTCCGGCAACAAGACAGGCTGATAATTAATTTTGGCCTTGGTCTCAGCTAAGAATTCATTCAATCGATTTATCGATCTGGCACCGGCATAAATCGCCCCGCGCAGGCATATCCGTACGGCCGACACTAGTGATTAGTGAGTTTCCTCCTCCTTCCCCGTAGAATAGTTGATTAGCTCCTATCTCCTATAACTGTTGCTTGTTTATAGTGGACGCTTTTACTTCTGAAAATGGACCCCCGCAAGGGCCCGAAAGCCCAGGACAATAAACAAATTGATCCAATGTTCGACAACCCTTCTTCCTCAATCACTAACTCCAAAGCATAAGGCCTGTTAAAAATTACTTAAAATAAGCCCGAAAAGGCTTGCTTACCATCCATTCTCAATATATTTAACAATTTTGGGATAAGTCATGATGGTGATGTTTCAAATGCTACTGTGGTAGCCTCAGAGGTCATAAGACAAGTGACAGACGTCCGTCCAATCTGAATTCGAGACTTTATCACGTCCAACGGAAAGATAACGGTCCAGAGACAGACAACACCGAAACCACCAGTGATAGCGGTGCACACAGGACTCAGCTCATCGGTTGACTTGTGAGCTGTGAGCTGTCAGAAATCGTGCTGTCTCATTTCCGCCAGTGTAGAAAAATATGCCGGGTAGCTCTCTGGCGAGGGTGCATCTGTAGCCCTTGTAGAAGCCTCTTGGTCCGTCTTCTGAACTGATTCCTCAGATTACGCTCCAAAAAGAACTATACAACAATATTTCGTGTAGGACCAAGCTGAGCATATTTGGTAAACGTTGAAAACACAAACTTTAAAGCCAGAACCCGGCGAGGCGCCATGCAATAATATTATTTCCGAAATAAGCTTCGCATTCTCCACGTTAAACTAATTTGATAATACAGTTTGTGTTTACAGTGGATTAAGCTGACTATATGCATATAGGCTGTAGTTTGTTTTCATAATGTTTCGGTCAGTGGAGCGCTGTTTTGTATCGTCTACAGTGAACTAGTCAACACCCACATGACTAAAAGACATTAGGCCGGACATTTGACCTTTTGGTTAGCCGACAATTCAACCGTCGATTTCGACGATGTCGACTACGAGCCTCAGCAAGCTGAAGCAACGCGGGGGCTCCCACGGGAAGGTAGACTTCCAGAGAATCTCACCCCTCCCACACCTCAACCCGATGTGACAGAGTTGGAGAGGCCGGAGATAAGAGAGGATGCAGGCGGCTGGCGCGACTAAAAATCAACACGCGTACCAACAGCACACCTGGCTAGGTAAGCTCCCGCCTGGGAGCGCTATAAGAGCCACATTAAGAAGGAGCCATTGTAGCCTGACTCTCAGCTCGCTGTAAGACACTTTACACAAGACACAAACTGGACTGACTGCGGTATCACCTTGTTAATTGGCAACCCTCCAAGCCACGGCTCTTAGCGCACCATGATAGCTTTAAGCGCATCCGATTATTTTTTGGTAGAATAGAAATGCGCTGAGGGTTGACCTCACTCTCTCTCTTACACCGCCAGCAATTCAATTTGCTCGGGGTTTTTCCCTGCGATCTGAAATCGACTAAGAATTACAACATCAAAGATCCACCTTAAGAAACATCAAAAAGATTAATATCGCACTGATTCTCCCACCGCCCCAACTGTCCAGCTTGAATGGAAGCAGAAAAATGCTTAGGCGTAGATATCGTGCGATATATTTTGGCTGCGAATCAGAAATATATTTTGAATTTAGGAATCTTCACATTCGGTCTTAGCCGTCAACCTGTTGTGAAGCAGTGAACTGAATATTATGCAGTCGAGCGGACTGGCCATACAACAGCCATTTCAATACCAAGCTGGCAGATGTTTGTTTGGCGAAAACCAATCATTTCTACTCAGCAAAGTTTAACACCGATTCTCTCTTTTTTGTCGAAAACCAACCCCTGCACCTGCGATGATTGAAGAATCGCCTGATCCAGCCCGATCATTCAAGCCCCTGGGAACAACTCGTAGATCTTGTTGATGGCTTTTTGCAGCTGTGCGCAGGTCTCTATTGTTCTGAGCTGTCAAAGAGGTGCCTCTTCAGTCGTACGTTAGACGGTGGATTTTTACCGGGTCCAGTTGTTTCGGAAGTGATCGATCGTCAAAGTACGTCATTTTGGTCGGATCTGTAAGCCACTGGAAGAAGGGAAAATAAGCACAAAACCCTAACAGTCCACAATAAAGTGAATCACCGCTTTTTTATGAGTCGCAGATTCCAATTATGACCCTAACATCTGACCCTAAACATAACTCTAATCCAGCCCCCTAACATTTACCCTAACCTTAATCCAGCTCGAATCGCTGTCGAAAACCTGGAAATGTGGAGTTTTGTTCTGCCACTACCAAGGAAACTCCTGCCAGCGCGTCTACGAGACATTTTCGTACAAATAAAAACTCCATTAAAAGCTTTTCGCTGTGCTACATCTCAAGTCTGACAGGGTTCATGGGACGTTCTTAAACCACAGAAACGCAACTTGCTCTTTCATAATCAGCTTGGTGGCTCTCGCATCTGCCATCCATCATCAAGATGCCAGATAGGACTTTTGGCTCAGGGCCAAGACCAGAATATTTTGTTGAATTGGACTTCGATCGTCACGTTGGCGCGGGCTGATTGCAGGATTTGTGCACGTGAAGCAGTACGACCTGACATGCGTGGAAACCAGCCGCCTTTGATTAAAAAAATCCCTCGAATGCAAGTTGACGAGATTTCTTCAGTGCTATTATAGCAAGTGCATAGGTACTTCCCGATGGTATCGTCACATTTGGATTTGATCATCTGGATGTACCTTACAGTCCTTTGATGGGGCACGTGTATGGTTGAACAAAACGAGCAGACAACATTGCAATGGGTGACTGACTTTACATCAACGTGCTTATGGTTATCAATGCTACCTAATCTAGTTTTTTTATATCCTTGGCATCTTTGTGCATCACAAATAATACTTTCGGCAAAACTGTCTGCGTGCATATTCTCCTGCCCAACTGTCCTACGGATTTGCTGTTTCAACATTTAATCTCTGGTCAACGAGAGTAAATCAATATTTAGTTGGGAAAGCCTGTCTTTAGAGGTCCAACCTGTTTTTAAGCTATAATAATAAAAATAATAATCAATTTTTACATTTTCAGCAGATCTCATTTCTCTTTCTTTTGTTAAATTCCATCAATACAAGATTGAATTTCCTGAGCATTATGCCGTTCCTCCACCCAATGCTCGCTGCGTCAACGTCATGTGTCTTCACAGGCGGCTGATTTGAAGACCACTTGACCGATATTTACTCACACACACACGAGCGTTCCACTAGCTGCACTTTCTCAAGTGCCACTTCAACACGCCATGCCACGGCCACGCAGGAGGGGGCCTCAATACTCGACAACCTTACAGGTAATTTACCGCACTTATAGCAAAACACATGCTTCAAAATCCCGTAAAACCAAGCGTCATCATCACATCTCTCACAACACTTTAACACACATACAAACACTCTCGGCCATAAGTGGGCGCAGTCAACGCTTATCCAGTGGCCACTGCCGCTTGAGACAGCAACATAGCCCTCATTTTTGTGACTATTGCCTCTTACCCTCCACATGAGATTCGATCTGATGATTTTAGTGCTATGAGCACAACTGTTACTCAGACGCTACAACGGTAATATAATTTAATAAGACAATATTTTATGTTTTGATACGCTGTATGCCAGCTGAAATTGATTGTCCACATGAACTAAAACCTGGAGGAACTGCAAATACTGGAGAGGCATATCCAAATCGAATAACAGTGGAAGGACTTGTGGATAACATCCAAACCACGGCTACGATGATGTTAATAGAACTCTTCACTGAAAAGATCAAAATATATGAGTAAAGCTTTTCTCAAGAATTAACTTCTTGTAAAAATTTTCTAAATCAATCTTGAGCATTTTTATTCGCGACTTTTGTAGTAGACGTTCATTTTTCTGGGCAATGAGTTCACATAATTGGGTGGTTCTGAAACTATGACACACAAAGACAGCTGCATGAGAAAAAATGTTTAAAAGCTGGTAATTTATGTAAAAGCTTTCAAGATATATCTTATTTTGAATGTTTTGGTAAGCACATAGAATATACTCATTATTTATGGTCAATTGACTAAAGCCAATGAAAGTCTTAAAGCCTTAATTAGAATTTCATGGAAGATCTGAACCTCTTCGTAATAGAAATATCGAAATAATTACAAAAAATATGGCAGGAGGTACGGCAGATGGTACGCTTACAATTGTTCCCGAAAATTCTATTTCAATTTATTAGTCACTGATCGGCATGCCCGCAAGTGAGCTTAGCAATATATTACTCCTGTGATCTCCCAATAGGGCATATCAAGCGAAAACGTGGTTGCCTTAGTCCAACATAAGTCAAGTGATGCATAAACGAAAGAAACAACTAGCAGTTCTCGTGAAAACGTGTTAGAATACATACTCGAAATTTAGGCTCTTCGGTAACAGCCATACACTGTATTGCACGTAATATGTAAGCATATTTATTCCAAAACTTGAAAAAACGATTATTTTCCAACGTAATTTTTTTTGTGCTGCTTTATTTACTCAGTGGTTTTGCATGAACGGGCTTCCTCTACATGTAAAACTTAAGTTTGCCTAGTACGCCCGATTTCCGCTTTTTCGGAATTTTCCACTTTGTTAAAAAGGCTGGTGTTTCTATGAAACGTTATATTCCTTCATAAATCATAATATGCCCTATTGTGAAGAACGATCATAACTTTATTGCTGTAAGATTTAGGGGGCCACTCCTTGGGCTGCGTTTGAGAAAGAGGGAGTCACTTATAAAAATCGTAGGATTGCATGAGGTAGTCCACTTACTGTAGGATGTTCGAATCGAAATAGAGTTCAGAATTTTGGTTGATTTTTCATGAGATAGGGAGTTTATTTTATCATAAACTTATTCGTGCGAAGTCGCCGGCACTTTGCTTAACAAACGGAGCTTAGGACAGTCAAAGTATTAACTTCTTTTTTCGTGAGTCTCGTACATCATATGCTTCTTCTGTATGATTGTGGAAATGCTGGGCTTCGAGACGCGTGTCAATTCAGAAACTGTACTACGCATAACAGTCAACTGGATAACAAGTAAATTTTTAGTGTTTTGGTAAAGTTAAAAAAATTTTGAGCATAATTATTAAGGGGCGAGAGAAAGGTCATCATTGTCAGTACAACAAATTTTGCCCTTCTTCGATTATAAAAGTTGATCACTATCCTTTGTTCGTTCAAGTCACTTTAAGTTACTTTATTAAGGGAAGAAGGCTTTCGCCCTTGAGCTCCCTATTCATAACCAAAAATCGCATAATAGGTCCACCGTAACAATAGTACATAATACAAATATAGGCTTTACATCAGCGATAAGTGTGAGCCGGTTGCAAGGTGCTGCTACTGACACTTCGTTCATTATATCTGCCACAGTTTCTCAGCAAATGAGAATCAAGTTTGTGTTTAAAAATTTTAACAGTATCTGAGAGGACCACATCGTCCGGGAGTCCGTTCCACGCTCCAATGACGCTCTGAGAGAAGGCGTTTCGTCGAATGTCGATATGGGCCGGTTTCCTCTGTAGTTTAAAGGGATGACCTCACAGATGGTCAGTCCGAGCCAATTCGAAGAAATCATCAAATTCTAGGGCGCAGTCTTGGCCTCTTACAATACGGTAGGTTTGTATGAGGTCCCCGCGGAGTTGCCTATCATTGAGAGGGAAAAGATCAAGTTCGGTCAGTCTGTCTTCATAAGGCAGATGACCAAGATTCTGGACCATCTTCTTAGCCCTCGCCTGCACTCGTTCCAGGTGCAGGTAATACTTCTTGAACCACGAACGCCAGACCTGGACAGCAGACTCCAAGTGGGACCGAACAAACGCTCCGTAGGTTTTCCTGAAGAGCTCCTTGTCAATGTTGACGAATCCCCGCCTAATCGCAAACAGCACCTGTGTCGCGCGTTTAGCTGCCTTTACGCACTGAGTAGATGGTTTAAGTGAGGAATTTATTAGAACACCGAGGTCCTTTTGTTCGTTCACATTTGAAAGCGGGTGCCCATCGAGGAGGTATTGGAAGATATCGTTCTCCTCATCAGTCCTTCTATTACGGAGTCTTAAAACCACACACTTACTAATGTTGAAGTTTAAGAGCCAACGAGCAGACCAGCAGCTAAGTCGATTGAGACTCTCTTGAAGCGCTTTCCTATTGGCGTCAGACCTGATGGCTCTCCAGAGTTTGACGTCGTTGGCAAACATGATAGCGCTGCAACCCAGGTCGTTGACACAGTCGTTGATATAGATAAGGAAGAGCAGTGGCCCTAAGACAGAGCCTTGGGGGACGCCACTCAGCACAGATGTAGTGTTTGACTTCGAGTCACCGATGCACACAGTTTGCGATCGCCCTGTGAGAAAATCTGTGATCCATGCCAGCAGGTTTCGTCTTATGCCAATTTCTGACAATTTATACATTAGACGCTTATGTGGGACGCGGTTGAATGCCCTCTTGAAGTCTGTATAGATGACGTCAACATTACCATCTTCCTCCAGTGCGCGAGTTCACTGCTCAGTGGAGAGTAGAAGGCTGGAAAAGCAAGAATGGTTCTTTCTGAAGCCGTGTTGGAACCCTGACAGTAGGTTGTTCTCCTCCAAGAACTTCATTGTCGTCTTCTTAATTATCGTTTCCATCACCTGACAACAAATGCAAGTTAGGCTGACGGGCCGGTAATTGTTGACCTTCGTGCGGGTTCCGCCCTTGTATCTCGGGTAAATATTTGCCGTTTTCCATTCGGATGGCAGTTTTCCTAGATCAAATGAAGAACGAAAGATATGTGCTAGGGGCTCTGAGAGTTCGCTTGCCAATTCTTTTAAGAACTTGGCGGGTATATTTTCTGGACCGGATGACTTTGCTTCTTTGAGGCCCTGCAGCTCCCTCTGAACTACGGGTGCTGGAAATAGTAGAGAATGAAGTGCCGGACCGGCGTTTACCACAGCACTGTTGGCATTATCAAAATGAAGCTCGGTTTCCCTAGTGAATACCGAGGCAAAGAACCGGCTACTGTACTTGGCTTTCTCGTCATTCTCAACGAATTCTCCGCCATCATCATTCTTAAGTACTGCGACAGGATCCTTGTTTTTTAATCTACTGTTAATATAGCGGAACAGAATTTTGGGCTTTTCTTCGGCCTGTTGGAGGATTCTTGATTCATAGTTTTTCCTGGCCTGTCGAATTGATTTTTTTACTGCATTTCTTTGGCGTCGGAACTCCTCGAGGTGTACTGGCGACGCAGTTTTCCTGAATAACTTCCATTTCCTATTCTTCTTCTTCTTCAGTTGCCTGTTAAGGTATCTTGTCAACCAGGCAGGACGACTAGTCATCTTGTGTACCTTCACCGGACAAAAGCGCTTAATCAGATCTAATGCAACCCTCTTGAGTGATCTCTAATCCTCCTCCAGATCCCCCTTGAACAGGCAGTCCCAATTCACGGACGATAGTGCATTCTTCATTGAATTGAGATCTGCCTTCCATATGTTTGGCTGGTCCTCCGTTTTCCTCAGCCGTTGAGTATGGAGTGAGTAATCCCACCTTAGCGTCGTATGGTCACTCTTACTGTGCGGAGCACTTGAATGCACTTCATCTATGTAGGATGAATCCTTCGTGAAAATGAGATCCAAACAAGTAGCCCGCTGGTTTTTTCGAAATCTGGTTATGCCCTTAACGTTCGGAACTAGAGATAGGTCAAGCGTGAGATCCATTAATTTGGAACTAAAGGAAGTTGACGCCACCTCCACTGTCAGGTTTTTCCATTCAATTGCAGGGGCGTTGAAGTCACCAACGATGAGAACCTCCTGCTGGCTAGCAGCTTCCTTCACCAGACCAAGTAGTGAGTCGTCGGCTCCACTCAGAATGTTTGGTGGCCGGTAAACGGCCAGGAATTCAAGGTTCTGTGAATTCGCCTTCTTGATCTTTAACCAGACGGACTCATACTCCAGGGCTAGAGTGTGTTCTCTTTCTACAACAGAGATTTCAGTTCTGACATACACGACAACCCCACCTCCTTGTCGGTTTTGGCGGTCTTTGCGGAAAAGCTGGTATGCTGGAATCGAAAACTCCGAATCTGCGATTTCTGTTTTTAGCCATGTTTCCGTTATGGCAACTACATCAGGTTTCCGCTCCGAAAGTACTGCCTTGAGTTCATCAATTTTTGGGAAGACTTTGGGCATTAGTGTAAAGAAAGCTCAATTTAGACTTAGACACCACTTTATGCAGGTGGTTGCCTCTTGCGTGAGATTGCATGCAGGGAGCTGTCGGTGCTGATGGAGACGGACCGTTGTCCATCCCGATTAGGCTGTTAGTGTTATTGGCTTTCTCCAGAGGAGTGGCCTCAGGACATGGACGATCTCCCCGTTCAGAATTCGAAGATTGCTCTCGCCGAGTTCGCATCTCCTGTGGAGTTCTACTTTTAGCAATCTCCATTTCTCCCGCTCCGCGAGGGGAAAATCCCGCTGAAAAAAACCGTCGGGTGTGAGTATCTAAGTATTGGTTTCCTGCTTAACAATAGCTGGACCTCGGCCTCACTCTTCAGAACAACCTTGAACGGTCTTGGTTGGCGTTGTTCATCTTTTGATTCTGTTATACGGCCCATTCGGAATGCCTTTAGAACTTCGACTTTCTCCTCACCCTATAGGAGGAATTTCAGATATTCTTTAAATAACTTCGTGTCCTCTTGTAATCTTGATTTCGGGGTATCGGAAGTACCTTTCGTCATGCCTTTTATGACTATGCAGTTTATACGAGTGGTACTCACCTTCCGACTGTCGTCCACTTCTGCTTCACTAGGGTTTGTTAGGACAGATTCGCTTCGAGGTTCAGCGCTCATTTTCGTTTTGGCCTGCAAAGGTGCCCTTTTTGTTTGGCTCGTGCTCAAGCTCGGCCAACTTATACTAGCTCTTGGGCTTATCTGGCCTTTTTTGGGAGCCCGAGAGTGCTTCTTCGTTCTCTGAGAAGCCAGTGGGTTGACTGTTTCCCCTGTCCATGGCAGACTACCAATTCCGTCAAGCACCCTGGCTACCGGATCATTTTTGTGCGTAGACATTTCGGCGAGAGATGCTGCTTCTCCGTACGTTAGGTTTCCTCGCTCAAGTCCACGCATCGCCAGTTTCTCCTCATGAGGGAGAAATCGCGAAAAAAATTTTGGGCTCCTCCATCTCCGCTCTAAGACTATTAACCACCTTCTCAATGTTCGTAAATTTGTTCAGAAAGGTAAAATATGATACGGAGGCTTCATGTTTATGAGTTTCATCCCTTAAACTTTTAAGACTTTTAGTTAGCTTGGCAGGAGGAGATTTCAAAGAACTTCTAGATCGAGTTTCTGTAGTTAGTAAGGGAATTTGGAAACTATCACTCATCCCGTGATGGCGAAGAGAGGTAGGCGCTCGACTTCTACGCGAGGTGTCCAGGGTTCAAATACGGGCGGTGGCGGGACTTTTTTCCTTGTTGCGATGATGTCGGGATTTTGAATGCAGGCACTTGCGAACATTCCTTCTTGTCTTCCAAAGCTGTATCGCACATAGTTTCAATTGTTTCTGTCACCATCTTTTCACAACAGACCGTTAATGAATCAAATAGAAAAGTGGATTGCTTTTTGACTGTTAATAACCTATTTTGATTACTGTCATCCTGTGTCTTCGTGGTGGAGTGGATTAGCGCTCAACTTGGTGTTCGTAACTTGAGCCTACTGAACTCGAGAGACTTCTAGCCCCTTTAGTGAGGGCCGATTTCTTCGCATCAATCTTGCGATTTCTGCCCTCGAAATTACGACTAGGGCTTTTTGAGTTCGAGTCCCTCTCGCGCCGCAACTTTTACAAACTGATCTACACGTTTATTTTTGTCTCCCATAATAGATCAGACTGACGATAAACGATATTAAAGCTCTATGCAATATATATAAAGCGTTCAACTGTATGAAAAAGGTTACTGAAACGACACAGCCGTTTGTAGAGAGCTGGAATCCGGGAGAATTTTTGACAGAAGGCGGTGACGGAGATGTTGCTCGTTTTGACTAATGTCTTGTCGTGTCTTCTGAGGCTGGAGTTATTGCGAAAGCAAATCCAATAGCTAACAACGAAAGTTCTTGTTCCCAAACTAAATTTTAGCCAACATAACTTGGATATTAGTTGAATAGAAATATGCAATTTTAGCCACTGCATGAAACGATAATATGTAAACAAAATTAGATATAACACTTTCTGAGATTCTCACATTCAAAAAACGGTAAATTACGAAAGTATGAGAAGTCAATGCTGGTATTTCATACAGGAGAAAAGGCCAAATAAATAACTTCCAACTAACTTATAGACTCGTTACTTCTAATAAGAACCGAAACAGTGAGAAAAAATGAAATTAAATTAGGTAAAATTTAAATATGGACCTTCTGCACATGCGTTTGTATTGACGATGACTTAAGGACCTAATTAATTTAGAGTTAAACATTTTTCCCCTCACTTAAGATTTTAGTTGTCCTTCTTTGTTACTCCATCAGAGGAACTGCAACTAAAGTTCACAAAATGTGGCAACGTAAAAAATACGCAAGATATGTCCATAAATGTGATTCACTACTTCGATGATCCTTGGTGAAGTCCGAGATACTTTCTAATCAACAGCTGGGGCCCTCCTGACATTTAATTATAACATATACCAATAAGTTAAGATGAAGCTTTCAAATATGATACACATTACCTGTGCGTTCGCAAGACATCTCTTTTGGTTAATTTGGCGACTTCACGACTAGCCTGCATTTTGCATTTGATCAGCTCGTTTGGGCACATAACAAGGCTCGTGAAAATTCCACAACAACTTCCAGCAATTGCCAGTTGCAGCAAATTGAGCTCCTTCACCGAATCTTTTCCAGCCAAATATGTAACAAGTCTCTGGCAAAAAGGGCATTGCGGTAAATAGGGCAACGTTCTCTGATATGCCTCCGCTAAGTGCCAGCAAAATGCCTGCGTAGAATCCGCGAACAGTGCCTTCTTTAACCCATATGTTTTTGATGCAGGCAAATTCATTTTTGTGTATTTCTGGAAACGTTTACATTTTCACTTTTATTGTGTCCATTGGTTGACCCACATATACACCAGCGATACCACCTGACAGTCGTTTTCATTTCCAACTTACCAAGTAGGCTGCTTATCATTCCCAATTAACCATCAGAAACAGCAGAATCCATGTTGTGGAATATCGAAATAAGCGTTCAAATGATATAAGTAAGTATTTTTTACTGTTGTTAAATTGCGTAAATACTCTACGTTATGCTGTAATGCTCCTGTGGGGTCGATGATGTGGGCTAGCTGGTATGCACTGTGTAACATCAAATGCCGGTGGTAAGTACGGTCTAAGGCAGGTCTGAACGGAACTGTCAAAATCGTCCCAACGCATACCTACGGTAGAAGACGGTAAGTCTGTGAAGAAGGTTAAGCATGTACTAAGAGCAATAAGGGGAGAATATCTAGGGGAAAAGGGGTGTACTTAAGGACAAGTTACGGCGTCTGGATAGAGAGCGTTACTGTAAAACAAGCTATATAACCGGTGGGGAGCACAGCGCACGTTGCAACTGCAGGTAGAGGATTGGAAGCCGGAGTCGTTGGATGGGCATAGTTTCAGCCAGTTGTGGGGAGGCACGATGAGAGCCAGTTGGAAACAGGAGAGCCTGCATAGAACGCCTTATAGAGCTAATTCTGTGACTGCAGGAAGGGCCGGCAGTTGAAAGGAAGGGACACTGGTCATTTTCACTCACTCACGAGCTTCACATCTTCATCCCAGGTTCGCGCGTAAACAAGTCGCACTTCAGTCGAACAAACCCATTCAGTTTCCTGGGATCGTTACAATGCTCATGTTTTAAACATCTTCACTTATTCTGAAGGTCACAATCTTTGATGCTATAAGTAAAGAAGAAGAAGAAGAAGAAGAAGAAGAAGAAGAAGAAGAATACGGATGACTCACTTGGATCATGATTTTATTAATCCGAATTTTCTAGCGCTTACTGGAGTCCATCGTCAGAGGTAAAACCGCCAAAGAACGAGCAACAGTTACAGGGAGAATCAGTCGATCAAACACAAGCAACACCGGTCTGGAGGTGAATGCGCAGGTCACAGTTCGCCTGTGGCATTTCGAACAATCGTGTTAGTGAGTTCTTATAGGTTCTGTTTGTACTAAAGTTCCGGCTTCTGTTACTAACGGCATGGGCATTTGTCGTCGTGGCCATGAGGTCAATTTTGAGACCCATTTCATCAATGTGGGCAATCTCTTGAGTTAAACCTTTACTTCATCTCCCAGCCAGCTTATGCTCGTGACTGACTGGAGCCCTGCATACTAACCTGACCCGAATGACGTCTGGTGCTTGTTTAGGAACTTAGCTCAGCAACTAGTAGAGAACTGTTGCTCGCTTAAGAAAAGCTTGCGCATCTCCCGGCCGGAATGGGTGACACCGAACATAAAAAGGAACTTCAAAAAGAAAAGAAGACTGTGGAAAAAATATGCCCGATATCAACAGTCCAAACACTTCTCAGAATTTAAGAAACAGCGAAATTTATGTCGAAGACTACTTCCAAAAAAACGAATGGCCTTTGAGACAGAACTAGTCAAGGGAATAGCTAATAACCCAAAAATATTATTTTCTTATGTGAATAAGGCAAAACGCAATGGAGATCCCATTCCTTGTCTAAAAGCTAACCAGAGAAGCAAGTTTACGGAAAACTCAGATAAGGCGAACCTCTTGTCAAATTTCTTTATGTCTGTGTATACCAAGGAGCCGCCTTTTAACCAGAATGTACAGCGATATATGTTCCCAGCAGCGCATACAATAAGCACGGTATCGTTCGCAACAGACACAGTAAGAAAAGCCCTGAGACAATTACAGCCCACATAATTGCCTGGTTCGGATGGATTATCAGCGAAACTTCTGAATGACCTCGCAAAACAACTGGCCTCCCCACTTTCCAAGATCTTTGAAAGTTCGATGGAAAAGGGGTCTCTGCCTACTGACTGGAAGCTGGCCAACATAACACCTATTTATAAAGGAGGAGAGAGAAAGTCACCTAAAAGCTTTAGACCAGTTATTCTCACAAGCATTTGTTGCAAACTAATGGAGAAACTAATCAAAACGGAACAAATGTGACATATTGAGGAAAACAACATGATAAGGGCAGCGCAACACGGATTCCGAAGTGGCCGCTCTTGTCTCACAAACCTGCTAACATCTATGGAAAGCTGTGAGAAATCTCTGGAAATGGGTTCGTCGGTCGATGCGGTCTACATTGATTTCCGCAAGGCATTCGATAAGATTCCACATAGACGACTAATATCAAAGCTGCATCAAATGGGTGTGACTGGAAACCTATTCAAATGGTTAGTCGAATTCGTAATAGGCAGGCGTCAGCGTGCTTGTATTGGAGACACCGAAACAGAATGGAAAACCGTGTCCAGTGGGGTTGCGCAGGGAAGCGTTTTGGGTCCCATTCTATTTCTGGTATATGTGAACGACTGCCTTGACTGCCTCACCTGTGAGAAAGTCATGTTTGCAGACGATCTAAAGATTTGGAAGTCAATTGAAAGCTCAGAAGATGGACAGACCTTACAAAAGGACTTGGATCGCTTGAAAAAGTGGTGTAGAAAGTGGCTACTGCAGCTTAACTTAAACAAATGCCAAGTAATCCGCTTAAGGTCCATTCGCAGAAAGATGACACCATTCGATTATGAATACTCGATCGGAGGTCACCAACTCGAGCTAGTGAACGAATTACGGGATTTAGGTGTTTGCATGACGCCCAACCTCAAACCGTCAACTCACTGTGCTAAAACCGCAAGGAAGGCTTTGGGCATCCTCGGACCGATCAGAAGGTCCTTCCTCTACTTTAATGAGGAGCTTTTTGGGCGAGTCTTCGGAACATTTGTTCGGCCAATGTTAGAGTATTGCGTCCAGGCGTGGTGCCCCTGGATAAAGAAAGATTACGCAATGCTTTAGAAAGTCCAAAGAAGGGCGACTAAGCTAGTCAACAGCTTAGGAGGTCTCTTATAAATAAATAAATAAATTTTATATTTTAGGCCCGGAGGGCCTCGTCATTGCAAACTTAGTGCTGTGGAAAAATAAATACAAAGTTGATAAATGCTGCTCTCCATGAAACAACCACATAGATAGCGGGAGCGTTTAGAAGTGTTGGCAGATTAATTCATATTCACCAACATATCGTCGTTTTAAAATAGTAGTCAACGCATGGTGAACTAAGGAGGAAGCAGTGAAAAAAAACTCCTACCATTTAAGCTGGGGCGGAGTTCAGCGAACCCCCGCTTAAAAAAAAACAAAACGTAGGAGAAAAACACTGCTTCAAAAAAATTAAGGGGGTTGGTTTAGAGGATTGATTGTAGTGCAAATGAGACAGGACTGTTGATGAGAACGAATGAGGGTTGGAAAGGCTTCTGGTAATTGGAGAAATCATATAACAGCAGAGGCTGTCATTCACCATTGTTACACCGCCCGACTGGCTTCATGATCAACCATCAGGGAGATGAGACCGGAGGAGGCCATCGCGGACAACAAAGTCAGGAAGATGAGGGAACGGCAGAGGTCACCTGATCATCAACGAAACGCCGGAGATGCGACCTTGTAGACTGCGGGGTTTAGCGACGAGCTGGCGAAAATAGCAGAACCGCCACGAGCATGAATAAAGACCATGAAACCTATCGTCAGGGTTGTAAAACGGAGAATGGAGAAAACGGCAATGATGACTGGACAGAGAAGTGGACGAAACATCGTTGCAAATATCACTCAAAAGAGGCAGAAAAAGACATGTGTGGAAAAAAATTTGATATAAACATAACCACCTCAGATACCAGGGGGACCCTTTTCAAAGTCCAAAAGTTGTGTGTTTGGGAAGGAGACGGATAACAAGGACTTTATATATTCCGATGTTAAGTGTTTACGTAATTTGACTTGAAAAACTGCTAAGTTCGACGACAGCCTAATTTCGAGGGGAATATTATTCCAGAGGAAGGCATATTTGGAGGCAAAGAAGTGAGAATGGTTCGAAGTGGAGCTTAAAGGGGGTGCAATTATCCTGGAGGAATTACGAGTGGCATAAGGTCTATCTGCGGGAATGAGAGCGTTGATTCGTGGAAGTTTAGGGGTAGAGTTAACGCGAAAGAGGAAACAGAGGCCCGCTTCGAGTCTTCTGACCCGAAGAAATGTCATGTTCGCTAACTGACATCTCTCCGTATAAGAAAGAGTGGATCGAGGAAGAGAGAATATTTTGCGAGTAAATACCCTCTGTACATTTTCAATCTTACTGCGGTCCGAAGCATTCATTAGACCAAAGAGAGGACAGCAGTATTCTAGGATGGGTAGAACATACATGCGATAAAGTTTTAACTTTATTTCCAGCAGGAAGAAATTGTGTGATATAAAACCACATATCTGTGCAGCCTTCGCAGATATTCGATCGGCATGAGGCGACAATGCTAGTTTATTTGTGTAGCTTAGACCTAAGTCTTTTATAGTGGATCGTTCTAAAAGTGGAGTATTTTGAAAGACTAGGGGACGAGGAAGCTTGGCGGGACCGAAACACATGAAACTACACTTGGATGGAGAGAATTCCATCTGCCAGGTAGCACTCCAACGTGAGAGTGTAAGTAGGTCCGCATTTATTTTATCAACGCATATACTTGCCGTGTCCTTAGAAAATGAGTATATGCATTTGAGGTCGTCTGCATAAATGAGTTTGTGTGAATTGTTTAGAACAGTCGAAATTTCGTTTATGTATAGAATGAAGAGTAAAGGACCCAAGACAGTTCCTTGAAAAACGCCACTCGTGATCAGCTGAGAAGTGGAGTAACTATCACCTACTAGGACCTTCTGGCTGCGGTTAGACAAGTAGGAACCAATGAAGTCGAGGAGAGGGGGACGGATGCCAATGGCTTCCAATTTTACCAGAAGCCGTCTGTGCGGTACCTTGTCGAAGGCTTTGCTCAGGTCAAAGTAGATAACAACCACGGATTGCTGCTCGTTACGGAGGGAAGTGACGTGGTTAAGAAAAGCTAAGTGACACTTCTCGCATGATCTTCCGGGTAGAAAACCATGCTGCGAGTCACTTAAAAGCTTATTTTTTAGGCAAAAATCGAGAATTTGATTAAAAATTATCTTCTCCAGAGGTTTAGCTAGGGCCGGGGTTTATGAAAACCGCGGTAGTTATTTATGTCTGAACGAGATCCTGATTTAAAGACTGGAAGAATAATGGATGTCTTCCAAGTGTCAGGAAAGTAACCATTTAAGAGATAGACTGAAAATATATGGCTAAGTAATTTGGGAAAGGTCGACACTCTTTTGATAACTGAATTGGGGATACCATCAGTTCCCGAAGAGTGCGAGTTTTTTAGACAAATTGTCTGCTTACGCATTAATTCTATGGAGAAATCAATGTTTCCGAGAGTATTGTCTGAGTATGGTTGACACGACGGAGCGGTTCGGATTCTGTCGTAAAATGCTTCGCAAAGAAAGCATTGAATAATTCAGCCTTATCAGACTCATCTAGTACAAATGTTTATTTTCATTAAGCAATGGGGGTTTTTCGATTCCTCGTTTTGCGGAGGACCTACGACGAAACAGTTGTGCAACCGATTTTGCAGAGTTTGACTCGCTCAGGGCGCAAGATTCCCTGTGCTGGTCACGCGCAAGACGAATCTTTGACGCTAATTCGAAGATTTCTGCGATCCTAAGGTGCACAGACAGCGAACTAGTAGATCTATCTTTCAGCTGCCTCCTCAATTTCTTTAGTCTGGGCAAAAGAAAATGAGGGACGGTTGATTCTGGTGTGTAGGGTTTCGAAATTTTAGTGGGCACAAATTCCAGCATTTTATTCGAAACGCCCGACATGAGTTCAGAAAGATATGCAGCGTCGTTAATGGAAGAGAGGCTCTGCCAATCTAATGAATCAAGAAAATATTTGATTGAGGTAATATCTGCGAGGTCATACGCATGATAGGTAGGACTTGCACTAGCCTTTTCCGTAGAAGGAAGCGGGAGGCAACAGTGAATTAATGTGTGATCACTTTGGAAGATGTCTTGCTTAAAATCAACGAAGAGAGGGGCAATACCATTTGTGAAAATCAGATCTAGGATATGATTCTGTCTTGTTGGAGAACTAACCAGTTGAGACCAGTTAGAAAAATAAATGGTATCTAGGAAAGGCTGAAATCTAGGTGGACAATAGTTCGAAAGCCAGTCGATTTCCGGAAAATTAAAATCTCCAGCAATAATTTTAACTTCAAAAGTGGATTCTGAAATAAACTTGAATATTTCACACAAATTTGCATCTTCTTCAGATGAAGAGTTAGGAGGATTATATACACATCCGATAATCGCCTTTTGCCGGGGCGACAGGATAATAGAAGTGAAACAGTAATTTCCAGAGAAGGACGTGCTATTTAGATAAAACGGAAAGTGCCTAAATGACGTTCTAATATAGAGAAGACAACCACCAACACGCTTATTAATGCGATCGTGACGATAGTGTTTGGGAAGGCTGCATGCTCGCGGTTGTGTTCCGGATCCCACCCTTTCGACGACCTGAATTGGGTGATTTAATAGAAGGTTTGGGAGGACTCTGATCGACTATCGAAGCTGTTGGTCTACCTGATGTAGAGGGTATTTCGCAATTTCTAGGAGGGCTACCAGAATTACTGTAACTAGCTGTAACTAGTTTTCTACATTCAGGACAACTTTCACGAATTTTGGGTGCTGACTCTGTGGAATCTCTCTTTCACTCTGATGGCGTTCGTGGACTTTGAACCCCGCCAGGCTTCACTGCTGAAGATAATGCGGCTGAAGCAGCAACCCGCAGTCTGCTAACCCTTCAGCCGATAGCTCGCAACTTTTGCCGACAACCATTGAAGAAAGACTGAGAACACTGTGTTCTTGTGCCAACCCTCTCCGTCTGGAACTAATGTTTTTAAACGATATGAAACAGTTCTCCTGCTGATGAGTCAACTCAGCTTACAACTGTACATTTATTCCGTTTGTATCATACCTTTGAAGGCAGGTTTTTTTCACTTGAAACAAACTCCTAATCTCGCCCAGTATTGACGAAACAAAAAACCTGAAACAAAACCAATACTGGCTGCAACATCAGGAGTTTGTTTTAGGTTTTTTCCGGTCTTCGAGGTGTTGGAAGGCGCCCAAGAGGTGCATTACCAACTCTTTACAATTGCCTGTAAACTGGCATAATAAACATATTATTATTATTACTAGCTATGGCAACTGGGGAAGCATCTAAGCTGGAAGTAGACGGGGATGTCTGGTGACTTGAGGGGGATGAGACAGTTGCTGTACTGGGGAGCAGTAATCTAGGTTTGCCAGGAATAAGAGTACATGGCTCGCTAGGCTTCCTAGGGCTACGACCAGGAACTTGAGCCGGTTGCGGTGAATTTACTATTTTATTAGAAGAACTTGACACTATTCTTCGCTCCATTGGAGTGAGATCATGACAGAGGAAATACATTGTATTTCTCAGATATTTGGAAACAAGCTCTTGCTGTTTAAAAATGGCGTCTATTTCAATGGGTGAAAATAGCTTGACTAAAATGGGTGGGTTTTTACTGCGAGATGACAGTCTAATAGTCTCTGCTATTTTATAGTTAAATCCGCAGGAGTAGAGGAAATGCATTGCAACGTCCATTGGCCGAATTGATGTCGGAACGTTTTTCAGAATAAAATTGTACGTCCGTTTTGTCTATCCTGTGACTCACTTGCGACCAAATTAACGAGAGTATCTAAACATTTGCATTCCTGAGAGGAAACTGCAGAGATATTCCCATCAAATAGGGTCCCAAGGATTGAGAGAACTGACCCAAATTTCAACATAAACTCGCTGCAATTTTTCATTGCAGACAAATCTATTTGCTCGGCAATCAGATCAGGCTGAATACTGATGTCAGGCTGAAGACCGATATCAGTTATGATGTTTGCCTTTCGCAGACACCGCTTGGGTCTGGAATTCTGAGGCTTCCTACTGAATGAAAGTGTCGCCTTCATACTTTTCGAAGCAACAAGTAGATTAATCACGAAAACAGTCGGTAATTCAGAATAAACTAACTGTTTAAGCTTTAGATAAGTTGATGAAAGCAAGACAGATGGTTAACAGAATTCTAGGTAAGCAAGCAGAGACCAAACCAACAAAAGGAATGGAAGCCGATTTTTCAAGCGTAAGTACTGGTGCTTACGGATAATTTATATAAGAAAACGAAAGACTAATAGTCGTATCTTCTCTTAGATAAATCGATTTATATAAGACTGATGACTTAGCTGAAATTTCGAACCCAGCGCTCGACCTAGATATATATACTGAATTATGTTGTCAAGAGGACAGTTTACGTACGGACTACTATAGATTAAACGCGAATTTTCACTATAAATGAATATTATATTTTAAGTACTAGAAGACACTACCAAATCAAACTTATTAGGCGTAGAGAGGCCACAGCATTAAGTGATGCGAATTCTTCCAGATCAGTTGCTCAAGTCTTCCGTCTTCGGTCGTCGGCTAAGCTTCAGAAAGTCATTCCACCCTTACTCAATGGCAACAATCATTTTGTTACAGAGGATTTGGAGAAAGTAGCATTGCTAAATTCATTTTTCGCCAAGTTCTTTACCATCGAAACTAGCCCCACTCCTGTAATCCCCCTGCTGGGTGATTCAAATCTCAGTACCCTTAATTTCTCACCCGCTTGTATTCAAAAAGAAATAAGTCGTCTTAAAAATTCACATTCGGTAGGAACTGATAACATTCCAAACTCACTCATCAAACAATTAAGAGATTTCCCACCCTTACTGAGTAAGTTATTTTCAGTGTTTCTTGAGAATGGCTTTTTCCCGGACTACTGGAAAACTTCTTTTATAATTCCCGTATTTAAATCTGGTTCCCGATCAGATATTCACAATTATCGTGGTGTTCATAAAACGCCCTCTCTGGCTAAACCCTTTGAAAAACTAATTGCCAAAAAAATTACAGATTTCTGCATAAACAATAACATTCTCAGCTCCTCACAGCATGGCTTTTTACCGGACCGATCTCGTGAAACATGCCACATGTCTTTTCTAAATCTACTTACTTCTCTTCGTAATGATCATCTATCTGTGGTAGTTATATATTTTGACCTTAGTAAAGCATTTGATAAAGTTCCTCACAGGAGGCTCCTAGCCAAACTAGAGGCTATAGGATTTCGTAGTCCACTTACTGACTTCATCAGATCTTTTCTTTCAAATCGACAACAAAAGGTTTTAGTAGGATCCTCATACTCTACTCCTACCGCTATTTTGAGTGGCGTCCTTCAAGGTACCGTGCTAGGTCCTCTGCTCTTTTTGCTTTACATAAATGATATCTCATTGAGTGTTAAACACTCCCAATCTTATATTTATGCAGATGATCTCAAGTGTGTTTACTCCTTCTCTAAATCTACGGCCGCGAGATGCTTAGAACAAATTCATTCTGATCTGCACGCTCTTTCGGCGTGGAGCTCAACATGGCAGATGGAGTTCTCACCTTCTAAGTGCCGATACATGTGCTTTGGGCCTGAAAGGCTGCCACAACCTGTTATTTTTCAAGGTTACACAATGACTGAATGTTCCAGTATCAAGGACCTAGGATTAAGCTACACCAATAAATTAGACCTTTCTCCTCATGCCGATAGAATTACAGCCAAAGCCGCACAGATTTGCGGCTTTATCTTTTATAATTTTTATCTTCCTGAAATGAAATTAAGACTTTATCGTATGTTCGTGCTCCCCATCTTAGAATACTGTTGCCCTTTTTTCGGTCTCATGAATGAAGGTAGCCGTTCAAAAATTGAACAAATTCAAAAATTTCACCCGAAAACTGCTGTATCCGACAGCTTCTAATACTTGTTACTCAAATATATGTCAATTAACAAAACTAAGGTTCCTTTGGGTCAGGAGATTGGAAGCAGGCTTTTTGTCTCCTTTTTCGGCTTAATAATTGCACAAATTTACCCAGGACTTCTGTCATTACCCCCGTCAGCCGTCCCTACAACCTAAGAAACTCGGCACTTGTTATACCCCCTCCTGCATCTTCCTCATGTAAACGCTCTTTGTTTTTTGCTTCCAGATATAGCTTTCTTTGGAATAACTTGCCAATCGAAATAAGGTCGTTAACTAGACTGTCTGCTTTCAAACAGAGACTGCACATTTATCTTAACACTGATTCTATTAACCTTCTATTCTCCTCATCTTTTCCGAGCAGCTTTCTCCATGACCCCGAGAAAGGACCATCGGAAATTTAGGAGATCCGCTTGAAACTATTCTCTCTGCCTCGTGTCCCCCGAGAACCTAGATGTTTCCATTAACCACCGCTGAATCAAACGAAGCCACGCGGAAGTACTCAGTCTAAAATGCTGCAGTTTCGTTGAATACTCACCTTCATCAGACCACCCTTACCTATTTCTGCTCTACTACTATCTTCCTAAGCAGTTTTTTTCTCTTGCACACTTTTTGAACATGGAGGCCCGTTGAACACTGTCTCCATTTTCACTGCAAGAGTTTTTTTTTAACTGCCATAAGTTTTCGTTTTTAGTTTAAAATTTCCTGCGAAACATTGCTAAATGTTGCCCCAAAAGGACAATTTCTGCTGACATTATTACGACTTTCTACGTCTACTTGCACATATTGTCAAATTATTTTTTGAATTTTTATTTTTTCGAAATTAACTTTGTATAGATAGTGCCGTACCGGCGCTGAAAAATATAAATTCCATATTCCAAATTACTGAGGTCAAATAAGGCACATTGTTGCTTTATGTAAACAGCTATATAAACAGCCGAAATTGAGAGCGTGGTAGTCAGATTATTTGCAAACTGCGGACGGTTTGACCCTTAAAATAATAACTAACAGTGGAAAATCCTGAAACCTTAAGAAAGAAGCAGTGCAAAAACTCCTACGATGCAGGTGGTAGCCTAGTCCAGCCAGCTCCACTTTCAAGAAAACCGTAGGAGAAAAAAAACTGTTAAGTAATGGAAGGGTGCCTTGGACATAAAGTACACAATATACTTTTATTACTATTACTATAGAGAAGGGTGGATTGATACTATACAGTAGTAAACAATCTCCTTGGGCATCTCTCCGAAAATGTATAAATTAACAACGATTTACTGGATTTATAGAAGAAAACATGTCGCTTATTTGAAGAAATATATACAAGAAAGCACCGTCCTGCTCTTGAGGGTCTGTGAGGCGAGACATGGAGGCCATCGTAAGCACCATCAGTATACTAAATGTCGCAGCGAGGAGGGGACCGTAAATATCACGAGATCTTCACTGAATTGCCGGAGATGTGACCGTTATTCGCCCTTGCTGATTGTCGAGTTTGCCACGAACGTGGTGAAACCAGAAAAAGGCACCTCAATCGTCAGTAGCACATTGCGGGTCGATATAAGTAGGAGAATAATAATCCGCACAAACTATGGCCACAACGTGTCATAAAGGTGATGCTTAACGCGTTCGTTGCAGCTCAGATAGGGTCAAGCAGAAGGGAATAGGAATATTTAGTGGGCAAAAGTTGTATTCTTACAGTTACCTTGGTCTTTATGCTTCCTTTGCTTCTGTTCGCAGGCTCTTTATCTATATTTTTCGTTCAGTAAACAACTGAGAGCAGCCTTACCTTATTTCCTATTGCGCACTTATCAATCACTAAACACGCATTACCTGCTTTTTACTAAAGCACTTATCTTTCACCCGCAAATTTGATCACAAATTTCGGCTGTTGTAAAGGTATATACGAAGTTGGTAATCGCAGTTGCATGTGAGTAACTGAAAAACAACAGGTTTGAGTAGTATATTATATATGCTAAATCAGATCTGGTTTGTAACGGACCGTCATTTAAAACAATAGCAACAATATTAGATAAATATGGTGAACTGATGAAGAGGCAGGGAAAGCATCTCCTATAACAGAGTACAGCGAGCCCGCGATTTAAAAAATAAAAGAGGAAAAATTGGTTCCCCTTAAATGAACTGTTAGATTGATATGATGTAGTGAGAAGGGATTGTGATGTTTATGAGAACGTTTGAGCGTTCAGAACGTTCCCTATCATGGGAGATATCAGATAACATCATTTGGATTAGAGAGGAGGAGCCTATCGGGGACAAAGGGGCCGAAAAGGAGGGGGTAGTAGAAGTCATCAATAACAGGAGGACCCTTTTCAAAGTCGAGAAGGCGTGTTTGAAAAGTAAATGGACTGTAAGGACTTTATATCTTCCACATTTAAATGTCTACGTAATTTGCCTTTGAAAATCCATAATGTAGGCGGCAACCGGGCCTTAAAAATTAAAATTATTTATTTATTTAACTTAATTCCGAGTTTAAAATTATTTCGGATGAAAGCATATATGGGATGGTAAAATGATCATGTAGCAATTACGAGCGGCGTAAAGCCGGTCAATATGAGCGAGAGCGTTAATTCGTGGGAAATAAGGGATATTGTAAATGCGAAACAGGAAGTTTATGCCGCCTTCGAATCCTCTAACCCATATAAATTTAATGCACGCTGCACTGTACCTCAGGCCTAAAATATAAAGTTTATTAGTTTATTGCGACGGTTATGTAGGGCTGCTTTCAGGAGGGAAATCTCTGCGAGTAGAGTCTCACTAGATGAAATGTTCCTTGCTTTTTGAAGGAGAGTATGTACCAGATATCTTTTCTATTATACTGACAAATACTGGTAAGTTAAAGGTGTTGCCCTCGCCAAATATTTTTGTGGAATACAGAGCACCCTATTGAACCATCATCCCCTCCTATCCTGAGGACGTCTAGAAATGGTAGCTTGTAGAACTGCTCCGTTTCCATTTGAACTTCAATTATCGGATATAAGTTATTCATAAAATTTAGAAGGTCATCGGCGTCTTCTCTGGAATCAACAGTCGTGAATATATCATCCACGTATCTTCTATATAATGTTGTCATACTGAGTCTTGATGACATCCTTTCTTCTAGATAATCTATGAAAATAATGGCGAATGTTGGTCCCAATGGACTTCCATCGCCTATACGTCAATTTGTCCGTAGAATTAGCCATTAAACAGCAACTGAATATTTTGGATGGCAAACGGGTTTCAGACGCATGGACACAAATAACGTCTATTTTTTTATCTAGTGTTAGACTTGTAAATAATGCTTTGACGTCTAACGAAATCATAAATTCATGTTTTAGCACTTAGTGCTTTCAATAAAGTTAAAACCATCCTTTGTAATGTACGTGGAAAACAGTTGTCGAATGGGCTTCAGTTCCTTCATAAGCCATTGTGCAAGCTTTTGTTGAGGTGAAGGAGACATGGAGAGAATTGGCCTCGGAGATATGTGCTTATTATGCGTTTTGGATATCCCATGCAGTCTGGGTGCATGCGTACTTTTGCGTTTTATGGATAGCCGACTTAAAGTATCAATCAGTTTATTTTCTAACATTTGCTTAATCATTTTCCAAATGGAGTCTACTATTGTCTTATATTCCTCTTTACCTGGCGTCTGAAGCCAAAATTCGTTCGGATCACTTAAAATGGATTTTATTTTTTTCACATAGTCCCGCCGGTTGATGATGACAACTCTATGGTCTTTGTGAGGCTTAGAAATAGTAATTTATTCATTATTTTTCGGTGCAGATAGAAAAGCCATGCGTTGTTTAGTCAGAGTTTTCGGATTTATTACAGGAGCTTTGCGGTACTGATGCGCAATTTCCACAAATTTTTCTTTCAACCAGCCAACTGAGTACTAGGTCATCTAGCTAGGTCTTCAAACTGCGCCTCAGTTTCAGCTGTTTACCCTCCTCTTCGGGATAAAAAAATTCTAGTTTTAATAATAATGCCTCCGATTGTAGCTTAGTAAGTGAAATGTCAGATAAATAAAGATAAGATTCATCTATGTTCAGAGGAAAATTATGTTAAGTAGAAATTTTGCACAACAACTTTCTAAAATTTAAAGCGGTAAGAATCTTCTGTGAAGGCAGTGCATATGCAAACTTAGTTTCGTAAAAATTTAAGACGATGTGCGAAGATACAATGTACCACATAAGCGGCTTCTAACCAAACTAGAGGCCTTAGGATTTCATAGTCCTCTTAATAACTTTAACAGATCATATCTATCTAATCGAAAACAAAAGGTCTTAATGGGATCCTCATACTCTATTGATACCACAATTTTGAGTGGTGTCCTTCAAGGTACCGTGCTAGGTCCTCTGTTGTTCTTGCTTAACATAAATGATATTTTATTGAGTGTCAAAGACTCAATCTTATATTTATACGGATGAACTTAAATGTGTTTACTCCTTCTCTTACTCAACGGCCGTGATATGCTTACAACAACCTTATTCAGATTTTAACGCTCCTTCTGCGTGGAGCTCAACATGGCAGAGGGAGTTCGCACCATCTAAGTGCAAATACATATGCTTTGGGTCTCATAGGTTGCCACAACATGTTATTTTTCAAGCTTGCCCAATCACCGAATATTCCAGCAGCAAGAAATTAGGTTTAAGCTTCACCAATAAATTAGATCTTTCGCCTCAGGCCGATAGAATTACGGCTAAAGATCCACAGAATTTGGGCTTTATTTCTCATAATTTCTATCTTCCTGAAATGAAATGAAGACTTTATCGTATGTTTGTGCTTCCCATCTTAGAATACTGTTGCCCATTCTTTGGTCTGGTCAATGAATTTAGCCGTTCAAAAACTGAGAGCGTCCAAAGAAATTTCACAAGAAAACTGCTTCATCGACATTATCCCGTACTTCTTACTCAAATAGATGCTAATTAACGAAACGAAGATTTCATTGGTTCAAGAGATGGGAAGCAGGGTTTTGTCTCCTTTTTCGCCTTTGTAATAGTACAAATCGCCCCAAGTTTTTTGTCATTAACCCATCAGCCGTCCCTGCAACCTAAGAAACTCCGCACATGTTATATATCCACCTGCATCCTCCTCATTTGTTTTTTTGCTTTCAGATACAGCCTTCTTCGGAATAACTTGTCAATTGAAATAAGGTCGTTAACTAGACTGTCTGCTTTCAAGTGAAGACTGCGCATGTATCTTATCACTGATTCTATTAACGTTTATTCTCCTCATATTTACCCAGCAGCTTTCTCCATGACTCCAAGAAAGGACCATCGGGAACTTAGGAGATTCCTTGAAACTATTTTTCGCCGCCTCGTGTCCCCGGGAACTAAGACGCCTCTATAAACTACCATATGGATGTACCCAGTCTAAACTGCTGCCGCTTCGTTGGCCACTAACCATCATCAGAATTCCTGCTCCTATTCCTACTATATTTCTCTGTCCTACCTTCCTAAGCAGTTTTTTCCTCCTACTCTGCCTCCATTTTCACTGTATTAATTTTTGTTGAACTGCCTATATTTTTCATTTCACCATTAACTGCAAAACATCGCCAAATATTGCCCTAAAAGGAAAATTTCTGCTGAAATTAATACAAAGTTGTACGTGTATATGTGCACATTGTCAAATTCTTTTTTTTCACGAAACTACTTTTGTGTAGATAGTGAATTCATGGAGCTACCAAATATAAATTCAAAATATTTGGCGATGTTTTACAATTAATCCTAAACTAGAAAATAGATTGTTAAAAATTCTTACAAGAAATTGGATGCAGTGTTCAACGTGTCTCCATTTTCAAAGAGTGTCTAGGAGAAGAAACTATTTAAGAAAATAAGATATATGTGTAGAGTAGGCTAATACCACAATAGCCGTTCAGAATGTGATTATGAAATATGTGTATGGTTCGCTCGTGAACACTAATAAGCATAACATCAAATCTCGCGAAGAAACACCATTTCGCGTACGGCTCCGATATCTCAGAAGCCAAAATGGAATACTGAGGATGGTTCTTAGCCACCGAAAATTGAGCAGTTTAGTCTGCGTAGGTCCATATGGTTTTCATTGTTTGAACGACTGGTGGTTTATAGAGACATCTCGGTTCCTGAAGACACGAGGCAGAGAAAATTGTTTCAAGAAGATCACGATGGTCCTTCCTCGGAGTCGTGGAGAAAGTTGCTCGGAAAAGATGAGGAACATAAAAGGTTTATACAACCAGTGTTAAGATAAATGTGCAGTCTTTGCTTGAAAGCAGGTAGACATGTTAACGACCCTTGTAGGATACACGCATGTTTCATGAACATTAACTAACCGAAGCAACATATCTTATCTAGAACATGTTTTTTTCTGCTCAGGGCGAGAATAATAATCTTGACCACTCTTGTCAGATCATTCACCGCGAAGTCACTTTACTTCCTCCTCTGGTACGCACAGTTACTTATTCTCAGTTCTTTTTGATAACAGTCACCGTAACTTTTGATAGGTTATCCACGAATAACAAAATTCTGTGAAATAATACTTTGTTTAATTGAATCATCGTTCATTCTATGCATTCTGAATAGTTTCCAAAAATTTTGGGCGGCGACAAAATCAATATCATTTTCTGGTGTGATGGACGTTGTGTCCTTATAGGGAAGCATACTGAGAGGAATATTGCTGATTCTGCAGCCCACAACCGATAAATTCTTAAGCTGACAGCGAAAATTTTGCACCCATGCGCCCTTGCCTGGTACGCTACCGCTTCCAAGAAGGAAAACGGGGCCCAACAACACCCACTATACAGGGTGTCCCAAAAAATGCATACACATTTTAAACAATTGTAACTTTGAGGTTTATTATTATTTTATTTTTTCAAAAACGCAAAATTATTTAGAAGTATCATTTTATTGTTTTCCACTGCATTTTCGCGTTATTTTAAATACTTGAGAAAGAGAGAAGCCATTAAACATGAATGCGCCCAAATTAGAATGGAATTTTTTGTGGTGTGTGCGATTCCATTGCTTCGCATCGTCAGCAGTGTATTGATTAAATGGACGTCAGTTTGAGAACATGCAGTGAAAAAACAATAAAATGATACTTGTCAATAGTTCTACATTTTTGAAATGATAAAATTAAATAAATACCTAGTTTACAATTATATGAAATGTGTATACATTTTTTGGGACACCCTGTAGTTGTACCACTGTTCCCCGTTCCAAAATGCCAGCACTCCACGGGCTGCTTTTTCTTTTTCCAGAACAAACACGGTTACATAAAGACAGTGATATATATATATATAGTATTCAAGAGTTTTATTCACTGTAAGCTCACGTTCTTGTGCTATGTTCTGTTAATTTTCATTAAATACGGTGATTTTTCTCATTATCTCCGGCCATCATTATACAACCCAAAGATGAATGGAAGCATGTAAGTTTTCGTGCTAAAGCGAACGACTTTCGGGAGAGTAAATTCTGCTTCAAATATATTTTTTCCTATTCTGTCGAGATCAAATTATAATATTTTAAGAAAGTGTACTTTACAAATTAATATTACAATTAACTTGCTACAGTATTTAGAAAACGGAAATCAGATACAATTTCAAAATGCGAGATGTGCGCAAGATGCAACTAATTTATCAGACTGTCTGTTAAGCACGAAAAAATTCAATGATAACGACAGATAGGATTTTTTTATATATGTATATTTTAAGGGTAACAGGCAAGAAATGCCCTTGAGGACCCTATTAATGTAACGCAAACAAGGTTATTCTTACAGTTAATGTGCAGTCGGGGGGAGCACATATGATATCATAACAGAATTTCGAGTGAATTTTCACGGAAAAGAATGAAAACGGTCTAAAGCCAGAAAAATTGTTCACAGTGCTGGCAGTAGGAAATCGTGTTGTAAAATTCGCCTTTTGTCAAATAAAATCACATTAAGTCTTCTTTTAAATTCCGCAATTGTGTCAGCGGAAACCGTCTCGATTGGTAGCAAGTTCCAAGGCCGGACCACGCGTTGACTGAAGAAATATTTTCGGAGGTCTAATCGGGTGCGTTCGTTTGTGACCTTGTAAGGATGGCCACACAGGTGAGTAGTGGTGTCTAATTGGAAGAAATCCTCCAATTTTAGGGAGGAAATGTGGCCCCGGATTATCCGGAATGTCCAGAGCAGGCTGCACTGAACGTTCCTGTAAGACAAAGGAAAAAGGTCAAGTTTTATCAATCTCTCCTGATATGGTAAGTCCCTGAGACCGTCGACCATCTTTGTCGACCTGCGTTGCACTTGTTCAAGAAGCTCCACATCTTTCTTCAACCACGGTGTCCAAACTGGCATTCCGTATTCAAGATGTGGTCTCACAAAGGTGCCAAATATTTTTCCGAAGAGTTCAGGTGGAAAGATTTTGAACGCTCGTCTGATCCAGTGCAAGGTACTAGTTGCCTTCTGGACGGACGTTTTACAGTGCTCTGTTTGCATCAAGTTCGCGGTTGTTTATATACCCAGATCTTTGTGCGTCTCAACCTCGTTTAATGCGGATTTATTTTAATGGGCATTGGAAAAGAGACAGTGGGCTATGAAGCGGGAGGATAAAAGATGAACGTGCAGCGGGCAGCAAGGGAGAGCACTCGGATAGGAGTACAGAAGCCATTGAAACTATATCGACTGAGACGTCATCCTGACGCTGCCCCTATTTCTCTCCTTCTTCTGCTCCCTCTGAATTGAATTCGGTCCTTGTCCCCTCTCGTGCCCCTTATTCATCTTCTTGTAACTTCTAATGCGCTAACATGTAACATTACCATTTCTTTCGCCTCACAATTTCGTCTATCTGTCTGAATGTCGCTTGATTCAATCCATGGCAAGAAAAGGAAAAAACTGTGTGTTCAGGGAAATGGGAACCAGCTACTCCCTAAAGTCCGTTCAAACCGGAACACTGCTGCTAGGTCAGAGTCGGCGGCATCCTCCGAATTAGTTATTAGCACGTTTACCACAACAAAAGTTCTTTAAAAAAGATAATTGATCGAGAATGTAAACCAGGTGCAGAGGTGTATGGAAATAAAATCAGGAATTCTTCTGTCTAGATAAAATGAAACTGCCTCTTTCTATCCCCTTTGCCAAGTTTTCTCCTGTTGAAGTTTTTGAAATGAGAGTGTTCCTTGATCTCTCCCGTCTCTTTCGAGTTTTTGTAAATGAGGCTTGGCCTTACAGTTGCGAAGTTTGTGAATATTTTTTTCAAAGGACAGTAGTGGAAGTGTTAATTCAACGTTATCGGAAAAATACTTAGCCTATCTGTTATAACACAATTTCTAAAATCGTTAATATGTATTTCAGATAGTAAAGCACATTACCGTTTACGTCGCACCCATTTTTTATAATTTAACTCACTGTTAAAATTATTGGATGTTTACAAATTGAACTTAATGATACTTATTTATTGATTTAAACCGAACCGTCGGTACGTAATTGAAAGTAATTGCCCAGTTGTTGGCTTTTTCCTGTGTAAAGTCTTGGTCTTTTTTCTCAATCACATCTCTTGTTGCAAACGGTTTCGTTTTATAAATATCCCTTTTTGTGACTTTAATATTAAGATCGAACTTAACCCGTTGTTTTTATAAATCAGTTAACAAATAGCCAAGGTCACTAGTGTTGAGTTCACGTTTGGTTTGAGCCGTTGTTGTGTCTGAGGCTGATCAGCGAAATGGACGTCAATTCTTCCAGGGAAGAAAATAAAAAGGACAAAATTGCGCTCAAGAAGGAAATTGGCCTGTGGCGGGGTGTCAGCATAATAGTTGGCATTATCGTTGGCTCTGGAATTTTTGTGTCTCCTGTTGGCGTTCTCCGTTACTCCAAGTCGGTTGGTCTTTCTTTCGTTATGTGGACACTTCCGGCAATCTTCAGTCTTCTTGGTGCTCTTGTTTACGCTGAACTCGGTGTGAGGATTCCAAAATCAGGTGGCGAGTATTCTTACATACTTGAGGCCTTTGGTGGTCCACCGGCATTCGTTTGTTTGTATGTAACATTTGTGGTGATTGGTGGTGTCAGTTGTGCAGCGAACGCTCTCATTTTTGCTCAGTTTATGTTGGAGCCGATTTACCCTAACTGTGAAAAACCGAGTTCTGCGGTACAATTGATTGCCCTATTGTGCTTATGTAAGTTAATTAATTTTCTGCTTCAACGTTAACTTATAGTACTTATTTGTGCAATAAATGCGTACAGAGTGAAATGGGCTACGCGCGTTGCCGTATTTTTCACCATTTGTAAAATGTTGGCCCTCCTCCTGATCATTGGCTTTGGGATTTACTATCTTGCCACAGGTGCGTAGAACTGCTCCTTATTGAATATTTTCTAACACTCTTGTTGTTACTGTTTATTTAGAAGATCTTACACGATCGATCATTTTTTTGATTTACTTGCCCCTCCTTGTTCAAACATGTTTTGCCTATAACCTATGCTACCATAGATTAGTAAATGTCGTTCGCATAATAATAAAAACTATAAAATGTTTCCCATCATAAGAAACAAAGGTATTCCTATGTTTTGACCCTAGAATGATTTACTAGTTGCTGCGTTATTTTGAGAAAATATTTTGAAGACTTGAAAGAAGATTCAATTGATTTCAAAAAACGAGATTATGTTCATTTCAGCAACCCTAAATAATTTTGGTTTGTGTCGCTATCTGACACTCCCAGGCTCCTTTCAATTGTTTGAATAAATGTTTAGCTGATGTTTTAGACCTAGATAAAGGTTTAGTTATAAGTACTCAAATGCGTATGTGTTCACTGTATATTATATGGTTACAAAAAAAAACAATTGAAAGCAAAACCAAACAGGAATTAAATGAAGGACATGAACATGATTAACTCGGAAACGAACAAAAATCTTAACCAATTCTAGTGAGTATCAAAAACCAAATGCAAGTGTTTTTTACTAATGGGGTCATTTGAGTAAGGGCTTCAGCGCACGTGCTGCTGAAGTAAAGCGCAAATAAGTCTAAGTAGTGAACACGTACTGGTTACATAATGTTTTAAAAGTCGTACAAACAAGATGTTTTCGGCATTTGTTTACCTAGCCGCGTCATGCTGTTAAATCCGCCAATTTACCTAATTTACATGTCTGAGTATCAATCTAGCTGTTTGCATGCAGCCCCTTTTTAAAAGCGTTTTACGTGCGAAATTCTTTTCTGTGTCGCCCAATAAGACTCAAATCAGGATATTTTGTATCAATGCTGTTTAAAGTCACCTATTTCCACTGCACTTAGACAGAATTTTCTATATATTTTTATATCCGAGAAATAAACTTCGTTAAACATTTTAGGTCACGTTCAGAGCTTCCAAGAGCCCTTTGAGGGCTCAGCTACGTCTCCTGGTTTGTTGGCTCTCGCATTTTATCAAGGATTTTGGGCATTTTTCGGATGGTAAACAGAAATTTAGTAAACATATATCCATGAAGTTTGAATATGATTGCTCAATGGGTTTATATCAAGACTTTCCACTGTTTGTATGTCTTGTAGTTCATTTTAGAAGTCTCGACCAATTTCAGAATATAAACGATGACTGAAGTGAATAACTAACTCCCTGTCGGCTGGCCACCAAAATGTTTTACTTACCTTTAGCTAACTACTAAATCGTTACCTCATTTTTCGATCAACTGATTGTCAAGTTGAGATGTCGTCCAATTTGTTTTTGCTTTTTCATGTCCTGTGCTCTAGGAATTACCTCAATTTCCTCGTGGAAGAAATAGAAAATCCTGCCAGGTTTGTTTAGCATCAACTAAACTACTCTCTTATTTCTTCAGCTTTCAGCTGGAGGAATTATATTTAACGTCTACTTATGCCTTGATTTTTTTTCAGAAATCTTCCGTTAGCGATCGCTATCAGTCTTGGCCTGGTAACCGGCCTAAACATCATGACAAATGTCGCCTACCTTGCAGTCCTTTCTCCATATGAAATGCTCGCATCCGGAGATACATCTGTAGCTATTGCAGTGGTGCGTAGTTTTGACTGATAACTTTTATGTTGAATCTAAGTTAGGTTCAAGTTTTATAAGTCATCACAAAACCGGGTCAACACGTATTTGTCCCCAGAACAATTTTCTTTAAATTGGAGATTTGACTCGACATTATGTTTTCTCCGTAGCCTTTAGCTGATTTTATGTCTTACATGATTATTAACTGCTTGGCGAAGGTAAACTGGCGGATTGCTCCCTTTTTGCCCCCTTACTGTGTGTTAATATATTTTACCGTTTTTGCAAATAATCAAAAATGGATGGCTTACAAATGTTTTTTTCGAAATTGGCTATTGTCTGCTCAAGCTTTTCTGTTGGCAAAACGTCAATAATTTTCTTTCTTGAAGGCGACGAGTACTGATCGGTTGAATTTGCTGTGCTTCGATTAAATTGAAGACCTTGTTCTTTTGTGCGTGAATGGCTCTGTTAGCTATGCCTAATCAGATTCTATAGTAACTTATTATTGCATGCAGGTTAAGCGTTGTAAGAACTTCATCGGGATAACATTTCAGTTAACCGTGACAGCCTTTTATGCGTGTACCTTCCAATTATTGTCTCGTAAGGCAAGTAGTTGCCGATAACATCGAAAAATAGGAGTAAACTTTATTCTGCAATCCCCCAAACCTCGTAACTTACACTCAGGATGTGCTATATTTGCAACCAATAAACTGCACCTTTCACATTATCGGGGTCACAAATGAACTGCAAAAAGAGGAACTGTACAAAGGCTGCGTGGCGAGCCAGCTGTCAGCTGCGTCTGCACGCTAGGTGTGTCCGTGATGTTGGGTTTTTATGTAGGTTGGCCTGTGCGATGAGTAATTTGCAGCCAATCAAATGAAGCGAGAGTATCGATTGTCTCGAAGCTTACACGCTTATCAAGCAGCGGGTTGATCGATAGCGTGAGCACGCGCACGCAGTCGATAATTAAACGGGGGAGAAAGGCCTGGCAGAGTGAAGGCAGGGTAAGTCACGCGCAGTTGCGCTGGTCGGCAGACTCCTACAGTGCAACTGACCCCAACTTTAGTCGCCTTGACTCTACCTTGACACCGGGTCCAGATGCGCGTCCTAAGAGGGAATGTCGTAGATTGCGCAAGTCAACGGCCCTGCGTTTACCTTGCTGTGGCGCACATCCTGAACCCCTTTGGTATCCGGCAGAATTTTCATACTGGTTTTAAAACAAATCGTGTGTAAATGCCCACATATTAACGAACTCTGTCTCTGAAAATTTAGTACCGGCTGCCCTTTTTTGAAAGTATGTGCTTATATTCCTCTTTGTGGAAATGACAGATTATAGTCAGAAAGAGGGACGAGAAAGGTGTCCGACAGCTAGTTCCCGTCACCCGTCCTCACTGTCACTTTATAATAGTCGAGCAACTAGGTGGGTATTCAAGCGCATGCGAGAACAACCTTCTGTCTGGCTAAACCGAGGCGTGATAAAGTCCATATCTAGCGCGATTTTGGCTCGCTTGGTTGACAGCGGTCACCGGATAGACGTCAACCAAACGTTCCAAGTCATTAAGAGAGCGCCGAAGAAACCCTGTAAGTTCCTGCATCAGCGGATACTTGCGACGGCAGAAGCGGCCGCCATACGGCTAAGTAATCCAATTTTACTCGCACAGAAGGCATTTGTACAGGCAATAAGGCCACCTTGGCCGGGGACCAACTCAGCCTGTGTCCACACGCCTAACGAGCCGCGAGACTGCGACCAGTTAGCAACAACATGCGTTCTCAGGCAACCTTAAACGCCTCAGGGCAGTGACAACATGCGTCCACACGCCTCCTACCACGACGGTGACATGAATACTTGCCGGACACCTTCCCCTTGCACCTCTAGCCACTCGTTATGACTAGAATTTGACCCATTAGTCCATTACCACCTCCCTTTAACTGCTTACTACTGAGGTGATAAATATAAACCCTACCTGATAACCTGACCGTCGTTTTCGACGAGGTCAACCACAGGCTTTAGCAAGCTGAAGGCAGACGCGGTGACCGTAACTGAATTGAAGTGGAAGTAGACCCGCAGGATCTATCCCACTCTCTCACCACACCCACGCCTGTACCCGATGTCAAGGCAAAAGTCGAGAAGACTGGAGATGGGGAAGGGCGCAGGTGGCTGGCGCGACCCAGGTCGTCCCCCCCCCCCCCAAGTGTGTCACCACGCCCAGAACGGTCAGTTTCACAAGATAAGCCCGGAGCAACTGGCCGGGTGGCCCTTGCGACTAGGCCAACGAGGACGTGACAGCCACTGCCACTATCACGCTACCCGCAAATTCTTTAGACGCCACCAGCCAGTTTTCATTCCCTGAATTAGAGAGAGAGAAGATACAATTAACCGGACAGCCATGTACATGGCCTATAAACCCAGTGGGAGCGCAAACGCACGCACCGACAGTGAATCAGATCCAGAAAAACTGCCAGCGAACACCAGGCCGTAGGCGCTATGGCTTGCTGAAGCCTTGGAGTTACATGCGCGCGCCACTCTTCTAAGGAACTTGCATGTGCAAGCCCTCCGTACACTTAAAATCTCCAAATCCTTCGCGAGATCCGAAAGCTATTCAAAAAAACATCTGTACTGTACAGACCACTATTAATAAATGCAAAATAAAGTTATTGAAACACAAGTTCAGGCCGCACCCACACACGCACTCCTGCACGTTGCGCCAAATGCCTAAGAACATCTTCTGATCGCGATCCTGAAACAAATTAATGCATGCACAACTGTTGTGTGTGGATCCATCTCTACTATAGGCCGAATTAAGGTCGTTGCGTGTTTACCTCTAGATTGTAGTTTAGGAACCTTTCCAGCGATCGAATAGCAACGATCGCTAGTTTCATCTGGCTAGGCAAGAGCAGCATCCTTCGCGACCTCCAAAATAAGCAAATCAACGCAATTTTCAACATGTTTACAAAGAAATACGATCACCGGAACAACTGTGGTCGTAGTCGGCGTTGCCGGGCTCCTACAGGAGTCCATATCCGGAAACTATGACAGTGCGAAAACGATGGAACGGCTTTTCCGTCCGACATTGTTGGGTGGGGGGAAGAGAGAATGGAGGCTGTGTCCGGGGCTGGACTGGATTCACAAAGTCTAACTGGCAGTGCGTCCTGGGCCAAGAATTGGGGCGCGTGACCTTAAGGCGTAATAATAGGGTCTGTTTACAAAGCTGTTGTCATAGGTCTAGGCCCGGTCGACCCTTCGGCATTATGCACGCGCTCAGGAAGTGGCCCCGCCGCTTCAGGGCGACATAATTTGTCTTGCTGATGGGTCTGTATAATGGCCGGGACAGGCTTGGTATAGTATTTGATCTGTCGCAAGTGGCCGTGTCGACAAGTAGAAGGTTCCCCAGTCTGGTAAGACAAAGTTGGTAGGAAGAGCTTTACCTGAGAAGATGAACTCTGTAAAGAGCCTGTGTGACAGACGAGCTAGCTGCCAGATATGTCTGCGCGCCACTCCTGTCCATGACATTGTGTGTTTTTGTGTAGCTTTGCCTGCGCAATGAGTACTCTGCCATTTGCAGCCAATGAAATGAAGCGGGAATATTGATTAACTTCGAGCCCGCACACTTATCAAGCAGCGGGTTGGTCGATTACATGAGAACGATCGATAGCGCGCAGAGTGGATAATTGCGCGTGGGAGAAAAGGCTGGCAGAGCGAAGGCAGGATGAATCAAGCGCAGTTGCGCTGGGTGGCAGACTCCTA
The DNA here is from genome assembly GCA_036362985.1 of Ligula intestinalis. NCBI lineage: Eukaryota > Metazoa > Platyhelminthes > Cestoda > Diphyllobothriidea > Diphyllobothriidae > Ligula > Ligula intestinalis. The sequence goes on from JAYGXS010000002.1 coordinate 95,158,249, forward strand.
CAGATCAACTGCACCCGATCGCTCACCCGTATCTAGTGCGTCTTTCATCTGTAGGACTCGGACACCCAGGCATCCTTGGACTGCTAAATACTTCTGTTGATAGGTTTTCTTCTATTTTTTTAGAGCGGCGTTGATCCTAGATAAGTGGAATTAAAAAGCACTTGTTAAAAAGATAGCAAGACGCATACAAAGGAATAGAATGTCATTTGTATGGTTAGTTCGTTATGAATGAACTAGCCGTAGCAACCCGACTTATTTGAAGACGCTCTGTTAGCACAATCACCGGATTATCCCGTGCTCTAGACAGGGTAATACGGGGGAGTCCGGGGATGAAAAATGTTGATTATCGAATTATATCTTCAAAACCCATTTTTCAAAATCTCCTTTTTATCAATAAATTATTAACCACATTATCCTCTAACAAACTAATCAACTTCGAGTCTAAACAATGAGAACAAGGGAGCATCCCGCCGCGAAAATATTTTTCAGCCGGCGGGAGGACGGGTTGAAATCACCGTCCTGAGCCCCGTCCAAACTGGCGATCTTTCCCGCCCTGCTAGCACAATCCCCGGATCCGCCCGTGCTCTTGACGGGGTAATTCGGGGGAATCCGGGAATGAACAATTTTGATTAATAAGTTATATCTACAGCGCCCATTTTTCAATATCAACTTTTTTATCAATAAATTATTAATCTTCTTCTCCTCTAATAAAAAATAAATTTGGTGTCTAAAAAATGAGAACAAAGGGCATCCTGCGGTGAAAACATTTTTCAGGTGGCGGGGGGACGGGTTGACATCCCCTTCCTGAGCCCCATTCAAACCGACGGGGCTGGACGGGGAAATCCCCGCCAACCCCTTTTTCTCCCTTTTTAGACCCCAAATTGATTGTTTTGCTAGCGGATAATTACATTCATAATTTGTTGATAAAAAGTAGATCTAGAAAAATGGGCTCTGTCAATTTAATTCGTTAATCAAATTTTTTTCATCCCCGTATTGCCCCATATTCCCTCCGATATCCCCGGTTGGCACCCCCGTCCAGTCCGGGGATTATGCTAGCACGGTGAGGATACGAAGTTGTAGCAGAAAGACTGCACTCAATGTTGTGCAAGTGCGGATCAAAGGAGCAGGCATTCTTACCGAGAGCAAATACCGCGTCGCCGGTGGTCAGGAGAAAGAAAAGCCTGCGCGACTGTTTCATGCCCGCGAGTTCCGTGCATTGGCCAAGCGGACACCCGGCGTCTGGTGGTGAAAACATTTCAACCGCGTTAAAATTCTCTCTCCTAATGTCTTCTCCGCCGGCGACCAAGATTCTGCCTCTCAAATGCGCTGCTGCGAGATTCATTCGCGCGATCCTCATGCGGGCAGCAGTCGGTGGTGCTGGCCGAGCGCGTCGTCTCCGGCCAGTCTGCTTCTAGGTGAAAGTACTCTACGGAGTCATGCACGATGTCATCGTTTCGACCACCAAAAAAGAAGACTCGACTTTCACCGGGCAAACAGGCAGCAGCTAGGCCACACGTCTTCTGCTGCATATCAGGTAGTTTACGCCATCTTTGAAAAGTGAAGAGAGTGGTGTTTGAGGCAAGAACAAACAGCTAAGAAGCGTTAGACAACTTCTCACCTTTTCTGACTGATATCATTTACTTTACAGGAGGCCAGGTTTGTCCATATGTCCCCTTCCTTAAAAGTCCCACCAAAAACGCCAATCAACGTTTCCTCATCGCCTTCTGGGCTCTGTTAATGTAATTCCAATTACATCAACAGAGCCCATTTTTCTAGATCTACTTTTTATCAACGAATTATAAATTACATTATCCGCTGACAAAACAATCAATTTGGGCTTTAAAAAGGGAGAAAAAGGGGGCAGCGGGTGGGTTGAAATCCCCGCCCAGAGCCCCGCCCTGAGAAATCTTTCATCCCCGCATTCCCCCGTATTCCACCGTATTCCCCCAGATTCCCCCGGTCGGCACCCCCCCGTCCAGTCCGGGGATTGTGCTAGCAGGGCGGGGTTGGACGGAGAAATTCCCGGATTGGACGGGGGATCACGACGGGGATTTCAACCAGTTTCCCCCGCTGCCCCCTTTTTCTCCCTTTTATAAACCCCAAATTGATTGTTTTGTTAGTGGATAATGTCATTCGTAATTTATTCATAAAAAGGAAAAAAGGCCTCTCTCTTATGCGGGTTCGAATCCCGCCGAATGCCGCGAGTTTTTTCACAATTGGGTCAACTAAATTAACTAAATCTGCCAAACAAACTTAATAAAAAAAATTAGATCGTAAAAAATGGACTCTGTAAATATAATTCGTCGATCAAAAATTATTTATCCCGGATTTCCCCGTATTCCCCCGTTTGCCCCCGAATTCCCTCGGACGGCAACACCCGTCCAGTCCGGAGATTGTGCTAGCAGGGCGTCCCACGACCTTGAAATGTTTCATTTTGAAGTGATCTTCTAAACTAGAAAAGAGGAAAACTGCTCGTTTATGACTGCTAATTTATAAGCACGTTTTGGGATGGTGGTCGCCGATTTTGCATTCTGCGTATGTGCAGCAAAACCCCAACAAAATTCTTTTGGCACTTAAGCTGAAAATTGTGCTATGCCGCCTGCCGCGGAACATACTTCTAACATTTACTTCAAGAGCTCAGAAGACCGGCTTGCGAGTATATTTTGGATTTCGTTAAATTATCCTCAGGTCTATGCTGTTTGGGATTTTGAGGCTCGTTAAAACCGGAAGTAGATGAGATTTGAGTGTGAATGCGCCTCAGATAGAACAAACTACTTTCGAGAGACTAAAGTCCAAACACAGCATCCTGAATAAAAATAAAGAAAAATTGTGATATGAGTCAGTTTCCCAGTTTTGTCTATCTTTTATCCTCAGACATTGATAAGTCTATTCAAAGTAATTATAAACTAAGCCAATTACTTTTATTGGTAAGTCTAATTAGTATTCTATGGGCAATCATGTCCCTGTCTTTCAAGAGTTTGCTTCTCAGTACTATTCTCAAACAGAAATTCTAGTAAACCACTTTTAGTACAGTTTCATGCTTTTATGCAACTTATTTTTGTTTATTTAATTTTGCATTTTGAGCAATTCCCGTTTCTTTTCTCGGCAAATCTCTTGACCGTTTTTGAAGTAGGACATGCCTGCTTAGTGATTCTTAATTTTATGCTCTTTTAGACCTTCGCTAATCGGGCAATGCCGTGGTTTTCACTTGCTATGCCTATTTTTGTCGGAGCCTCTGTGTTTGGCAGCATCAACGGTGAAGTGCTTTCCATGTCTAGGTAAGTATGACGTGCCGCTTATCCTGCTATTTCTCTTTTCTTTATCTTCTTCGTGTTGCGGTATCACGAATATGAAATTTGCCTCTAAACTTGCGAAAATTCCCATTTCAAAATTCAGAAGGGTTGTTGGCGAGTGTACGTAGGCTTTTGATAAATTCTCGTTAAGCAAATACATAAATGTGGCGGTGGACCATTATTCCTCCCCCTGCCCTTCGTTCCGCAATGCCCGCGTCCCCCAACGTCATTTGTTTTTGCATGCGGCTGTTCCACTTGGCGACCTGAAGACCGCCACTTGACCGACTTCCACTCGCAGACATACGTGCGCACACACTCACACACATGCGTGCCTGAGTATCAGTATAAGTATGATGAAGAAGTGGATCCGACAAAGCAAAGGGAAACCGGAATGGCCATTTCTGGCTTATTAGCCGTCATCAGCCAGTCATACCCAATCTCGAGGGTTGGCACCCCCGAGATTTGAACCCGGGACCTTCGGTCATTGCGTCTAGTCCATGGGTCCACTGCTTTGTCGGTTGCGTATTAGTATATTGAGGGATATGTAGGGAAAATTCATTTGAGTGCCCTATTTGTACATATGTACAGTGGTAGCAGAAAATTTGTTTCTCAGACTGTTGGCGAGGCCAGTTTTCCTGTGTCATAGGATGAATATAGGAGCAGATAGGGAAAAAAATCCTCAGGGATTTTAAGGAAAAAAACTGTCGCTCTTGTGGGGGTAATGCGTGGGATTTAGGAGAAAAAAGGGGATCCTAACGGGAGAGGCATTGCAAAGGTTCCCAGGATCATCACCGTGTGGAAGCCGCGTCCTGATTCTTCCTTGCTCATTGCAGAGTCCGCCAACGGAACTGGAAAAACAGAGGCATCCGTCCAGATCGACGACAGTCCGTTTTGGGTCGAACCAAGGGTAAATGTTTAGGCCATCAAGTCTGGCTGATAAGATCGCTAGGGGTGATCACGGTACGCAGATAGCCAAGTAGGGTAGACTGCGGAGACCTTTGCATGAGGCTACGCGTGGGAGGGCGTTATAAATAGCAAGCGTTAATGGATATAAAAACAAATACTGCTGAAAAATTGAAAGTAGTATTATGATTGTAAATTGTCGGTTCCGATCTATCGAGCACTGCTATATCGATCCAGTTTTCGCTTAAAACCCTCTAGCGATTCCGAGACAACGGCGTCCTGTAGTAGCGCCTCCCAAAAGACCATTTCACACACCACCCCTTTATCCAACGCAGCAGGGGGCCTTTGCAGGCAACATCCCCTCGGACAACTTGCAACACACCAACAACAAACGACTTGAACTTGCTTCACAATCCTACTAAAGCAGCCGTCATCACTCCACACAACAGACAGTCTACTCTCTCAGGCCTAGCTGGACGCAGTCAGGACCAGCCCTAGCTTCGACATTGGCCACTGCCACCTGGGACTGTGACTGAGAGTTTTGTATGCAGTAGTCACGGGTTATTAAGCGCACGGTTAATAGGCCCAACCGCGTATTAACCCCAAATCAGCTTGGGACGGAATTTTACACAGCAAAATCCGCCGGCTAATAAGCCCAGTCGCCGGCTACAAAGCCCAGTTTGCCAACAGGATAGAGTGAGATTCTCATCTCCCTGCGTGCGCAACGCTGTCTACAGCATTCTTTTCTTGTACATAACCAACCTCTGTGCATAATACAGTGCGTATGTAATGTATAGTGCCTATCCTGCGTTTGCTAATCAAGAACTAGGACTCTCCAGTTATTGCGCCCGCCGCTTATGAAACCCAATTTGGTCTGGGCCCGAGGTGGGCTTAATAACCGGTGACTACTGTACAATAAACCACTCCTTCTGGCGACTCGTGCCTTTTAACTTCCAACCTGGGATTTGAGCTGATGATTGTAGTGATCTAGGCACAACCCTTACTTAGACCCCTACACATACGGGAGTGGTGTACAAATTAAAACATGCTCGTCTTTTCGTACAAGTGAGCCGTGGGAATAGGGGGGAGGTCGATAAGAGCTGGCTAGGTTTGGTGGAGCCAAGCAAGGAGCTTGTAGGAGGTTCTGTTGTCCACACAACGCCGGCTTCATCAACCTGACAGCGATCGCTCCTGTTGTTGGCCCGACACTAATTTATCCCAAGCCTACGTTCGCTTACCTCCAAACTGACTCACTTTGGAATCTCCATCGGTCCAACTAAATGACTCAATGTGACAACACTCACGTTTCTGCGAAGGATTAAACGTCTGGGGTTTGGGAGGTTGGCGGGTGGTTGGTCAAATGCAGGACGTTCGATTCCACGCCAGTCTAGAGCAGGCGAATATTAGTATGCGTGTGTATCTTTCTCTGACGTTTTTACAGCATGTTTTTTGACAACTTGTTTGACAAGACATTGGAGTCTTAACAAAGCGAGCGCAAATGAGTGAGGCGTGAACGGCGGCCTGCTTCAAAACTTTGCTTTCTGAACCGTACGTTGCCTAACTGAAAATGTCTAGCAACTTTTCGAAGACATCGCACTTTTGTTTATGATCCCAAAAATTAGTTGAAACGCACGCACGCACGCACGGTCGATGTGTGTTGATCACCATCAAACGTCCTTTTTTCGAGAATACTATGACATTTATTCATGCATTCTTCATTATAAATTGAGGTAAATGATCGCATCCCAGGTACGTGTCTAGATTAAGAAGAAGATCACCAGAATCATAGTTTTATTAGTCCTAACTTTCAAACTCTTGCGGGAGTCTGTCGTCAGAGGGGAGGGGGGACAAATTAACCACTAGTGCCTTGCGCACGCATCTCCAAACTCACGGCACTGGTGGTTAATTGGTCCCTTCCCCCTATAAATGTCGCCTGTTTTTCGTTGACGGTTTTATCTCTGACGATGGACTCCCGCAAGAGTTTGAAAGCTCGGACTTATAAAATTATGATTCCGGTGATTGACACGGCTCCTCATTCTTCTTGATCTATTCTTCATTATCGCGGTACCCTTCTGCCAATGCCATTGGGGAGTTGTTAGGATCACTTTTCACTTTTTCTTCTTTGTTAAGGTTGACTTTTACGGGAGCTCGTGAAGGGCACATGCCGAAAATTCTGGCACTTGTGCATCACACAAATCTCACGCCACTCCCCTCAATCCTCGCTATCGTATGTTCCACAAAAACGTGTCTTCTTTAACAATCACCTGTTTTCAGTGTAACTTTCTTCTCTCTATCCCCACTGAAGCAGCCGTAGTGCTATCTCAATTAACCTTAATTTTGCCCCAATGGAAAACAATTAGACTTCTACAAACACCTATCCCGGTCACTTGGATGGGCTTGATTTAAAAGCCCTTCCTCTCGGCTCATCCCCGGTCACGTCTCCCTTGAGCGCTCCCATTAGAGTAGGAGTTAAGTTAATCCAGAGCAACTGCGATCTTCAGATCGTGGTTACTTAGTAGAGGAGAAGTCGGTGGAGGCCAGAATTGTAGGAATAGTTTATTGTGTACACAAAGGAACGAAGAATAGGTGAAGAGAAGTTGGACTTTGAAGCACACCTCATTCCGCTGGAGCGCCGTGGTCCTAAGTGACATCTGGCGGTTGGGTAGCCGCGAGAACCTAGACACACGTGTGTCTCAAGTCTCTACGGGTCAGCGCGACTGCAAGCGCTGACTGAGGTATTGGATGACCTTGAGGCAGCTGGCCTTGAACAATGACGCCGGACAAAGCAATGGAGAGCGTCGGACGGCAGAGACCGCTGCAAGTATAGCGACTTCATTTCTAATGAGACAGTCTGCACTCGTTGCGTTATTATCGCAAGAAAGACGGCTAAGATATTTCGGGCACGTTCTCCGTCCTCCGTCCCACGAGCTTTGCTATGCTGCCCTCGACCCTGCGCCGCAACTCACATAGAGACGTCGAAGAGGAGGGCAACTGAAGACCTGGCTGGATACCGTCCGTCAAGACATGGAAGCAGCTCTTGGGCCCTCAATCTTCGGGTTCCGTCGCTGGAGAAGAGACTGGTGGAGATTTCCACATCCGCGCTGCCGCTAATCGTCACGCGTGGAGGGGTCGGCTACATCAGGCATGATCACAGCCGTAACAAGTACAAGTTAGCTTTCGACTTTGGTTTATAAGCCAAATGTCACAAGGGTTAGAGGGTGGGCTTGATGGTTGAGATTAGTCTGGAAATGAGGGTTAAGGGTCGGGCCTTAAGGCATAAGTTTAGTGTTTGGGGTTAGACTATATATGTTTTCAAATTCAATTATGCCTTCAGGCGCAGCCTTGCACTAGAGCCAGATTTAACGATTAATTCTTCTTACTTTCTAATTCAACATTATTTACTAATCACAGTGTGGTTTCAGTTCACTTGGGATAGCCTAAAGTATGCTGTCAGTTTTTATTTTCTCTGTCCATTTGCAGCTTCTAATCTCCCGTAGGTACACTAACGCATTTGTGTTTTTGCGTTTCATTGTTGTATGAAAACAAAACGCATATATTTTACTATAGCAGATAGGCGTACACTGATCAGGTAGAGGACACACTCGTCCGTTCAAAGTGCCTTTGGAGCTCAAACTGGGGCCTAAACCGCAAATACAAGGGAGACTAGGATGTTCATTTCTGGCTTATTAGCTTCCCAAAAGCAGCTTTACGACAGGTTGGTTTTCCTCAAACATACGACGATCCAGTACCGAATAATGGGAGTCCTTGGCTCACGTTTTCTGAGGGATACCACATATCCTATCGTTACGGTAAAAAGCAATCCCAAGCTTTACTTGACAAAAAATTAAAGGCGCCAGTCATTTACCATATCACTGGCTTCGCTGCCTCCTAACCTCTGAGAGCGACCACCCATCCCATCATTGCTAGTAGAACCCGTTACAATATCCGTACACACAAAGTGTAATATGATTTTTAATATCATCAAGCGATGTTCACGAGGCGCAATTGAAAGGATGGGATGAAGTGCTTGTATGCTGTTAGGACGGCACAGAACCTGAGTCAACACTCTTGCCGTCCTAGGGTCGGGATGAAAAAGAAAGCCCCACACGCAAAAGAGCGCAGGCACAAAGACCACGCGTGTGCGTAACAGCGCCGCCAGGTTGTGTGACCCTGAGGGAGCTGATAACACACGATGGCTGCCTGAATAGGCCGCTCGCGCATGGACCAATAAGAAGGGACAAAGCAGACAAGGGCCGCTTGTCCTTCAATACCATGCCGCCTACAGAAGGCAGGACTTGCTGCCCATGGAAAGGAATTGCGACACACCAGGATGCCTTGATGCACGCACAGGGGACTTGCTGCACACGGGAACAACTTGAGGAACACGCGCACAAGTTGAGGCAAATGCGCAGAGTTTGATGTCCACGCAGAGACTGTAACAGGCAGCTGTTCTCGGGCAGAGTTTCTTTCAGACCGTTTGTGAGAAGTTTACTCTGTACAGATAGCTTCTTAAGTAGTAGTGTAGCAGACAGCCAAAAATGTTGACCGGCTTCATCGTTCACTGCCTACTGTATCAACGTCATGCGGGTATTCACGGACCTAAAGACCCTTGCCCGACTTCCAAGTGTACGCACACGCGCGGCAAAATAGTCGCAGCTGCCTCGGGGCCACTTGAACACATCAAGCCTCGGCCAACGCAGCATGGTCCCCATACGCGACACTCCCTCGGGCAATGCAAGACGCTAATTTTACACCCCTTGAACTTGCTTCAAATCATGTAAAAGCAGCTGTTACCACCGTCTCACACTTTGTCATGCCCGGCTGGATGCAGTTAACACTATCGCTGGCTTCGCTAGTGGTTAGTGTGCACAAGAAAGTCCTCATTCTGGTGACTTCTGTCTTTTTCTATGACCCGAGATTTGGCCTGATGATTGTAGTGCTCCGACTACAACCAGTACCAGTACTCTTATTTCTCACTAATTTTGCCGTGCATTCATAACTTTAATTATACTCTCTCTTATGCTCGCTTGGTAGTTAATTACGCCTTCTTCAAATGGTATACTTGAAGAAAGGGCATCTTTCGGTTTTGAAAAAAAGTTTCTAATTAATTAATTTTTATGACTGTTACATGTTCATTGGTAAACACTCGCATCTGTCAACTTATTAATGTTGTCTATCAAGTATAGAGCATGGTCCATATCTATTTCAATATTTTATTAGAGCTGTGTGACTTCTTCCGCATAGCCTATGGAACTGTGTCCTTTTCTCTAGGCAGACTGTATGTATACAGCATGTCGTTTGGAGACCTAGAATTCAAGTCTACTGGTTGGTAGGCTCAAAAATTACTCGGCAATTTCCAAACTTTTTTAACAGAAGGATACCCTTTCTCTACACACATGTGCAATTTTAATCAAATGTAATTTTTTGCCAAAAGAGCAAAAGCAAGGAAAATTGTATGATTTATAGAAGACGCAGTCAAGATGACCGGAATCAGGATGGAGTGCGTGGTAGGCCGCCTCTCCAATGTGCCCCACAGCAACACCTGATTAGGGTCCGACTTGCATGTGAGTACCATAAAGGCAACATTAAGAAGGGGGCATTACAGCCTGACTACTGCAGCCTGTCTACTGCACAGGCATACATGAAGCAGTAGTCTAAAGGGTTCCTGTGGGATGATAAGGGTGGTTTTCTGGAATATAAGTCCCCCTGTGAAATACTCAGGCGCCGGAGATAGTCTCCGATGGCTCACAACTATAACGGTTTTAAAAGATCTTAGGATTTAAAAAGATCGCACGGCCCAAGATTGTGTGCGTGAGATTTTGTACGACCGTTAAATGTTCATTCGTAATGCAGCATATGCATCAAACAATTATTGTTGTCTATCAAGCATAGAGCATGATCCACATTCACTGTACATTTTTGTGAGAACTATGTGACCTCTTCCGCATACCGTATGGAATTGTATCCTTTTCTTTGGACAGAGTGTATAAAGCATGTCCTTTGAAAACCTAGAATTCAAGCGTCATGGTTGGTAAGGTTCAAAGTTATTCAGCAACTTAAAAACATTCTAAAAGCGAAATACGCCTTCTCATCAAGTATGCAATTTGAAGAAGGCGTAATTTTATACCAAAGGCGTACAACAAAGGACATTTTTTGAAAAAATATATTATAATCTATAAGGCAATAAAATTCAATGGGCAAAATAGGCATACTACTTAATAAGCCATTTTTACAGAATATACTTACTTAAGTAGTCTGGAAGAAGCTCGTTCAGAAGCTGCTTTCCTGACTTGGGATAGGGATTAGGCTATAAGAGCCCTGTTTAAGTAATTTGTTTGAATGGAAAACACATTATAGAATTGCAGTTGACCTTTCAAGAGACAGGGAATCTACTGTATACTGCAATCCGACCTCCATATTCGCCGGTCCAGTTACAGTAGATTCACTACCTCATGCAATCGCTGCCGGAATTTTGAAATAAGTTTTCGATTGGAACGTATTAATTGTGGATGGTTGTAATAGAGATGATCATACAGCCTAATCTCAACATATTTTTGACACTTCGGGATGCCGGCTTTCTAACGAGCTTCTTTCTGACCGCCAAGACATAGCATATTCTATAAAAAAGTGACTACTTAAGTAGTATGCCTTTTTGTCATTAACTTCGACTGCCTTTATAGATTCAAATGTATTTTTTGGAAAAAATGCACGAAAAAATTATTTCTTGTACTCTTTTGGTGGCAACTTGCGTCTTCTTTAAATTTTATACTAAAAGGAAGGGTATCCTTCGGTTTTAAGAAGTGTCTAAATTGCCGAATAATTTTGAAACCTAGTGACCGCTACACTTGAATTCAAGGTTTACAAACTGCGCACTGTGTACATCCTGTTTAAGGAAACGTACTTTTTTGCCTATAGTTTGAGGAAGATCTCACATAGTTCTCATAAAATGTTGCAATAGATGTGGAGCATGCTTTATACAGTAACGGCGGCATTAACAAATTGACGGATGGGATGATCAATGAATGAACACCTGGAAATTGTAAAAAAGCTTATGATAAGAATTTTTTAAAACCGAAAGATACCATTTCTTTAAGCATAAAATTTAAAGAAGACGCAATTTGCACCCAAAAGTGTACAAGAAATAATTTTTTCGTGCATGTTTTCCAAAAAATATATTTGAATCTATAAAGGCAGTCGAAATTAATGACAAAAAGGCGTACTACTTAAGTAGTCACTTTTTTATAGTATATGCTGTCTTGGCGGTCAGAAAGAAGCTCGTTAGAAAGTACGGCATCCTGAAGTGTCTAAAATATGTTGAGATTAGGCTGTATGATCATCTCTATTACAACCATCCGCAATAAATATGTTCCAATCGAAAACTTATTTCAGATTCCGGCAGCTATTGCATGAGATAGTGAATCTACTGTATGTTATTCCAGTATAAAGTGCTTTGAAGGTTACAGTTGATAAATTTTCACAAATTGATTTTGTTTGGAATGCGTCCATCCCCTTGATGAATCAAAGCACAGAAAGATGTCAGAGCGAAGGAGACATATGGTTGATCACTGGAACGAAATTTATTTTTTCCTGAGCTTTCGAGCTCTTACAAGAGCCCATCGTCAGAGGTGGAGAAACAGTAACAAATGTGGAAGCTACTTGGGGCGTGTGTACAATAACTAAAATTTTGAACGTGCAGAAAATCAATAATTAAGTGTGCTGCCGACTTGCCACTGAGGGCTGTGCTAGCCTGTGCCAGTAGGCAAGATCGACAAGTTGGGTGGAAATATTTACAGAAATAGAATCGTCAACAAAACAATTAATAGTTGTGGTGGGAGGTATGGGCAATTAAAAAAGACATTGGAGCAGGGAAGGAGGATGAGAAGCGAGGGATTATGTAGGCTTGGGCGCCAAATGGCCACGTCAGCATCGAAAGTGGGATGATTATGGAGGATTTTGGGCCAATTGATTACGGCGGGCGTCTGGATGTGATCGTTTGCAATAGCGTAAGGCCCTGTACGCTGGCGCCAATTCGACACATCTATTGATCGAATTCTCATCCGTGGACCAGGCAGAGAATTTATCGAAGCCTGGTCCACGAATCAAAGCACAGAAAGGTATCAGAGCGCAGTTGTCACGCCATGGTAATGAGTGCGCGCACCATAGCTATCGATTTTTCCTCACATGTGATTTGTCTATTCTCGCCAACGCTCCCTCATCAAACTGACTGAATAAATACCCTTCAGCAGTTTATGAGAATGGCTAACCTTGGCGTGTTCTGTGTGAATACACTTCTCCCGCTAGCCGATTGACTTCTCTTGCTCTTTCGTGCTGGCGTCCGGGACAACAGTTGCGCTAGCTCAGAATTTTTGCTAATTACAAGTGCCAGGCGCTGGTCATAACCAATTTATAACAGTCCACTCGGCTTTTGGCACCTATTTTAAGCTCATACCGGGCGCATGCACTGATTCAAATTTGATAGCCTTGTTCTTTTTGTGTATGCTTTCTTTTAGGGCATTTTGGGCATCGCATTTCAGTTCTACAGTGATATTTTTGCACTGATTGAACTCGTTGGATTTGCCTTCTCTTTGATAGCCGCGCTGGCTGTCTGCAGTCTCCTCTACTTCCGCTACAAGGAACCGCATGCAAAGACTACATTCAAGGTGAGCTCAGCGCAACAAAAATATGCATTATTTTCAGTCCTTGGCAGCTTACTTTTAATAATGACAGACTTTTTATTGATTTTCTCTCCCTATATAAAAACTACTATCAGGATATTGCTTTAGAACAGCCACCTAAACATATGGATCCAAGGTGAAAGTTCTACATAGCCAGCTTATTGATGTTGCATAGCAAGTCTGGCAGCTCAGCCCAACGTAATAGGACATTTAGGATGTCCAAAATGTTCGATATTGCGGCCTCTCTCTTCATCTTCTATCTCTGACAACAATGTGCCTAGAAAACATATGAGATCCATTTTTACCGAGGGCGAGGTTTTTCGACCGTTAGTGTTCATGATTAGGGGCAATGTTTCCTTTCAGGTTATAGCCGTCTGTTTAATGTTGATGGTCTTCCTTTTGCCAAGAAAAATTAAAGCTAACATGGCCAAAGTCCAATTACGAATGCGAAAGAATTTTTTTCTGGCGACGAATCTTTGAGGAATTAGGTTGAATTTGCAGCTTGTTGAATTTAATTTTGATTTGAGTCATTTGATTATCCCATGCAAGCAGATTGAGCCATAGGAGACCAATGTTTTACCGTATCCTTAATGCCAACTGCGGACATACTGTGTTCCAATTTTAATGATAGAAACGATAAGCTCTGGGACGGTATGCTTCACTAAATTCCATCAAAATTATTTCAAGCGCATCTAGGTAGGGGTGAATTCTGTGTCCCCTTCCCTAAACGAGACACGAAAACAGGAAACGTCGCAATACGGGTGTCTCTGAACCAAATTTCAGAGAAAAGATGATTAAGAAGAAGAAGACGACTCGATCGCTGGGACAATACGTGGATTCGCCTGACGTTTCGAAATCCGTCGTGGATTCATCATCAGAGGCATACTCATATAACAGTGGCAGAAACAGTTTGTGTGTGCACAGCGTTTTGCCGTAAAATTTAAACGTACGGAAAAATCAATAAATACATTGAGTGTGCGCTGATTCGTTGCGTTAGCAATGACCATCTGGCCCTGCGGTGTTGGCATAGGATGATGTGGTGGCCTGTATGTTCTCCAAGCGGCGATTTGCTTTGGCCAACATTAGTCTCAGCAACGAATATGGATTGGGCAAATCGTTGCTTTGTTGATGGATTGAGGGCCCGTGAACCATGACTTGAGTCGTATGCGGTACTTTGACTAAATTTGGTCAAAGCAAGTCGCCGCTCGGGGAACCTACAGGCCACTACATCATCCTATGCCAAAACCGCAGGACCAGATGGTCATTGCTAACGTAACGAATCAGCGCACACTTAACGTATTTATCCATTTTTTCTGTTCGTTTAAATTTTACGGCAAAACGTTGTGCACACGCAAACTGGTTTTGCTACTGTTCTGTGAGCATGTCTCTGATGATGAATCCGCGACGGATTTCGAAGCGTCAGGCGAATCCACATATTGTCCCAGCGATCGAGTCGTTTTATACTTCTCCATTGCTTCCCGGGACTCGCACGTTCGCTTGTATTAGCAAAAGATTATTTGTTTTACTGTCAGCATCGTTGAGTTGACGGGTTAGATTTAAAGTAAGGGTAAAATTAGGACTACGACTTGAGTTTATGTGAGGACTTATGTTAGAGTGAAGAGGATTCGATCGTTGAAACAACATTTTTATTCACCTGACGTATCGGCATCCATAGCGGATTCTTCATCAGAGACATAAGCAGAATTTGAAGATCATGTAAGCAGCCAAATGTATTGGATCCATTAATTTCGAGAGTGTTCATCAGTTGCTTTCTCTGGTTGCATAAAGTAAATAACGTAAGAGCAATAAAAAAATTGAATTCATTCAGAAAAATCTATACAAACAGCAAGGTCACTGGAAATGGCTGGGAGGCAATAAATAACGGAAGAAATTTAAACGCTGTGGGCTGCTTTCGTACGGTGGTTTAAACCTGACCTATGTAAACAACTGGAGCATGTGGTGAATTAAATTTTGCCGTGGTAGCACCGGCTCCCTGTTTACACATTTCTCTTCCCAACCTTTTTGCCTTAGACGCTTTGCCCCGTTTTCTGCTGCTCACAGCGTTCAACTTTCTTACGTTACTGGTTGCCCTTTGGCCATTTCCTGTGACTTTGCTGTTTTTATTGATTTTTCTGTATGAATTCAATTTTGTATTTTCTCTTACGTTATTCACTTTATGCAACGAGAGGAAGCAACCGCTGAGCACTCGAAATTAATGGATCCAATCATTTTTGCTGTTTACACGATCTTCAAATTTTCACCAGGGAAAAGAGGCTTCAAACATAGGCAGAAAGCAGTAACGGCAATGAATGATACATGCACAGGAAGTTTTAGTATTTATGCACAGAGGCATTACTGCACACATATGAAAATACCTTCGACGGATGTTCAGAGAAAATGGCTAGCCGCGAAACTTCGTCAACCGGTGCTTGCGCAAACGAGATGGGCAACAAATCGCACCGATCCAAAATTTTCGCGAGGAATCCTGTGCGTCAAAAAGTATCGGAGGCTGTCGGCCGCCTTCTCACACCACTTGGAGTTGGAGTCGCGCAGTGCAGCGAAGTTATGCCAATTCTCAAGTTGTGCCTCATTCGACAAGACGCGGCCACACATTCAAATTTAATGAAGCCGAAATTCTAGCAAGAGGTGACAATCATGTGAGCCGAGAATTACTTAAAGCATGGTCCACGAGCCCCCAGTCCACAAGCAAGTGCAACGATTTGCAAAATTCACATTCGATCCTGAGGCTCAAATCAAGTCGCCACTTGGGGTACGCACAGGCCTCCGCATCGTCTTACGCCAACGCCAGGGAACCAGACGGCCGAGCAATCGCCAGGTCCTATTCCACCACGCGCAATAAAAGTTCAGCAAGTCAGGACGCGCTTGAGGGTAATCCACCAGTCAACGCACAAGAGGGCAATTATCGTTAATTGTCGTGCGTGTACAGTAATGATTCTGTCCTATAAATCCTGTAACTTCGTGTGTTTGTGTTCCCCGCTCCTACTACTGCATTCTGCCCATGTCTCCGATGAAGAATCCGCGATGGATGTCAAAACGTCAGGTGAATAAAATTATTGTCCCGGCGATCGGACTTTCTTCTCAACTACTTCCGGGAACTCGTATGTTCGCTTGTATTGGTAACTAACGTTAGTGTTATGTGTTGAAAACGGAAGGCAGTTTATAGGCAGGACGAATATAATGTGCGTAAAAAAGAATGGCTGCCTGTAGGCAGAATCTCATAAGGTAAAACAGAGGACTGTCTGTAGGCAGGGCATGTACTGAGGAAGAGAGCACAGTCCAAGTGACGAATCATGCTGACACCGCGGTGTATATGGTGTGGGGTAAATGTAATAGGCCGAATGCTAGCCGATCAGAATAAGGACAGGGGTGAGCCCGCTAGCCAGGAGTGATCAGCGCTTGCGTGCCCATCGCGTCATGATGTCCTGACGCTACGAACAGATATACATAGCAGTTAGGACCAGGACAGCGGACTATTTACCCCTTCTATAACTGTCTGCAGGGCCACCTTTGCTACTTGGACAGAGCATTGCTATTCACGTGTCCTTTTTAGGCGGCCAGATCCCAGATCATCAGGCCAAATCCCAAATTGTAGGTAAAAAGTAGAATGCACCAGACTGGAGGGATTTATATCGCACAGAACCCCGAGTTGCTATCTCAGGCAACAGTGGCCGCTAGCGTGGCGCTAGGGCTGGTGTCCGGGACTGTGTCCAGTCGATTCTAACAGAGAGTCCGAGACAGTGGTGGCAGCTGCTGTAGTAGGATTGCAGAGCAGGTCAATTGGCGCGTGTCTGGCATTCATTACCCGAGGGACGTCGTGTCTGGTATCGGCCGAGGTTGCGGGAAGGCACGCGTTAGGCAGCCGCGACTATCTGCACGCTCGTGTGTCCTCAAATATGGACGTTCCTCTTTGGGTCAGTGCGTCTGAAAGCGCTCGCTGCGAATGTACATGGCCTTGAGGCCGGTTCGCCTTAAACAGGGACGCCGAACACAGCAAGTTTGGACGTCGGCTAGCTAAGTTAATCCTTACTCGCCTCTGAATGGTCAAGTCTTTAAATAACACTATTCAATCGGCGTAGAACGTCACAGTTTGGCGTATTAGTCCAGAGTGTAGTTGCCTTTCTTGTCTCCTAGCACGTTTACCATATTGTAACTGACGAATGGACTGCTGAAATAACCAAATACTGCAGCTCCAATCGGCCAACTTTGCTTCATAAAACTCAGGGAAAATTTATTTTTTGCGTGACCAGACTAAGTTTTGACAACCGACCACGCCAAAGTGTATTCAAGTTATAATTCACAATTTGCAAAGACACTGCCTTAAATCAAATACCATCGCAGACCAAGTAAAACTTCATCCAGGTTTTCCAATGTCAGAAGACGAAGATGCGATCACTGGAACAAGAGTTTTATTTGCCTGACGTTTCGGATTCCGTCGGGAATCCTTAGTCATAGGTAATCGTAAACAGGTCTGAGACATGCGCAGATAAGGGGTGATACATGCACAGATTGCACGGTATTTATAGTTCACAGCGGTTACCCGCATGCGTACTATCAGTGTCAGTTCTTGTAGTCACCGCTTGAGGTCTTAATTGGTGCGGTGATTGGTTATTAATTGTCACAGCGTTCTTGTCCGCGTCGGATGCGGGTTTGGTAATTGCGCGCAATTATGCCCGCTGTCGTCGGAGTTGTTTTTGCACCCAGTCCTTCCCACGTGACTGATTCTCTTGCTCAGGAAATGTCTCAGTACACCGTAGGGGAACGCCAAATCTTTGCGCTTGTTGATGGACTGGGGGCCTGAAAACCATGACTCGAGCAGCTCGCGGCTCACGCGGTTGTCCCCTCTTGCGAGGATTTCGGCCTCGGCAAGCGTTGAGTGAGCTGCAACCCGGGAGTTGGCGTCTTTCTTCCTCGCCGCCGCTGCATGCTTGGCCATTCGCGTCCGGAGTAATCGCCCAGTTTCTCCGACGATTCGGTAAACGACTCCAGCCGTTTCCTGCCGAGGCAGTGGGTCTTTCGGCCTCATGACCCGGCGCCTGATGGTTGCTTCCGGCCTGTGTGCAACTCCAAATCCAAGTGGGGTGAGTAGACGGCCAATGTCAGTATCCAACAATTTCGTTCATATACCTTGACCGTAGCAATGTTTTTCAGCAATTGCCGGCGTATAGAACGCACAATTCAATATGACCTCAAGCCTGACTTCGAGCTCCAACGATCAGGCTTAACCCCATGTTAAATTTTACGACATGTTATTGTGTTCCGTTTAGCAAAGTTATTCTTACGACCAGAGTTAAGTTTCATTCAGCACAAGAGAAAGGGGGGAAATGGGAAATGGAAGTCTATTCGATGGTGACACATGATTTGCTATCTTTGTCAATCTTACGTTGGCCTTTCCGACAGGGAGGCTAACTGTCTACTTGATATATGAGCTTTGTGAATTACTGGACATATTCTTGCGCTCGTGTTATAATTAACTGAAGCAGTGAATAGTGGATCAGTGGTGAAAGTTCGACTGTCTCTTATAACGCTGTCTGCCGTGTGACTCCTGACATAGTGCCGTTCCAGGCAGTAAATTGTGTGTGAACTTGTTTACAGTGATTGTGTCATCCCGTTTTGCATCTACCACAATCTCTCCTTCATCACGCTAACGAGCTTAGTTGCAAGTCAACGTCGGGATATGGAGAGGGTTGGCTGATTTAAATAATTAATTTGACCCATTTGTGAAGAACTCGACGACCTCGGTGGGATTCGAGCTTATGACAGCCAGGGGAAGGCTTTAGTACAATTGAGTGCTTAGGAAATCCTGCTAGGGCAGTTAACTGCCTGCATCAGAAATGTTGGGTTCCAGTAATTGCAGTAGGCTAGACGAACAACTCAATACAAACGAGATTAATCACACAGCTCCAGGCGGGGCCTTGTACTTCAGATGGCTAGAGTTTTTACTGTACTGCGGCCTACCCCTTGATGTTTTGAGTTTAAATCCGATCGAGGCCGTCGAATTAATCACCAATACAAGTCTAATACAAGCGAACATGCGAGTCCCAGGAAGTAATTTAGAAGTAGAGGACGACTCGATGGCTGGGACAAAATCTTTATTCGCCTGACGTTTCGAAATCCGTTGCGGATTCATCATCAGAGGCACACTCACAGAACAGTAGCTAAAAAAGTTTGTGTGTGCACAGCGTTTTGCCTTAAAATTTAAACGTACAGAAAAAATGGATAAATGCGTTGATTGTGCGCTGATTCGTTGCGTTCGCAATAGCCATCTGGCCTTGCGGTGTTGGAATAAGATGATGTGGTGGCCTGTCTGTTCCCCGATTGGCGACTTGCTTTAGCCAAATTTTGTCTAAGCATCAAATATGGATTGGACAAGTCGTTGCGCATGTTTGTGGACTGCGGGCCCGTGAACCATGACCCGAGTAATTCGCGGCTCACACGATTACCACCCCTTGCGAGAATTTGGGCCTCATCAAATTTGAATGTGCGGCCGGGTCTCGTCGAATGAGCCGCAACCTGAGAATTGGCATCATTTCGCCGCACTGCTGCCGCGTGTTCGGTAACTCGTGTCTTGAGAAGTGCAACGGTTTGCTCAATCCATATTCGGTGTTGAGACCGGATATGAAGCACAATGACTGAAAACAACCTGCTTATGCGTACCAAGTACGATTTGGTCTCCGTCAAATGTATCAAGTTTTTATGATAGCATGTGGGTCAACCCCTCAGGATCCTAACTTGGTATTGCAACGTCTGCCAATGACTGAACATATTAGTTAACCCCTATCATAATCACCCCAGGTGGTTAATCAAGACAATGATCGAGAAGACCGGAGATGAGAGAGGGCTCAGGCGGCTGGCGCGACAAAAACTTAACACCGGGACTCCATATCAAGACAAATTTGAAGAGGACCGGAGATGGGGAAAAGCGCAGGCGGCTGGCGCGATCAAAACTCAACACACGTGCCAACAGCATGCCTCGCTAGGTAGGCTCTCGCCTGGGAGCGTCATAAAGGCCACATTAAGAAAGAGCCATTGAGCCTGACTCGCAGCCTGCAGTAGGCCACTCCACACAACAAGACCCGCACTGGACTGACTGCGGTTTCCAAGTTATCCCGTCACTTGGCAACCCTCCAAGCCACGGCTTTTGGCACACTGCGATAGCTTCAAGTGCATGAACTGGTTTATAGTTGGGTAACGAAATGCGCTAAGGGTCAACCTCACTCCTTCCCCCATCGCCAATAACAGGCCAACGCCCTGCTGATCGATCGTCTAAGGTGGGATGGGCACATACACACAACAGACTTTTACCCACAAATCAAAGACTAAATAGCGCCTTTTTTAGGCACAGTGTGGCTTCATATCTGTAAAATGCTATTGCTTTTTATCTTTCAGGCATTGCGGGTGATTGTTTTTAGATCTATGACTATGAGCCGCGATGTTGTGGTTCTAAGACAAATTTGGTGCAAGTCTTCTAATGTAGTCGGTCAGATATTACGCATAGAGTGTTGGAGTATGAATTTTATCTGTTCTGCAGAAGTTTTTTTCGTATTTTGGGGATGCAGTTCCTTCCATCAACCCTTTATGTCTCTCAGTGTTCAGTTTGTCCTGTTGCCAATTAAAAAAGTGTTCTTGAACATCCCCCTTCGGAATGAAGTTCCATACCGTGTACATCTTTTAATTATACCTTTTAAAGGACTAAGATTGTTTACATGGAGATCAATGAAGTCGGATGATAATTTTAGCCTGTCAAACCTAAAAGTAAAACTGTTTGTTTTTTTCGGAAAAAGTCCATCATTCACTTAAGTTCTTACTAACACCTGCTCTATGCAATTAAGACGAATTCTCGTTGCTTGTTTTATTATTTTAGCTACCTCTGTTCGTTCCAATCGCGTTTCTGTTGGGCGACCTCTTCATTCTAATTTTGACAATTTACCAACAGCCGAGGGAATCGCTTTCAAACATTATTTTGATCCTTTCGGCAATCCCCATTTACATTATCGGAATCGCTTGGAAGCGCAAGCCCAAGTCCTGGATCCGACTCATGCGTACGTTATAATTGGTTTAAAATAACTACCCCTTATTAACTCAATGCGAATTTAAAAAGTCTATTTGGCAAGCGAATGTTTTTTTTTTCGGAAATTCATCATCGGGCCGATAAAACTGCATTGATAACAAAGCTTGGAGAGTTGAACCGGGTTTATAAATGTCCTATGATTAAAACGCATCGTTTTCAAATTGTCCGCATAGCGAGTTTGGCGTGTACGTAGACCATCTTGTACTGGATACGGTAGCGATCATTCCTAGTCTAGCCGGCCTCAATTTGCATGAGGAATCGTGGGAATTTTGAATACCAGCAGGTCCCCAACAGCCGTTTGGATTCTTTGTGCAAAGTTCTTTCCTCTAGTACTTTAGCTCAGGAACCTAAGCATGAGACAGTGGTGGCAGGCAAACCTATTTAATGACAGTTCATGCTCGCCGTCTCACAGGTTGGCATAGGACCGGTGGCATTGGACCGGCGGAGGGGGGGAAATAGAGTAGGTTGTGAGTATTGGTCATGGGTAGAGTACGCGGAGAGAAAATTACTGTCACGTGCATAAAGTGAAAAACTGTGACCACGGGTGGGGTTGACATGCGATCACCACCTTGCGTCGACGTCGGCCGCGGAAGAGACAGCGCCTGCAGTAGCATCTTTTGATAGCACAATACTAGGCTCACTAGCTGTCTCGGCTGTTGCCAGCACCCGTTGGCGTGGGCTATTAGAGAAGTTGGCTGGTGTCCTGTAGACAACTGAAGGGCTTCATTATTATCGGCTGGGTGATTCGTGTCGAAAAAGTGTGCAAGAACAGAACTCGAGATTGATCTACTTTCCCCTTTACTTAGCCAGGCCGGCATGTGTTCAAGTATCCATTTATCCAAGTGCCTCTTTGTTCGGCCAATGTATCCTGCTGTGCAGAGTAAATGCACATTCATGTGTCCTTTACTGGGGGTCGGTCTTTACCTCTCAAGCGTAGGAGAGGAGAATTCGGAAAGAATACGCGTAAGTTCGCCACGGGGGAAGCGCTTTGGATCAATTTCTTCAGGTGTCTTCTTATCATCTCGCTCGTTGCGTCGCCTAAGAAACGCTGGTTTGACGTTGTAACTTACCATACTAATAGCCTAGGTACTTGCTAAAAGGCCCAGACACGTGTTTTGCCAGCATTCTGCCGCTGCTTGACACAGCTGCGAGGGGTTCGGCTCATCAGTGGGTCCCCCGCTTTCCCTATCTGCTTTCTGGTTGATATACCGGCTTAGAAAGTTCAGGTTTTTAATCTCCAAAGAAATTAATTTCTGATCGCGGTATCAAGCAGCGGCAGAATACTGGCGAAACACGTGTCTGGGCCTTTAAGCAAGTACCTAGGCTGTTAGTATGGTAAGTTACAACGTCAATTTACACTACTGAGGACTGTCTGATGGCAGCATGTGTATATTTCACAGGGGTTGACGGGTTTCATCACAAATATACACATACAATTTCGGTCTACGCCTATACACCTTCAATATACTGATATATACCGCGATCAGATATTAATTTCTCCGGAGATTAAAAAGCTTAAGGCTGTTCTATTGGCGCTTCTTTCTTTTGTACGATTAAGGTAGCATGCATTTTGGTGCCTTCGTCAATATTTCTGATGATGGCCTTTTTTAGTTATCCGTTTTAAAGAAGCACGTTCTGTAGCTACAGGATTCCCGCTTCGACAGTTTAAGGAGAGCGAATCGTCACTCTTCAGCTGCCAATCCCTGGATTATATTTTGTTTTATAATTAAAAGGAACAGAACTATGAAAGTTGGTAATATTGCTCCGTCCAGGTTTGATTTCGGAATACCCTACGCTGGATAGATTCACCTTTTTTCCTTCGTGAAAGGACATCAAGGAACGTGATTTCATTGCCTATCGAAGACTCTGCAGAAAACTTGAGCGATGGATGCGCACTGTTAAACTTCCGGACCAGGACGTCGGTGTTAGTTTTATGGTCTTTCAGACAGCAGATGTCCTCAGCGTATCTACCGTAAAATTCGAGGTCATTGGTGGTGTCCATTGGACTCGTTTTCCCAATCTTGCCCACAAACAAAATCTGCGAAAAACGTTTCAAGCGGTCATCCTATCGCCACACCGTCTAGCTGCCTGTATAACTGGTCATTTAGATAGATAGATAGATAGATAGATAAAGAACTTTATTTTGATGGTAATATCCAACTTGCAGCAAAAAATGGCTCCATTCACGGAGAGCAAAAGCTAAAATAAATTAAGGGGCCCAAAAAGCTCAAGAGTAAAATGTCAAAGCTCCCAAAATAACTCAAAGTAAGAAATCGACACAGTTACCACATCAGTTATGGAGGAAGGTCTGCCTTCAGCTTCTCAATTTCCGTTTCTTTACAGGTGAGGAATCGTGCTAAGAATGGGAGTACCGAGTTCTGGTATGCCGATGTACGGCATGTCATATGTCGAAAATTTCGGCGCGTCGTACGAGAAGACTTCGCAGCCCTTATTTTGGAGTGGAGAGGGTGAGCGTCCTCACTAAGAATACGATCCACGAAATTCTTGACCGATTTGAAATGTCGCTGAATTATAAGGTCAGCCAAAAAAGCATAGGAATAACCAGCAGCTGAAGGGAGCATGCGGAAAATACGTTTAATAATAAGCAAGTCTTTTTGAGTAGTGCTGGAAAGGTTAATGGAGAGCAGTGAAGAATGAGAGGGAGGATACAAGCATCTATAAAACGCCAGATGAGGGCTTGTGGGTGCGATCTGAACGCAAGCGGCGGATATAATATAAAAGTTTGCGGATTTTAATAAAAAGGTCTTCAATATGAAGAGTAAATGAGAGGTTGGAAGCTATTGTTACACCAAGGTATCAGAAGGAGGATACCTTGTTGGGCAGAAAGTCAATGGTTTCAGGACTGGAGGAGGGTCGCAGCCTAAAGATACACTGGACTGACTTCCTTTCATTAAGTAAAAGGCCATTGTCTGACGACCATGCTGTGACATGGTCCAGTCCATCCTTCAGTGTTTGGAGATGGGTCTGGCTTTTGAGAGGATGGCCAATAATCATGTCGTCAGCATATTTGACAACGAAACATGCGTTTGAAGATCGTAGGTCATCAGTATGGAGGGTGAAAAGATGAGGGGATAATATAGACCCCCGCAGAACTCCACAATTGTTGGGAAGGACCGTGGATTTTCGCTTCCCGCTCTGAACGAATTGGGTGCGGGAAGTAAAATAATCCCCAAGCCAAGAGACGGCCCAGCCAGGAGAGCCGCATGCAGAGGTTTTATTAAGAAGAAGATTTCGCGGGATCGTGTTGAAGGCTGAGGAGTAGTCAAGAAAGGCACAAGCGTATGAACGACATTCCTTGTCCAAGTCTCTAAGAGCAGAGTGGACTACCAGAGCAACAGCATCTAGTGTACTACGCCTTGTCTTATGCGCAAACTGCAAGGGTTCAGAAAAATTAAATGAAAACGGCTTAATGATGTCCAAAGCTGCTCGTTCTGTAAGTTAGAGGAGTGCAGAAGAGCAGGCAATTGGGCGAAACGATTTGGGACCCGTTGAAGTGTTTTTTTTCGGGATAGGAGTGATTTGGACCGAACGCCAGCCGTCAGGAGTCTTGGACTCCATGAAAGATGAATTCATAAGATGTGCCGAGACAGGAGCTAATTGAAAAGAGCAAGATTTAAGGAGAAATAGGGAGACGCCATCTGGTCCGGCAGCTGTTGTACCTTAAACCTTGTTTAGGTGTTTCATGACTGTTGCCGCGGTAACTGGAGACAAATCACTTGGTGGTAAGGAAATATCATTTGTCGGGAGATAGGACTCGGTGGGAGTGTCGATGAAGTTTAAGTTTAAGCTGTCTAGGTCAGCATCAACATGTACCAGTGTATTGCGTGGACCAGTGAGATGTTTGAGACTCTTCCATATTTCGGAGGAAGAGGGAGGAGAGGAAGATGTAGAAGAAGTAAATAACTGACTAAAAAAAGGTCATTTAGTCTTGTGATCTCGCGTTTTATCTGGACGTTCAAATGCTTTAGTCTATCTCGCAGACCTAGTTTATAGAGCAATTCCTTTTGACGTCTCAAAGTTTTTAGGTGGGGAGAAGATATTCTGTCAGGTCTAACCATGACAGTGTCAAGAGGACAGCAGACGTTAAAAATGTTGTTTCAAAAAGTAGTGAGATGTCTACAGCATGATTCGACATCCGAGTACTCCAGAAGGGTAGAAATGTTGCCAGATATGATGGTCTGGAGCAAAGAAATGTTATGCGGGGAGGTGTCTCGAACCCTTAGTTTCCTCTCGGGAATTGCTAACAGCCCTTTGTTAGAGCTACAATAGAGCTACATTTCAGATAAATTGACCAATCCGCGTTCACCGCATTAGTAGTTCTTTAAGGGGTTTCACCTACGTGGTAGTTCGTGCCCCCAATAAAGTCTCAGAGGTAGTTTATGGTTGCTATTATGGGTACGCTGGTGAATAGTGATGATGTATCCAATCAGGTCATCTTCCTTCCGCCAGCTTTCATATTCCTTATGGTATCGAAAAACTCAAGGGTATCTTTGAAACTTTTAGGATATAGGTAGCTGGTTTAGAGGGAACATAATTTTTAAAAGATTGTTCTCATAATATTTACAATTATTGTTGTTATACTTGAATTTTTTAGACAAACTGACTACCTTTCTACAGAAGGTACTCAGCAGCGTCTCTGTGGATGAAATTGAGGGAGCAGAAGATGGCGAATTTTAATCAAAATTTATTGCTTTCTTCTTTATTTTGCAAATATTCAGCCCAAAAATGGCCTCAGTACTTCATGAAGCCATATAACTTCCTTCTGCTATTGCTAAAATGTCAATTCCGATTTTTGGATTAAAGGTTACGCCTTTCTCGTATGATTTAATTTTAAAGGGGTATGAGTTACTTTCATACGCCATCATGTGGCTATACTCGAGCGTCTGAACGCACAAGTTGTTTGAAAATAGAATGATTGAGGCATTCTTCCCCAAAATTCTTTTGGTAGAATCCTGCTTTGAGTCCCAGATCAGCACGCGAAAGCCACGTCCTTCCGTAATGCAGGAGCGCGTGCTGTTAGTAGTATATGTACAGTCTGGACCATACAAATGAAAGGACATTTGATCGCTTCGTGAAAATTGCAGCAATTATTCCTCCGTGTATCTGACCTTTGATCAACGCCCACAACCTAACCCAACGGTCTCCCTCCCCGCTCCTCAAACGCACGAACCTCTACACGCCGACCCCGCCATGCGGGCGACGCGCAAACGATGAATTGTAATCAGACTACATTTATTAACCCTGTCTAACTGTACAGTTTTACTTACCCTTGCAAATGTGCGGTCTGATGATGATTTGCTGAAAACACTGTGTTCGCCAACTTGACTTCTTAAATCAAGCATGGGAATATTTACAGAATTAAAAACGTTGACAAACGTAAAAAACAGGACTAATTATCTAAATAATCTGATTTTTTTCAAAAAAAGAGCGTGGCGTAATTTAAATTTGCAACTATGCAAAGACTGGGGGATAACTAAATTAAAATATAACTAACTAAAACTAAAATGCACTGATTTAAAAACGTAAACTGAAATGATCTACACTCACTTAACTCCAAAAGACTTAATTCCAAAACCAAAATAAGAATAGTAGACGTAAAAACGAACTGAAAACTAAACTAAAAACTGAACTTAAATATCAATAAGTTCAGTAAACCAAATGAAGTAAACTAACGTAAAGTGTTTGCGCATGTAAATTGAAGGTAAGCGCGGCGCTTTGCACCGCGTACTATAGTAATCTAACTCCAGAACGGTAAGTTGAACCTCAGGTAAGTCGAAGTGTTGTGCTAGTTCGGCCAGCCATTTTGATGAAGTCCACCATGTGCTCAAGAGCAGGGCTGGTAACTGGAAAACGAGACGAGATTATAGGGAAACAGACGTGCAGCTATCTACCTCACTCTAAACCCTCTCCCCGCTTGAACCAGTGACAAGAACAAAGTCAAGATGACCGAGCAGGAATCGGGCGTACGCCGCTTTCTCCAATGCAGCCAGAAACACCGCCTTACTTTAATCTTTATTGACAGTAGACTTTTCTTGGGTACTACTGCAAAGTGGAGAAGTTGAAGTAGATGACCTCCTAATCATCAATTTGTTTTCAGGGATATCAACTAACTCAATAAACTATAAAGTCAAGAAAAGTAAAAAATTCAAATTTGGCACCAAATAAACTATAAGAAAGTAAGAAAGGTAAGTACATTTCTGTGTTTATATATGGCGCGCTATTTTGCTGCGAAAACATCAGATTATTTAAACAATTTCTGGGAAACACTTTAAAAATGCTGTTAAATGTCGCTTTTTAGGACTCCGGTGCAAATACTGGTTGCATTTTATGTGTAGCCTGAGGACTCCAAACCTGCGTCCAACAATTACTCCTCTGAATTCGAGTGTGTTGACTTTTGATGAGTTATAATGCCACTTTTTCATGAGCATAAAGTGCAGCATTTTCCGCGCATGGCAAAAACCGCTCTTTAAAAGGAAAATGCCTTCCCGGGCCTACCACTAATTCACATGTGACAGAGGTTGAGTGAACTAACCAATGGGAAGTGGTAGATGAGGAGTTCATCTTGGCCAGTTTAAGGGAGATTGGCTTTCCGGACCCAAGTTAACCTCTGGACTAGTAATCATTGTCTACGCGAACGTAATTTGTGGCAGCTTACACCACTGTGACCTACAGGACTAGTCCCACATAGAAATTGATCGCCGATAGCGTGAATACTGTGATCTGTTTAGAATAGATTAAGGGAGTTAACAGCCAAGCCAGGACACGCTTCCGGCGCCTGGAGCAGGTGTCAGGGCTGTTCGGAACCAGTTTTGAAGTTGATTGGCCACCTAGATAGCTCTCATTGGCCGAGAGCGAAACTGCCACTGGTACACGCTTGAAGCTCGGCGTTGCGGCCGGCACCCACAGAGGAGGGTTATTAAAGACATTTTCGGCCGTTTTTCACTGTTTATTTAACAGAAGGATAGAGGGGGTTCGCTCTATCCACTGCGTAAGCGAATTTGCCACTGCGTGCCCGCAGCCACTGCCAGGCCTTTTGTCACAGTTCTGGTTGCATAAACTGCGCTCGACCTATGAAATAATACCACGTGTTTTAACTTTGCGAAAATTTCCATTGAAAATATGAAAAGATAAATTGGCGAGCCAATACTGCGCGCTACAGGCTGCAAATGAATTAGCCAATCACCTCGCCCGCGTCCACCTGCGTCCTTAATAAGCGCACTGTCGCGCCGATGCCAACCAATAAAATGCAAGCTCGACAATATCGGGATTTTGTCGAACTTCGACAGCTTGACCATTGCTATCAGGGATACGTCTTCTTTCGATAAATTATATTCAGGCGCGTAGGGACCAAAGTCCCTAACACAACCGCACGCGACTTATCACCGGCATCGGAACCGAGTCGCCCCAGAGACGGAAAAGTTCCTAATTCAACCGTGCGTACTTGATCACGTGTCCTGGTCGCCGGTCCGTCTAGACACCGACATTTTACCTCAATTCCCCCCACCGCCTCTGACAACAACAACGCTGCACCTTTCCACCAACCAGCATTATTTATTTATCATATAACTGTACAGGCCTGAAGAGAATTTATCGAAGGTAAACATATGCCGCCAATACAGATTGTCTACCGTTTTGATGAGAATCTAATGACTTGAGTGGTCCTACTGCAGTAACTAAGTGAAATTGCTGACAACAATACATTTGAATGTAAGAAACCTGATCTTTATGGTAAAATACGGGCAAAAGTAGCTTATTTAGCCCCACTCAAATACCCCTAGTCCCAGCATTTTGTCCTGCAAAAACGGTAGTTATAGAGTTTTGTGGGGAGTGAGGAAATAGGATAGGCGGAGAAGGAAATTTTTAGAAGTGTAAAGTGAAAAAATGTAGCCGAAGTTGCTTCTCGCGGCCGCTGGGAGTAAGTTGTTCCGCATGTAAATTGAAGGTATGCTCGGCACTTCGCGCCGCGGACTATACTAATCTAACTCCAGAACGGTAACTTGGACCACAGGTAAGTTGAAGTAGACGACCTCCTAACCACCCTAAATGTTTTCGGGAAATTCACGAAACCTGCAATTTGATAATCGGGTTTTTCCGCAATAAGTTGAATGATAATACAGATTTGGAAAATCTGCAGTTATAAATCAACAACACCTCTAAATTCAGTAAAATAAAAATGCATTTAACATTTATTAAAGTATATTCCACTGCGTGTCCTAATTCCACGCCCATAAAACCCGATAACTACCGTTTTTGTAGGAAAATATGTAGGTTTTAGGGATTAATGAGTGGGGCTACATAAGCTAATTTTGCCAAAATACGATTTGTAAGGACAGTGGTGGCTGTATAAAATAACTAACGATAGGGATAGGACGCGGAAAAATACGTAATGTTTATTCACTTAAACACGTCATTTGTAGAGAAGGGTCAGAGATCATTAGTCCGGTAGGAAACTATTGAGAAAGGTGGACTTGACATCTTCGTTAAACGGAGGCACCGCCTGGATGCTGTCATAGCATGCGGACAAGATGATGGTCATCGCTCTAAGTTGAGTATTCTGATATGATATTGGCCACGGTATTTCCAGAACCCCAACGAATGCCTTCAGAAGTCAAAGCCGGAATTTCTTCACATTAGGACGATATCCGATAACTTAGCGATTACGCGCTGATCCGATTGGTTTATTGACACCCTACACACCCTTTCTAGACCTGATAACTCGTAGTCTTGTAGTGACTTGCTCCACACGAAGTGAACTTGTGAACGCTTGTCGTGAGTAGCTCAAGTCGACGTGCACTTTGGGAAGGCTTGCTGTTTCTGGCCTCTGGAACAGCCAATCACAGGCCCATTCACAGGACCTCATGTGACGACAGCCGAGCAAACATCACTTCACACTCCTACAGATCCGCCAAACTTCATTGCATTGTTTATTATCGCCTTCAGTGACTGAGAAAGCAAATTAGCTATCCTTTTGTCGGAAGCTGTTTCTGAATGGCAGAATTTAAAGCATTCATGCCTAATTGTTAAAGTAGTTTTCACAGGCAGTTACATTCAAAGGATTGAAGCGAATACTGGTTGTCTACTTCTTCCACCGTTCCACTAAGACCTTACTATAATTCGGGCATCCTACAGTGATCAGTATCCTGTGTGCAAGAAGCTGTGATGCTGACTTAATTAAATGATGATTGGAATATTCAAGTTTTGAAGCCCTTGAAGTTTTCCTCGATATGCAGGGTGTCCGAAAAAAATGTATACACATTTAACATAAATGTAAAATTGGTGTTTATCAAAATTCGATTATTAAAAAATGTAAACATATTAACAAGTATCATTCAGTGTTTTTTTCACTGAATGTTCTGAAACTGATGTCCATTTTGATCATGACACTGCTGCCAACGCGAAGTAATGGAATCGCGCACACCATGAAACAATTCTCTTGGTATTTGGGTGCATCCATGTTCAATCACTTCTCTCAATTGAGCCACTGCTGCAATAGTCAAAATGCAGTGAAAATCAATAAAATGATACTTGTATACATTTTTAAAATAATTAAATTATAATAACCACCAAGTTTACAATTATTTACAATGTGTATACCTTTTTTGGACACCCTGTATATATCAATAACGAACTTGAACTTGCATGGCATTCTTTCAGTTTATTTGAATCTGCTTACTTAGACCAAAATGCAACGGAAGACGAGGAAGCGGTCACTGGAACAAGCGATTTATTGTCCTGACGTTTCGGATTCCCTCGGGAATCCTTAATCATAGATGATAGTAGAACGGTCTGAGACAAGCGCAGATCTGCAAAAGGCAACGCTAGTTAAGACAGGCTACGGGTCTAGAAAGTGTTGGCTCGGTTCACCCAACTTTAGTCCTACCTAGCTCTCGCTTTTTGATCCACATGCACCACAGTGACCTGGCATTGTTGTTTGTAATCCTAAATGGTCCCTGCCCCGAGCGAGAGAGAGAGTGTCATTCAAATCTTGAATGCCAACGTTGGTTTGCGCTTGAAATTTGGCCTCTGACTGCACTTTTGTGGAGTTGTCTAAGTCTTTTGTCTGTTTTTTTTTCAGAGTCAAAGGTGGTTTTGCGCAGGATGACCTCAACATGATTTAGTGTGGTAAGCTAACAT
>JAYGXS010000002.1:95189373-95204135 GCA_036362985.1 Ligula intestinalis
CCCCGGCGTCGTGATAACGTGCGTCCTTGGCCGTAAACTGGGTCGCGCCTGTTTGCCGCGAGGATGAAGCTTGTGATAGCAGGCGGAGTACGTCAACGTGTATGTTGATGGAGTTGGTGTCAGACAACCAGACCCCCAGCATTTCCCGTCCCGTCTACTTGCTGGCTTGCACCATTATCCACGTGTTCGCGAAGGTAAATTCGTGGTCTTCCGTCAGGATGCACGTAATTATCTGGGGCAGCGGGTCGCCCCTCCGCACTGCCCGTTCGTGCCCCAATTATTCGCTAGAAAAGTTGTCATCTGGTCTGCCCTTTATATTGTCGAAAATTAAGTGACTAGCTGCAGTCAAACGCACACTCGTAAACGTTTGCTCTTTCCGGCCTCTCGAACAGCCACTCAGAGGGCGACTTCTGCAGGACCTCATGCGGCGACTACCGAGCAGACCTCACTTCAGATGCCATCCGCTGGGTTGTGGTTGTGCGGTCGTCTGACAGTCATTTTCCTACTACCTATTCTCCATTCTTTCTGTACAGAATATACTGTTCCTACCACTCTAGCCGTCTCATGACTTCTCTTCTCCTAAGGAACCGGGCCTGAAGATCGCAGTTGCCATGGTTTGACTTACTTAACCCCCTACGATAAAACCACTCACAACGCGGTATTTGATAAGCGACACTAGATAGCTCAACTGTGTTTAGTCGGCCCTGCATTTGCATGATTCGGGTGCGCCCGGTAGCTGTCGGGCGATAAGTGATACTCACGCCAAACTCTGCAGTGATGAATTCTATTGCTACTGAAACATTCTTTTTATGCAGTAGAGGGTGACGGAATGTTGGCGGCTACCATCTGTTTATCCCCCATGGGCACAGCCTTCGAGTAACCTTTTATTTCATCGTAACCTCAACTCTTACCCTAATTTTATCCATTACTCTGACTGGTATTTCCAGCAGAACAAGTCTGTAAGTCCCTTCTCCAGCGAAAATCCCGTCCGACCTATATATGATTGTTTCCCTTTCACGACATCTGTCTCCCTTCTTATCAGCCGCGTGCCCGTGTATCACTTCGTCCAGGAAGGCTGCTGCCCTTCCCTTTTCAGTCGAATGCACACTGGTGCTCAATTTTTTCCCAGCACCCGTCCCAATTCCTTGCTCTTAATTACATTTCCCACAATGCTGTCGGCCTTCCCGCTGCCTTATGAGACAACAGTTTCGGTTAGACAAGATGGGCGAGTAGGTCTCGTTCGCGGACGACCAGTTTGTGTTCAGATATTCGCGAGATGACTTGCCTGGCCTTTCTGGTCTGTCTAATAGTAGGAGCAAGCGATACATTGAATTAGCAACAAGTCTACCGGCACCATTTGTCCCAATTTTCTGCAGACTGATGTTTTTTAGTTTTCTTAGTGAGCCTCATTTAATTAAGTTCTGTGGTAACCATGCTTAAATTGAAACACTGCGAGAATGGTCACTACCTTATCCCAGAATTCCTGATTTTGGTGACCACATAAGTTTGCTTTACTGCTAACGCTGGAGTTTTATGTGAAATCAGTGGTATTTGGTGGGACAGATAAATCAATTTCCTGGTCGATATTGCCAAACAACAAGTATTCTAGTATACTTTTCAGTTCTATACTTGTCTGGCAGGAAGGGAGATGTACAATGATTCTAGTAAATATGCTGCCAGAGAACAGGCGCTCTGGAGACCACCTTTAGCAAATTGCCTGTGCTGGGATCATTTTGACTGAATGTGGTACACTTTCTTGATCTAGCATCACTCAGAAGTTATGGCTGCGATTCTCTCGATCTACAACTGGCTAAACACCGAACTCGATGGCTCAATGGTTGGGACGTCTGCCTCTGACCGGCCAGGCGCGAGTTCAAAACTCGGGTGTGGCAGCAATTTCAGCTGCTACACTAGAGTTGGCTGCCTGTGGCTGATGAGGGCCAATAGCCCGAAATAGCTATATTACAGTACGCCAGGTGTCTGCTGGAACACTGTTATAAAAAAACATAAAATGACGTGTTACTGACAGTTGGCTAGTAACATATCAATTATCAGTAGCGTTGCGGAACACAGTTGGTTGATCCGACTCGCAAAAGCATTTTCTCAGGATAGGCGCATCCTGAGGAATAGATCGATGCACAAACAAATAATTCTGAGAATACTTAACGTTCGCAAAATTTCGTGTCTTAGTTCATTTTCGACTATGCATCAAATCAGGGGTTATCCACGACTTTAAGTTATTGTGTTTTAAAGTTTCTATTTAGTAAGTAATAGTAGTAATGTTTGTTAATTTTAATTTACAAATGGTTTTGTCGAGTATCTCTTAAGGCGTCGCTTCTATGATATATAATAGGCGAAGGAGGCCCTAACCGGACTGTGCAAAGGGAAGAGGTTCAGATTGTGCGTCCATTTCTCTCTCTACAATAACTCTCCTGTTTTGGAAGAAATTTGACCCTGAGAAAACGAAATGGTTTTCTGTGACTTTTATGCTGAGTTCTGATGCTGTCCAACGGCTAGACTCATGTAACCTTACAAGAATTAGAACATCGCCTTACTGCACGGCTCGATGATCAAAACATCAATATTGTTCCACCATTCTGGAGCATAGTTTTCCGGAACTGATTAGGTAGAAGTTTTTATTATCGTGAACTCCGGCAGCTCAGTATAAATAGTGTTACAATAATTTCGCTTGATAAAGAGGCCTGCCTAATTCAGTTCAGTCGCAGAGCAGAACTTGTGATTAGGTGGTTTCTCAACATCCAGCTTCTCTTCAAACCTCCTCTGTCTTTGGAATGTTCCCTGGCAGCGTTTGAATTCCTTGAAAGTTCTTGTGATATTGCATCACACATAGCAGTTAATATTGGCTTGCTGCTTTAGTATTTCATCAATTCAGATGCTTTTGTGGGAATAGGAATCCACCCACCCCGATTGTATAGCTAAACTTGTGCAAAATTCCACGAAGGGTACATATTCCAGTGGTCTAACTCTAATCCTAATCTTTACCCTAAAACAAATTCTTAACCTAAAATTCGCCCTTTACCTAACCTCAACAATTACCCTTATCTCCCTGGTATTTAACGCGAAGCTATCGTAGTGGCTTCAGTAAAAAGGTAAAACAATCTGTGCTGCTGTACTACTCAGGCTGCCGAGGGTCATGCAGGATCACCTGCGGGTAACACAGCATTGCCTGAAAATATGTAAATAAGTAAGATGCGACCCACAACCATGATGATCAGTGGGATTTGGATATTTAGATGCAACCTGTTCCCGTTTTTTCTGTTGATACAAATTAAGTCGGTGCCCATCGTTTCCGACGATGTCGATGGTTCTGCCCACAGCGGTAGGCGTTCAGAGATAAGGTCTTTCGCGTGGATTTGCCCATGTAGCTGAGGGGCTGTCGCAATAGGAAGTGTCGACAGAAGATTCCCCACATCACAAATCAGGTAAAACAAAGTTGGTAGAAAGAGCCTGATTGTGAGAAGATGAACCGTACAAAGGTTGTGTTTGACGAGCCACCTGCCAGCTATGTCTGCACGCCAGGTCTGTCCATGAAGTTGTGTATTATTGTGTAGCTTTGCCTGCGTATTGAGTACCCTGCCATCCTCAGCCAATCAAATGAAGTGGGAGTATCGATTGATTTGGAGCCATTACGCTTATCAAGTAGCGAGTTGATCGATAGCGAGAGAAAAGCCGACAGGGCATGAAGCGGATAATTACGCGTGGGTGAAAGGCCCGGCAGAGTGAAGACAGGGTAAGTCACGCGCAGTCATGCTGGGCGACAGACCCCTACACTGTATCTATCGCATTTCCTCCTATGCGAGCCAAGCACTAGGACGTAGTCAAGGCGGTCTGAGGCGGGATAGAGCTAAAGTGGTTGGCGTAGCGTGAGCCTGCGTAGGGCGTGCCACCACAACTCCACTGTGGGGTTATTTTTTATAGGTAAGCATCCCTACTAACGTTTGTCATGCCCTTCCTGACCCTTATGTTGGTCAACCGCATTTGCCGCGTGGCCCGCTTGTAAGAGCTAACAAATTATGTCATAGCAAGATTTTTTTAAAACGCTTTTAAAGGCTTCCTGCATCCCACGATGTAGACTTACGACATTTATTAATCAAACAAGGTTGTATCTTTGAATAAATCAACAAAACATACTGAACAATAATCTTAATTACTTCGTTTTATTTTAAGTTTTTTTGGTGCGAGTAATTGGCAGTGCCTTTGAAACCTTATTGACTAGACGTTGGTACGTCATATACATCTGTACACGCATGCGTAAAATTGTCACTATTAAAATAGTATTGATAGCCAGTAAGTAGCATTTATTTTTACAAGTAACTTTGAGCGTTTTTGATGTTGGTTGGAGTTCATACTGTCGAAGGACAACAGGGGACACGTGCAATCATACAAGCATGGTTTGAACAGCTGTAGGGACTTGGCCTCCGCGACTAGCTTCGGAAGGTTTTTCCATTATCGTATGGCAGAGCTTAAGCTTGGACATCTTCGTGCGCAGTTTCATTTTGTCCACGGAAATGGGGCGAGAGGTGTCACTGAAACATGTGCTCAAAGCGCAATCCATTTCTCAAGGCCGTGTATTATCCCATTACCTTAGATAAAGTTCCCTGTCTGATGCCTGTAATACAGATGGAACAAATTTAGGCCTTCCAGTCTTTCTATGTAAGCGTGGTTTTTAGACCTCTTACTAGCTCTCTTGCCCGACGCTGCACGTTCTTGAGACCTGCACTGTATTTTCTAAGCCATGGTCGCCACGCCTGCATGCCATGTTCTAGATTTGGTTGAACGAAGGTGCCGTACACTTTGCGAAAGACACTTTTGTCGAAAGCTACAGACACCCTTTTGATACTGAGCATAATAAGCCAGGCAATAGGGTGATATAAGTAGGTACGGTAGTCGCCAGTTATTAAACCCAAGGTTAATAGGCCCAGCTGCGTATTAAGCCCAAATAAGCTTGGGACGAAATTTTATGCAGTAAAATCCGCCGGCTAATAAGCCCAGTCGCCGGCTACAAAGCCCAGTTTGCCAACAGGATAGAGTGATATTATTAAGTCGGTTTGGCAGATTTTCTTAATTTGAGTTGACCCAAGTGTGAAAAACTCTAGGCGTTTGGGAGGATTTGAACCTGCTTAGTGGTAGAGCATTAGCCTCCGGCAAAGGCTTTCTCTGATGCGCGGGTTCAAATCTCGCCAAACGCTTAGAGTTTTTCACACTTGGGTCAACTCAAATAGAGTGAGATTCTCATCTCTCTCCGTTCGCAACTGGTTACATAATTTTTTTTTGTTTTTGTTATTACGTAAAATACAGACAAACAGCATTTTTTCTTGTACATAACCAAGCTCTTCACATAATACAGTGCGTATGTAATGTATAGTGCCCATCCTGCGTTTGCTAATCAAGAACTAGGACTCTCCGGTTAGTGCGCCCGCCGCTTATTAAGCCCAATTTGGTCTGGGCCCGAGGTGGGCTTAATAGCCTGCGACTACTGTATCATAAATTCTCCCTATAAACGAAACATAAATATGAATGTGGCAGTCCGTGTTCAGCATCACTGTGCTGACTCATCTTACTTCACTTGCCAAGTCTTGGGTAGTTGCGCGGGAAAACCTCCCCGCACGCTCTCTGCCAATCGCTGCTAGATGCCCGCGTTATTCTGTCCTCATCACACTCCCGGTCGAGTTGTAGCGATGCTGCCGCCCACCTCCCCCCCAAACGCGAGATGCCTCAGACATGGTCCCGCGGGGGCAATCTTGGCCGCCCAGTCGCTCGACCCAGCGCGATGGCCGATGTCCGCATGCAAAGCGTAATCTTTGCCCTCTGGCGGATAGGGGCCTGCACGCACCAGTTCACTGGTCGGGCCAATCAGCAGCCTGAAGCAAACCCACCCAATGCTCGCTCTGGGCCCTTTTAACTATTACCGCAGTTAGGACCACGGCGCTCCAGCGGAATGACGTGTGCTCCGAGGTTCAAGCTCTTTTCAGCTATTCTTCATTCTTTTGTGTACACAATAAACTATTCCTACTATTCTGGACTCCACTGACTTATTCTCAACTTAGTTACCATGGTCTGAAGGTCGCAGTTGCTAGGGTTTAACTTGCTTAGCCCCCTGCGATAGAGTCGCTGCTTGTGGCGCGCGAAAGCCAGAGGCCAATCACTGCGCCCCAACAATGTGTTCAACAACAGAAACCGTTTACGTTGTAACCTTGTGTGTTCCTGGGTCATGACCGGTTATGTCCCCCAGTTACGTGTTAGGAAGAGAAGACAGAACAGGATAACAGCTAGAACCTTTCTGTCAGGTGAACTAGTACATCAACTCTGTTTCCGTGTGTCCAGCAGCTTGCCTTCTGTGTCCGTCAGCAGTTTCAGTGCTGTCATCGTCTCAGCCAACAGCGTTCCATGTCTTTAGCAGCCGTGCCCCCAGCAGCAGAATCTCGGGTCGTCAGTAGCGCGTATTCAGCACCAGAATGGCCGCCTTCAGCGGTGGCAGAATATTTAAGGGCCAGTAGTCATTGTTCCCTATTGGCTGTACACGAGTGGCCTCTACTGACAGCCGTCATGCTTCAGCCCGGTCGCGCCCTCGGTGACGCGCGCAGGTGCATGCGTCTTTTCGTGGCCGGCGGCGGTCTCGCGTGTTCTCTCTTTGTCATCCTGCCTCAAGGACGGCGCGAGTTTTGGACCCTCCTAACAGTTTAGAAATGTTCTGAAGGTTCAAATGCACAGAGAGGTGCTTCCCGTAGCTAATAAGATAATAAGAAGGCAAGGCATAATGAAACAACTTATGGTAAGTGGGTTTGCATAGCAAACGCACGGGGGTCACACAGCCTTTTCTTACCAAAATGAGTCTACAATTGAACCACGGGTCCATTGTACTGCCAGTTGCGATCAAAACATTTAGAGATTGAATTACATGCCCGTCTTTTTGCGTCTCGAATTCCTATCTACGGTTCTTGCGGGCAATGGCATAGCGACCGATAAGACATACAGGAAGGAGGTACCGACAGACACTAGAAAGATTGAAATCACAAGTTCCAGCTTAGTAGCAGTTGTCAGCTTACCATACGAAAACCCAGACGCGGGGCACATGTAATTCTACCCTGGCATATGCAGCACATTATATAATTTTTGCCGCATAGTCCTTCTGTGATTTTTGAACACTTTATCTTATCTCGTTCCGCTTTCGGTGGAATTCTTCGTCGTGTAAGGTTTGACCTGTTGTTGTGCACCTCCTTCGGAGTTTGTTCTTTCGGTTTATCTAGCTCCTCAAATCTCGTGATAACCAAGTGAGCCAGCTCGCCTTTTTTAGCAGACGGTTGCGATGCATAACATCATTTATAACATCCCTGAGGATGTTCCAATCGACCTCCGGAGGGAATCCAAAACGTCAGGAAAATAAAATTATTGTTCCAGCGATCACATCCTCTTCTTCTGAACTGCTTCCTGGAACTCGCATATTCTCCACTATTGGTAATCTGCGTTCAATTGCATCAATTGGGTCTTTCGGAAGAACGAGGTCTAGACGGTTCGCTGTTTGTGCCCCTTTGATTCTTGTTGGAAATCTGAAATTCTGCACGAGAAACAGATTTACCGTTAGCTTTTATTGTCTGGAATTAAAGGGATCGCGCGAACCGTTTACTGATAACTCGTCTGAGCCGATCAGTGGCGCGTTAAAACCTCCGGCTATCAGTGCGCTTTCTTTTTGGGCCAGTTCGTTCATTGAGCCGAACATGGCCTCATCAACCGCTAAAGATTGATTTGGCGGTCTACAAATAATCATGAAATGTATAGTGGGTGCAATCTCACAATAAGGAAGGTTTGTTGTGTCAATTTTAGAGATTAATTCCTCGGTGCGTCGTCCACCAAATGAGCAAACTACATGAAACCCTGTTATTGTAGGCTAGAGTTTGATGCAAATACGTCTGACTGGCATCCGGTCACCCGGTCGGTATCGGCCGCACTTACGAGTTTCATGTGCAGCATCCAAGTAACTATGTCGGTTAAGGGATCTTTTCTACGTGCATTACCCGTACGTCCGACAGCAAGTGGACTTTGATTCATTTCTCGTTACCTTTTCGTGGTGTCTATTTGCTCAAGTGACCGGTTTAGTTTCTGTCTCTAATTTTAAGTATTTTTTTCGGATTTGAATGGATGGAGAATATCATTTCAACAAACAAACTGTAGAGACGAGTTGGCAGACAGCGGTATCTCCCGCGGTCATAGCGATACGCAAGTAAAGTCCATCGCAGGTTCCCGAAGGAACCAAGGGGTTGTAGTAGTAAACAGATGTCAACTAGTCCCACGATTATTTCCTGCAAAAACTTCGCGATTTAGCGGAGAAGGCAGCTCCTGATAAACTGACGTATACTGTCCGCAAAAAAAATACATGTCTGGCAGCGTTGTTTGAAGAATTTGATGAGAATTTTCTGAATTTTCTACTATGTTTTGTAGAAAAACAGTAAATTCCAAAAAGGGTGGAAAATTAAGTTTTGAGTGTAGAAAAAGTTTGTTCATGCAAAATAAAAACGAGTAAATAAAACAGCACAAGTAGACTTACGCAATGTAAAGAACGGCTCTTACTGAACAACCCAAAGTACCAGTTTTAATTCGAAGATGATTTTACACAAGTTTCCAGTTGTTTTATGAGCTCGATATTTTTTGAAATATTTTGGAATAAGGCACTGAGTTCTGTACTTAATTGTGCCAGCTGAGACGTTCTATGAGTAGCATATTTCGTAAGCTCACATATAGAAATGCCGGTCATTGACTAATAAATGGCATTGTCAGATGCAATCTTAAACGTGTGGGAGCCCATTCCGCAGGCAAGGTGGAACACAAATTGGTGAACGGACTCGGCATGCACATAGCTCAGTTTTTGTACTATCAATTTTCCGGCAGTAAAATTCTGTCCACCAACACCGTCTTGCTTGACTTGTGATTTGGGGGAACCTTCTGTTTGTCGACACCACGACTTGCGACAAACGTAACGTTTCGTGAACACTGAGAATTTTTTCATTTCATCACATTTCTTTGTATATATCTAACTGCTTCTGCTCTTAAACTGTAACTGTCTGTCCCCTCTTGTAATAAAAGCAAGTTTCTCATTTAAACTATAGTGGTAGAATAAAAACATTTTGTTTTCGCATGCTAAAAGGAGGCCCGTAGCCTTTTGCACAAATCTGACTAGCAATCCAACTGGAGTCATTACCTGCTGACAATCTCCACGGCTAACATGGCCCACAGCCACTTAGCTGCATGCAATCCTCCGCAATCTCTTTGTCTCCCCTGTCCTTCTCTTATCGAACCCTTCTTCCCGAATCCCACGAGTCACTTGTACGAAAATACGAGCCCTGTTGACCGCTTGTTTAACTTATACCCCTTTCCTGTATAAATGAAATGGCCTGATGAGAATTAAGGGAATTAGAGGTTATTAAAACTGCAGAGGCCACGAGAAGCCTCGGACCGAATCCGGTTAAAGTGATGGCATAACTACCACTAAAGTGATAGTGGGTATCCCGCCTGTTAGGACGGCCAGCACGTGAGT
This sequence comes from Ligula intestinalis, assembly GCA_036362985.1. Classification (NCBI taxonomy): domain Eukaryota; kingdom Metazoa; phylum Platyhelminthes; class Cestoda; order Diphyllobothriidea; family Diphyllobothriidae; genus Ligula; species Ligula intestinalis. The sequence goes on from JAYGXS010000002.1 coordinate 95,198,924, forward strand.
CATAACTCGGGCCGTGCTGAGGGCAAGAGAACAAAGGAAGCTCACATGCCATCAGAGGCAGGCAGAACGGGACAAGAGCGTGACTTTCCAAGGGATGACACACGAGGACGCAAGGACAGCCGCCGGCTGGATTCTGAGGTCACGCCTAGCCTGGAGCAAAGCGCGCGTCAAGTGTCACACTGAGGACAACACACGATGGCCGCTCGCATGGGCCACCTGCAGAGGGACCAATAGGGAACAAAGACCGTTGGTCCTTCAATACGTTGCCACCGACACGAGGCTGCTGCTGGGGACACGAGATTCTGCTGCTAGTGACGCGAGACTGCTCCCGAGAGACCGCTGCTAACGGACACAGGACAAGCTGCCAGACATACAGAAGGCAGGGTAAATGTACCAGCAGGAACTGTGACAGTAAAGTATTATTTGCTATCCTGTCTGCCTTCCTTTTCCGACCAACAGCTGGGGGATATAACCAGTGTCGACGCAGGGACACTCAAGGTTATAACACCACCGCTTGCCCTCAAAGGCCAAACTAGTTACTCTGGCTGAAGTCAACCGGAATAAACTGTTATCAGTGGAAAAAGGGAAAGTATATGCCGTCTTCGGAACAACAACCGCGTCACAGCAAATATTCCTAGGTAGGAAAATTTTTGTTCCGGGATTTATAAATAACTCCTGGTAAGATACAGTAATAGGAATCTCCTCTAAATACGAATAACTGCGCAAAATGTCAGGAAGAGTAGATATGTAGTGACCCACCTCCGAACATATGCTGCAAGACTACTTGTCCGTGCGGACTAGCGGGGGCCAAGCCCGTTTAACCTAACCGACCAATCAGTTTAAAGATTGACTCACACATGATCACGCTGGTGGCGCTGCGACGACTCTTCACGATCTTACACTTTGGAGGCCGCCCTCGCGTCTCTGGGCGTGCTCTCATTCGGCTACCAACTTCTAAAAAATTCCACCATGAAGAGTATGGTCGCTCTAGAAATATATTTCGCCCTTTAACATGCGTGGTGTCTGCGAAGGACGAACCAAACTTTCACAAAAATAGACGACGCGATCGCTGTAACGAGAAATTGATTTGCCTGACGTTTCGGATTCTGTCAAGAACCCTTCGTCGGAGGTAACTGTAGAATGGGATGATACATGCACAGCCTAATCTGTGCATGAACCAACCTTTCCTTTGTAGCATTTCGGTGTTCTATTCGTGCACACGCCTTTTAGCGAGTTGAATGAAAAACCATTACTGGAACGCAATATCTTCAGGTAGTTTTTGCTTTAGAAAGACTCGTGTTTTCCAGCAAATTAAGCGCCATTTTTGCCAGACAACCTTTAGAAATGACTGCCGTTCACCGCTCTGATATGGCTAGGCTGTAGGTCAAACAGCCCAGTCGCCAAGTGCCCGCCGTTTATCGGCTATTACTGCCCTCTTCGGTGATTATGATTGCTGATTTCGTCAGCCCCCATAGCACAAGCCAGGAAAAAGGTTGGCATATGCTGTTTTGCCGGGCGTTTTTTGATTGGCTGAGGGCCGCCAGCCATCGGCAAATCAGGACAGAGGACAGTGTCATTGCGTGTTTTCCACGTGGACATTCTTTCTCGTCCGCGCCAGCCACTGATACAGGGAATTTGAAGCCACATTTTCCGTGCTACCTTGTGTATTCCGAGTAGTAGTAACTGGCCTAACTGCGGAGATAACATTTTATTGTACACTGGCCGAAAATGCGCGCGCTAGCCGCCTTGGCTTCTTCTCTCTCTCTCGCTAGCGTTACGTTAGTTGCTGTTCATATTTTTCCCAAGAATTATACACTCCTGAATATCGGAAAATTGGCATCCCAAGAAATATAATTTGGCAAAAGAAGTTTCTTGGGAAACGCTAACAAAATGCATTGTGAATTTTCGACGCTGTAACACCGGGTTGTCATCAGACATAGGCAGGAAGACATTGCAGAAAAAGACAAAGGAGAATAGGCTGACCACTTTCGGCTTATTAGCGGTCGTCAGATAGTCACACCCAACTCAAGTGTTTCCCCAGCAATGGGTGTATCGCAGGGAGTTAAGTGAGTTAAACCCAGCAACTGCGATCTTCAGGCCATGGTTATTTAGTAGAGAAGAGAATTCAATGAAGGCCGGAGTATTGGGAAGAGTATATTGTGTACACAAGGGAAAGGAGAATAGCTGGAAGAAGTCTGACTTGGGAGACCACGTCCGCTCAGGAGATTGACCGGGTCCCAAGTGCGAGTTTGAAAGCAGTCAGGCCAGTAGACAGAGATAGAGCGTTCATTGGCTGGGTCGGCTTTGAGATTTTGGGCAAAAAAAACAGCTTGCGTGGGGAACGCATGCAAGCTTGCTATTTGACGCTTGGCCCAAACCGCATAGATGCAGGAACTGTGATTGGCTGATCGAGACGTCGAAAAACCGAATCGGTGAGCCTTTGGGAAAGTGCACTTCGACGCGATCTAGTCGGGCAGACATCGTGCGGGCAACGACCCACTACTGGTGCCCCGCCCTAGCGTCTTGTCGGTTTTTGATCGGGAATATACAGTGGCAGATAGGCATACATCGATCGAGTGGGAGCTCCAAAGGTACCATGAACGGAAGAGTGTGTCCGCTAACTGACCGGTATACGCCTCTCTGCCAATTCTAAATATTGACACTAGAAGGGTAAATTTATCTACAAGACAAAAGCATCGAAACGGGGTGGTAAGAATAAAACAGCGTAAGTCCACTTTTCTCGGCTATGTTGCCTTGCCCAACCCATCGTTACGTAAGGGATTAACATATTCTTAAACGGAAGCTCGACCTTCTTAGCTTCCAAAGCAGCCACTATAGAATCAACCAGATACTCACCATGCAAGGGTTTTCTTCTTGACTTCTCTGACTCTGTATCCAGCAGCTATGCGTGCTTCAAACCCAATGATAACAATATCAAGGCAGTACGTTACTATTGAGCAAAAGAGTGAACGATAAACCATGCACAAACCTCAGTACAAAGTCAAGAACGAAAGGAGTGGTCAAATTGCCTGACTCTATACAAGGAATGAAACATGTTCGACAGCAATGTCACTCGGGGCAAAACCAGTCTTGAGGGAGCATGTACGTGTTAGTGGGAGAAGCGGCGACCATAACTTTTATGTGATTTCAGGAGGCAGTTCCTGTGAGCCAAACATTATTGCTAAGGCCTCCTTATCTAGTTGCGAATAATTTGTTGCCGCCTGTGACATAGTTCTTGATGCAAAGGCAAGCGGCAGCTCCGCACCTGAAGGCATTCGGTGCATGAGGACTGAACCCAGGCCGTAAGGAGACGCATCGCATTTCATTATAAGAGGCTTTTCGGGGTCATAATGAATCAGGAAAGAGGATGAGGTAAGAGCGGTCTTTGCCTTTTCAAAAGCACGTTGTTCGATCTCCAACCGATTCCAGCAACGATGTTTTTCAAGTAATCGATAAAGGGGTTTCAGAAGTGCAGCAGACTGATTTATAAAGCGACTAAAATGGGTAATCAACCCTAGGAATGAACGCAATTGACTGACATTTTTGGGACATGGCGCCGTCGTTAAGGCTTTGAGCTCATGGTCAAGTGGATGGAGGCCAGTCTTATCCACCTTAACACCGAGGTATTCCACTGAATCAGCCAAGAAAGTGCACTTATCTCTCCTGAGTTTGAAACCTACGTCTTGTAGACGTGTTAACACTACATTTAGAGTATCCAGATGACTATTTTCGGACGGGCCGGTGATGAATATATCATCGAGATATGCTCAAACGGAGGTATGCCCTTCACGAGGTTATCCATCAAGCATTGAAATAAACCAGGAGCAGAACTTACTTCAAAGGGTAGTCTTTTGTATCGAAATAATCCCCGGTGCGTATTGATGGTGGTAGCTTCTCGGAATTCCGTATTGAGAACGACCTGGTTGAAGGCGTGCTTCAAGTCCAAAATTGTAAATTGTTCACCGCCTGAAAGTGATGCATACAGGTCCTCGATGCGTGGGAGAGGATAAGGATTAAGTTTGGTAGCTGAGTTGATAGTCAGCTTGTAGCCCCCACAAATACGCACGGAACCGTCGGATTTAATAACAGGAACTATTGGGGCTGCCCATTCCGAGTACTGTATAGGCTCAATAATGTCAGCCCTTTGTAGTCGATCTAATTCTTCTTCGACCTTCGGTGCCACTGCACAGGGAACTGAACGGGCCTTGAAGGACCGTGGCTGGAATTCATTTTGGAAATGAAATTTGATGGGTGGACCACGGTAGTGCGAAGCAGAGTCGTCCTGAAATAATTCTTCATGGCTCATTACCAAGGAATCAAGAGCGGGGTTAACCCCAATTTGACGTACGTAGGATAGCACAGAAGGCACACATTTTATCCAGTTCCGTCCGAGGAGATTTGGTTGTTGGCTTCCTCTGACAACGTGAACCGGCAAGAAACGGAGCTTGCCATCATGTTCAACTTCAACCGTAAAGACCTCTCGAATGGCTACGCCCTGCCCCGTATAACTACGAAAAGTAGAGCGAGCTGGAAGGAGATGGGGAATTTTCCTAAGAGAGGCTGAACCAGCTAGGCGATTATGCCGAGCGCGAACTATCCCGACATCACGTGCGGGCCTACATAGCAGCATGTCTGCTGCTAAAACGGCACTTGGACCGTGGCTGGCTCTCCTGCTGGTCGTAGGCTCGACAAGTCAAATCTCTGTTCATCTATTCTCCTTTCTCTTGTGTACACAATATATTCTTCCCACTACTTTGGCCTTCACCGACTACTATCCTATTAAGAAACCATGGTCTGAAGATCGCAGTTGCTGGGTTTAACTCACTTAACCCCCTGCGATAAGCTAAAAGCCACCTGTATTGCAGCCGGTGGCGGGGGGGGTATATGAGTGATCCTACCTCAGACCTCAGTGGATCGAGGAGGAATCTGATCACACGGAGGTGGGAAAGGCAGATAGAGCCCATGAGAAGGAGCAGTTTTAGCCTGACTCTCATGCCACAGAAGGACCCAAGTTATCCAATCAGCTAGCTGCCTTGCGAGCCCCGACGTTTTTCGCGTTGTGATTGGTTCAAGCTCGTTAAATTTACTAGGGTGAGGAATGTGCTGAATCGCCAAGAGACAGGGAACCTGAGCATTTACATCGCTATCTCTCTCTCTCTCTCTCTCTCTCTCTCTCTCTCTCTCTCTCTCTCTCTCTCTCTCTCTCTCTCTC
>JAYGXS010000002.1:95216686-95226857 GCA_036362985.1 Ligula intestinalis
AATGTGGCAAAATGCAACCTAATGCGCTTTGGTAGAACCAGCACTATGCCTCGGAGGGTGTATTACCTGAATCACACGCCGCTGCCAGAGGTTGAGGCTCAGAAAGACCTGGGGGTGTGGTTCACGCCTTCACTGAAGCCATCACTCCACGTCCTGAAAGTGGCTAAATCCGCAATGTCGAGCTTGTATCTAATCAAGCGAGCCTTTGCTAAGTTTGACAAAGCTGTATTTGGCAAGGTATTCGGCACGTTCGTGCGACCTCAACTGGAATTTGCCATCCAAGCCTGGAGACCTTGGACAGCCAAAGACAAAAAAAACCTTGAAAGGGTACAAAGACGCGCAACAAAATTAGTACGAGGACAACGGAACCTCCCTTATGAGACCCGATTGGTAAATCTTGACTTGTTTCCTCTGGATTACAGGCAGATACGTGGGGACCTAATCCAGGCATTTCGCATGTTGCGTGGTCAGGATTGCTGCCTCCAAACAAATGACTTCTTTGAGCGGGCCACCACCTCTAGGCTGCGAGGACACCCCCTCAAATTACGTGTGACTGGGGCAAGACTTGACCCAAGAAAATTCTTTTTCTCTAAGAGGGTAATCCAGGCATGGAATGCTCTTCCTGCGGATATTGTCATGTCCCCTTCCGTGGATGTCTTTAAGGCAAACCTAGACCGATATAATGAGTATCGTCACGATTAAGTACTCCAAATCCAATCACTGAACTATTCCGATTCTAAAAATTGAAGCGCTCTACATCGAAAACCTGAAATTCTAGAAATGCTATAAATATATACTAATAGTAATTTGTAAGTAGTATTATTATTATTAGTAATTAACAAAATGAGTCTCTGCCATTATCTACCTATGTTGTCTCTACTCACTATGCGATCTGCGCCGATCGTGTCTGAGGACGCACCTATCGCACCTATGGTCCTAGGCTATGCGGCCCTGTCACACCCTTTCTCGTATCGACCGACTGCTGACAACGTGGTAGGTTCCTCGGCTCTTGACACAGCAAAGGCGTATCATGGTCGCATCTCCGGTCTTCGGGACGTTCTCGTGACTCCGAGGTCTCCTCCTCGTATGGTCCTTCGGGTGTAGATATTACTCGTCATGGACGCCATGGCTACCGTCAACATTCACAGAAGCACCATGCCCCTATCATTCACATGCTTCCCCACGAGCGACAGTTTTTCTCCTAAAAACCAAAAATGACATTCCATTTTGAATTATGAGCCAGCCTTAGGAGTTTTTTCACTGTCTGCTATTCTTCCTCAGTTACACTGCTGGCTCGTGTAATCTGAGTGTGAGTTTTTTACTTGAAACAAGCGAGTAGTCGTTTGAAATTGTGTCAACGACTTCTTTAGAATGTTCGGCTTTGCCGATGCATTTCTTAAATCCTATGTACCAAGAAGGAGTTCAAAGGCGTTTGCCTATATTTCCTTTAATAAATTTGACTTGACTTGACTTGATATTTGCAGCCATCTCCTGAACAAACATTTTGCCAAAACGATGCCGAAAACGTTCACTTGTCAACTTGAGTTTTAAGCTGTTTACTTTCGATTTGCACCATCACTGTTTGTTGCTTTTTATATATTTGAGGCGATTAAAACTAATTGAATTTATTAATCACGCTGAGTTCAGAAGATGTTTAAATTGCCAGAGTTTTTCTATTCCAGGCAATGCTGTTACCGACTCAGATAAGGCCTCCACAAAGATACAACAATGACGTCTTCAAGAATATAATTTGGTCAGTTTCTGACGGGGATGTCACGAACACCCTGGGTAGTTGACGGCGGATAACCAACTCTTCTGCTTATTAAAACAGCATTCCGTGAAAAAATAGGGGTGCAACAAGATCCTCCTTATTTTGGCAAGGAAAAAAGTACAATACTTAGCCAGTTTTTGCTCAGGAACATACATACGTTAAACTGTGAGTTAACATGCCTTTCGTTTGAGGCTTTGCGCTGTTTTCTGCATCAAGCACATAATCAGGACCAATCAGAGCTGAGGAGCTTTCTGTGTGGCCACAATCAAGCCGGGCCGGCGCTGTCGAGCGTACACTGTCGCGGCAGGCAACGTGGCGGCTCATGCACGTGCTTTTTGTGTGAGATGACTCATCGTGGGAATTGAAGCCCTCCCAACGGCCCACTACACTGTCCATGTTCGTGTATTGTCCAGACCAGGCGCGCAGTCGATAAACGCTCCGTCAGACGGCGCCATCAGGTCTTCTGCCTAGAAGGACGTCTAAGAAAGGGGTTGCGTCTCTGCCGTTTCCACCTCAAACGTAAAAACTTGCTCTAGGGCTGGGCTTGATTCACAGAATTTGATAGGGCACCTACGCCTGTTGTGGCGATAGCAAGGATATAATCGACCGTAAGCGACCGTAATGCGCCTTAACGTATTGAGCTGATCCTTTAGTTTATATTTTCCCAGTTTGTCGATGAAGACACCAGCTAAGAGGAATCCAAGCGGCAGGCTCAAAGCAGAGCCATCTATTTGTCTGCATCGTTGGTTGTCAACTAGGAATTGCACATTTATTGTGCACCTTTCATGGCGTAAAATTCACGAGCCAAGTAGAAAAAGAGCACCGGCTGCCTTTCCTTGATGTTCTCGTCAAGCGAAAACTCAATGCTGAAATTGAGATGACAGTTTACAGAAAGGCAATTAATGCCACACAAATCCTTAGCTATCACAGCAACCATCCGGTGGCTCACAAACGAAGCTGTCTGAGAAAGCTCTTTAAACGGATTCAAGCTCATTGTAGTAGGCTGGTGAAAAAGGCACGCAAGATCCGATATCTTCCTAACTAGCATATGCAGAATGGCTATCCGAAGGCATTTATAAGCCGATGTTTAGGCGTTCGACCTCGGATGACCCTAACAGAAGCACCACCGAGGATATGACAGGCTCTGCCATAAATCAGGGACGTCTCACAAGCGACTGAGTGTATCGTTGCAGAACTAGGTTTTGGAATTGCACACCCACTCAAAACTAAAATACGCAGCAGGGTGGTGATAATCAAGGGTCTTCTCTCCATTCGCCTGTAAATGCTCTTAGATATACATCGGTTGGCCCAGTGCGTTCATTAGAAACCGATTTTTACCCCTCATTGTTATCTGAACCACAGCAAGGAGATCATCAGCACATGACGCTTGCGGTGGTTTGTAGGAATTTCAGTTTGCTCTTCATTTTGTGAATTGTTCAAGGAAATTTCTCTATGATTGCGATTACTGTGGCTTATTTTATTCATGGCGAATGGAGGACCTTTTTTGCTGAAAATGTTGGAAGGATGTTTTCAAAATAAAGCGTATCTCTCTCGCTCTCAATCGCAAAGAGCAATCTTCGGTAGCATATTGCAGCCCATATTCAAAGTTTCCTTGCGAATACACAGGCCAAACTGAACGCAAGCTTCGGTCGTAGGTACGTGGCTGTGCGACGGACGACTAATTGTGTTGGGATTATTTCGAACAGGCGGTCCGAGTGGACTTTCAGGTCAAGTCGTCGGCCTGCCTACAGACAATGAAGGCGAGCGATGTGCACGCGCCCCTGCCAGGTCACCCAATGCGGCCAGGATCAACGGGCCAGATGGCCAACCAAGCCTCTAGGCGAATGAGGGTACAATCTGATTGGTAGCATCTATAATCTTCCATATCATAGAGTCCCTGTCAAGGGACACAACAAACGACTTCCTTTCTCTTACGACCTTGTTCGTTGTTCTCCCTGCTGAACTGACACAAAGAGACTGGCGGCAGAAATCCAGCCCGGGAAACCATTATAACAATTGGCAACACAGGACTCACTATGGCTATCTCCGCGGAACAATTGTTAGCTATCATGCAACAACAGCAAACTCAGTTTGAAGCAGTTCAACTGAAAATGGCGGAATCAATAATGCAGAAGTTCAGCCTGCATTCCCCTGCTCCAGAATCCTCTGGGAAACAGTCCACGACAGCAGACGCAGCTGCTGCCTCCATCACCGAGTTTCATCATGATTCCGACTTCGGCGTGACAGTTGAGGCGTGGTTTAAGCGTTGGGAAGAAATTTCCCGTGTGGAATTTGCCGAGACTGATGATGCATGGGAGGTGCGCCTGCTATTACGCAAACTGGGCACCAAAGATCATGAGCGGTACACGGATATCCTTCTGCCAAAAAACCCTCGTGACTTCACTTTCGACGAGATCGTCAAACGCCTGTCAGATATGTTCAGCGAGAAGTCCTCTTTGTTTAGCATTCGATACCACTGTTTCAAGCTGGTCAAGAACGAGACAGATGATTTTCTGACACTCGCCAGTATTGTCAACCGAGAGTGTGAAAGGTTCAAGCTCCAAGCGATGACAGAAGATCAATTCAAGTCTCTCACCTTTGTGAGTGCCCTGCAGTCACCTCGTGATGCGGAAACCAGGACTCGCCTGCTCTCCAAAATTGAGCAGGACCCAGACTCTAATCTGTAGACATTGACGGCCGAGTGTCAGCGACTCAAGAATCTTAAGCATGATTCTGCCATCGTGGAGCAACCCAGTTCCTCCTTTGCCATCAACAGCGTTCAGGCTGTCACCCGCGCGAGGTCGATGTCTCCACCATCAGCATGCTGGCAGTGTGGTGACTGGCATTTTGTTCGCTTCTGTCCATTTAAGAAGCACGTATGTCAGAAATGCCATAGACGAGGACATGAGGAAGATTACTGCCCGGTAGACCAAGCCCGAAAATCAAGCGCAGACAATAACAAGACGAGGCGTCCCAATAACCCTTCATCTTACTCCGGTCTACAGTGTCCCTCAATAAGAGCCCCTTTCAAGACTGAATTTGAGGCACAGAGGAAGTATCTTACAGTTAGCATCAATGGCAAGCCTGTATATCTTCAGCTTGACACAGCCTCGGACATCACTCTTATCTCCAAACGCACCTGGCAGATGCTTGGACGGCCTCCGATGATCACATTGGATAAAAAGGCTATAACTGGGTCCGGAGGGTTTCTCCGACTCCTGAGTGAACTGGAATGTGACGTTTCCTTCGATGACAGCCAATTCAAAGGAAAGTGCTACATCACAAATTGTCCGAACTTCAACCTACTTGGTCTCGACTGGATCGAGAAACTCGGTCTACTGGACGTGCCACTTAACTGCCTTTGTAAAAAATCACTATCAACCGGGCCAAGTCCTGCCAAATTGAATCAGCCGGCGGCAAAGCTTATCTCGACTATACAGGAGAAATTCCTCCCTGTTTCGCCTCAACCCTCTAGACGACCAGGACGGAATAAAACGCAAACGGTTCCGTTGCTGGTGAACAAGCGTCTAAAATCCTACAATTAATCTAAAACAAGGGATACTTGCTTACTTGTTATGGCTGTGATCATGCCTGATATAGCCGGCCTAAATGATGTCACGAACAGTACCTCTCCACGCGTGGCGATTGGCGGCAGCGGATTTCGAAAGCTACACCCAGTCCCTTCTCCAGCGACGGAGGCCGAAGATAGAAGGTCCAAGAACTGCTTCCATGTCTTGACGGACGGTGTCTAGCCAAGTCTTCAGTTGCCCTCCTCTTCGACGTTTCCAGGTGGGCTGCGGTGCCGGGTCGAGGGCAGCATAGGTAAGCTCGTGGGGCAGACGACGGAGAACGTGTCCAAACCACCTCAGTCGCCTTTCTTGAATGGCCTGAGATATCCTCGTGATACGATCGCAGCGGATGCGGACTGTCTCATTTGAGATGAAGTCACTATACTTAACTCGCAGGATCGTCCTCAGACACTGGTGGTCAAAAACCTCCAGTCTTCGCTCATCTTCAGCGCGCACAGCCCAGAATTCACATCCATAGAGGAGGACTGACCGGATGGATTCACGGTATACACGAATCTTCGTGGCGATGGAGATGTCACGTCAGATCCATAGGCGCTTTCGAAGGATTGAGAAAACCCAGCGAGCAGCATCGATACGGGAGACAATGTCGTCCTTGCTCTGCCCATTCGGTAGCAGCCTCGCCCTGAGGTATTTAAAGCTGTCTAATCATTCAAGTTGATGGCCATTAATCCCCACGGGTGCCTTTTCCTGGTCAGGGATGCAGCTCGAGAACAACTTCGTCTTTCTGGAATTTATGGACATGCCAACCGACATAGCGATCTAATTTAACCGCGACACTACCGACTGTAGACCACCAAAGCTTAAGGCTAACAGCGCAATATCATCGGCGTAGTCAAGGTCAGTCAGTCGGCGTCCGGGTGCAAGTTCAACACCGTCCTCTTCATGTAGGGCTTTGCCGAGAATCCAGTCAATGACGTAGTTAAACAGAATGGGCGAAAGGACGCAGCCCTGTCGGACACCAGACCGGATATCGAACGACTGAGAGAGATTGTTGTGGACCAGGACTCGTGCTTTGGTATACCGATAGTAGGCCTTACTCATCGCAATGAGTTTGGTCGGCAATCCATCCAGTTCCATTATTCGCCACAGGGACCCACGATGGATGGAATCGAATGCGGCGGCAAAGTCGACGAAGCAAACGGCCGTCGGTTGCTGGTAGCTATGGCAGAATTCTAGAGTGCACCTCAGTGTGAAGATTTGATCCGCACATCCACGCCCAGCTCGGAATCCGGCTTGGTTGGGTCGTGTCCTGGAGTCACGTACAGACTGGAAGCGCCTGAGAAGAACAACAGCGAGATCTTTGCGGCAACATCGATAATACCTATGCCGCGGTAGTTCTCGCATCTTGTCTCATCTCCCTTCTTTTGGACAGGCACAAGGATACCTGAGCCCCAGTCATCGGGAACGGTCTCTTCTCGCCACGCCTGTACAATCACCTCATGGAGCCGAGGAGCCAGGGTGTCGACACAGAACTTGTAGATATCTGCAGGAATACCGTCCTCTCCGCACGCCTTGTTGTTGCGTAGCCTCTGCATTGCATCGGTAACTTCATCTTCGGAAGGGATGTCACACGACACTGCGTAGGCAGGAGAGGATTGAAACTCCGCTGTGGAGGAGAGGGAGGGTGTGATGGGTTGTTCGTCAAAGTTGAGTAGGTGCTCGAAGTGTTCACGCTAGCGATCGACCTTGGTCGAGTTGTCGGCAATAAATCCTCCATTCACATCGCGAACAGAATCACAGAGTCGGGGGCTTACCACTAACCTGGCGCATGATTTGGTACAATTGTCGGGTGTCACCAACATTAGAAGCCTGCTCCATAGAAGTCGCCGTTTCGGACCAATACTTCTGCCGTTCATCTCTAGCCGACTTTGCTGTCAGCTTTCGAATTTGGCGGAAGGAGGCATCGTTCCGGGACCTGGCTCGAGTCGTCTCGGCCGATAGCTGCAGGGTTCTTCCGCTGATCCAGTCACTGCAGCGCCGCTGAGTGAATCCGAGAATCTTCTCAGCTGCCCTATAGATGGATGTCTTCAGTGATGGCCACTTGCTACTGCCCTCGTTGTCAGCCTGGGTCATATGACGGGACTGGATTTCTGTGCGTAGAGCCTCGGTTGTGTTGGTTTGCCGGAGCTTTGCGACATCAAGGCTTCTCGCTCGTGGCAGTTTGGGCACAGGTGAGAGGTGAACCTTCAGGCGCGTGCGAACAAGAACATGGTCAGACCCGTGGACGTTACCAGTTTCGGCACCTCGCATCGACCTGCTATCGTGGACCCAGCTGCAAAACCGTGAACCAACGAGAATGCAATCGATCTGACTGGCGGTACGGCCATCGTTCGAATACCAAGTCATTAGATGTTTGTGACGATGCTGAAATCATGTGTTGGTAACAAACAGTCGGTTCTGTTCGGCAAACTGCAGCATCCTCCCACCATTGTCCGTTCGAGAGCCAAGCCCAAAACGACCAAGAATGTGGCTGTTTGTCGGGTCACCGGGCCCAGTCCGGCCATTCCAGTCCCCGGCAACAATTAGCAGATCTCGACGAGGGAGTTGTTCAGCTAGCTCCTACAGTTGCGAGTAGAAATTATCTTTGTCTTGCTGTTCAGCCGCCGATGTAGGTGCATACACAGATACGACAGAGATGTCCGTAAAATGACCTTTTTGTCGAACATAGGTCATTCGGTCGTTGACTGGTTCCCATGCTAGTAGTGCACGGCTAGCTTCTTCCGAGAGGGCAATAGCCACACGGTGTCTACCAGATGAGTCACTCGGACCGCTGTGATACAAGGTGAAATGAGAATCGACCCCCGGGATTTTGATTTCTCGGGCGCCTGAGTCGGGGAGTCGGACCTCTGACAAGCAACCAACATCCACGTGATATTCATGGAGACTGTGCGTTGTCAGACTTTGAATACCAGGTTCCAGAAATGTTCGCACATTCCAGCATCCAATACCAAGAGTCCGTTTTTTTGTTTAGCAGTCCAGCTTGCATATTATTCGCCCGCACCACCGGACAAGGGTTGCGGAGCGCGGTGGTTCCCGCGAACGCCGTAGCATGGGTCGTAAAATCGTAAGTTGACATGTTCATGAGGTTTCTGGGGAATTTTGAATACAGGCGGGTCCCCAATGGCCGCTCGGATTCTTTGTTCGAGGTTGTCTCCTCTAGCACTTTGGCTCAAGAACCTAACCACAAGGCAGTGGTGTTGGTGGCAAGCAAACCTATTTAATGGTGGTTCACGCTCGCCATGTCACAGTGTCATCATTGGGCCTTGCGGCATTTTATAAGGCAGTCGGTGCGCCATACCTCAGCCCACCGCGCCCTTGTAACACTGTCGCTGCTGCGTCCACGACTGCTTATTCGCCAGACCCAGGAGCCTGCTTATCTAGCAGCTAACCTTCACTGAAGGCCGCGCCACTATCCGCCACCCGTGGACGCGCCAGGTAGCCTGCAGCTTGGCTAACGGGTAACCTTCCTTTTCCGGGTGACCCGCCTTCATCTGACTGATGTGTTGGGATGTGTTGGGATTATTCCTAACAGGTGGTCCGAGAGGACTTTCAGGTCAAGTCGTCGGCCTGCCTACAGACAATGAAGGCGCGCGACCTGCGCGCGCCCCTGCGATGTCACCCAATGCGGCCAGGACCAACGGGCCAGATGGCCAATCAAGCCCCTAGGCGAAGGAGGGCACAATCGGATTGGTCGCATCCATAATTTTCCATATCATATAGTCCCCGTCAAGGGACGTAATCAACGACTTCCTTTCCTCTCATAATTCATCAAAAACTGGCTATGTGAACGCCCTCTTCACTAGCTATTTGGTTCCCACGATATAGGCTGGAGAACTACTCGGCTGCAGCGTCCAGAACGTAATAATTTATTTGGCTAAATGCCCTCCTGTTAGCAAGGCTCTTACCCCACAGTTCGGAAAACTGACTTGTTGCGTTCCAACAAGCCACCTTTCATCTACACAGCCAGCATGTTTTTACAAGAATTTGGCCAGAGCATGCCACGCTGTACCTTTCTTGTGCTCATCTACTCAAAGGCTATCGTCACGCCTCCGGCGCAGACAGGAGAACGCCGATGAAATATGGGTTTAGCCCAGCCATGTGCCTCGCACGTGTCGCCCGGCATGACGCGTGCCTGTAGTGGCCAATCCGGAGACAGCTGGTGTGGCCATTTTTTGCATGCGCATTTAATGCTCTAACTTGCCTAATCAGAGCCACGAAAGTAAAAACAACGGGCGAGCAATTTCCGTGACCTTTGCACCTTCGCCATTTTGTTCCCCTCCCCATTAACTCACACAGCCACGAAATGAACTTCAGTAGTCTAAAAATTGCATACTTTCGATTGCTTGTTGCTGATAGGCGTTAACGACTCTTGTGGAATTTCAGATAAATTACCGCTTGATGTGTTGATGTGTACTGGCCTTGCTTCAGCCATTTGCAGCCCAAGACCAATCGCTGACGCATGGCGCCTTTAGCCTGCCTGCGCGCCCACGGCTAGGCTAGGCGCTAACTGTCCTTGACCGACGCGCACATACTCCTCAGCGCGAATGCGCGCTCAGGCTAGCCAGCGTTAGCCAACCTCAAGGTCATGCGCACGCGCTAGTCTAGACATCAGCAGCCCCATTGGCCCCCGGGACAAAGCATTCGCCAGCGGTTCCTGATGCTCTAGTCACTCCGGAATTGATGCCCTAGCAACCGGACTGCGGGCATCTGCGAGTCAACACTCTTTCCATCTATTCTCCCTCCTGTGTACACAATAAACTCTTCCTTCTACTCTCGCCTTCCCAAGACTTCTCCTATCTCCTAAGGAAAC
>JAYGXS010000002.1:95227257-95247955 GCA_036362985.1 Ligula intestinalis
GCAGTTGGAGACCATAAGACGATTATTAGACGGGGATGGCAGATTTGAAGAATTCCATTGACCTTATTATGAACAATTCGCGGTTTCGGTGGGATTCAAAGGCACGTCAACAAGGGAAGGCTTGAGTACAGCTAACACTCTGTCAACTGAGCTACGAGGCTCACCTGGAGCCGTGAATTTAATCACACTTGGGTCGATTTATCCAGCCAGCCTGGCGCACGTATGGAGTCCACCAAAACTTAGTAAGCTGACTGCCCAGCTTACCTGCAGCGGCCAATCCGGACACAGTTTGCGAGCATTTTTTGGCGTGCACAAGTAATGCTTTAACTTGCCTGCTTAGGGCCACGAAAGTAAACAACGTGAAAGCAGTTTCCGTGACCTTTGCACCTTCACCATTGCGCCCCCCCCCCCATAAAAACCCACCCAGCCAAGAAATAACCAATATTCTAAAAATCGCATGTTTTGGATTTCTTGTTACTGAGTGGGCGCTTACGACTCTAGCGGCATTTCGGACAAAGTACCGTGCTTTGCTCAGATTTTTTGACACATGTTTAGTTGCTATTTGGATGGTCGATGGCCCAAGTTAATTTCACATTAACTGCCAACATAACCGGGGTTGAAGATCAGGGGTTAAGGTATTCACTCCCTCAATACCAACGGTTTAAGAGCTTTCATCGGCCATATTATCTCCCCTATCCCCGATGTCCTGTTGCGCCGTTGTGCAACTGGACTACTGCACATCACAGTATTCAGGAAAGCCACCAGCAAGAAGCAAATACCACACGGCAACAGTAGTCACCCTCTGTCTCACACACGTAGCGGCGTTCGTACTCTTCTCCAAAAAGTTGAAGCACATTGCAGCATGCCATCCGACAAGGTAGCGTAACAACTATATCTTCGTGACCTCTTTCGAGGTAATGGATGCCCGAATTCTTTTATCAACCAAAGCAAGCACCGAGTGGGTCGACGAGGGGCAACGGAACAGTAGCCCGATGTCTGGATGACTATTCTCTTCATAAAAGGAGTTATCGACCGGTGTTGAGGCTAAGTCAGTTAACCCTAACAGCTACGATCTTCCAGGCCCATGGTTCTTTTAGGCGAGGAGAGAGAAGACGATGGGAAAGCCAGATTGTTAGGAATGGTGTATTCTGCAACAGGATAAGAGAATAGATAGAAATAGTTTTTAGCTCTCGGATGACCGCAGTCCGGCTGCCAGGGCGTCAATTCCGGAGTGACGAGGGCATCAGGAATCGCCGGCGCATGCTTTGTTACCGTAAGCCAATCAGGCGGCTACTGTCTAGACTAGTTCGTGAGGCGACCTTGAGATGGGCCAAGGTTGGCTAGCGTGAGCGCGCGGTCACGCTGAGGCGTATGTGCGGGTCGGTCAAAGACAGTTAGCGCCTAGCCCCATGGGCAGTGGGCGCGCAGGCAGGCTAAAGGTGCCCTGCGTCAGCGGCTAATCCTAGGTTCCAAGTGGCTGCAAAAGGCCACTACAGAGTCTCCGAAGCAGTCTCTTGCTTGTTACAACCCACTGGAGTAGGCATAACCCATTGACCTCGGGCGACAATACGCCGCCGAGTGATGCAACTTAAAGACAGGGTGCCCCTTCTAAGACTAAATAAGTTGCCACGATGTAGACTGCAATAACGTCGGAGAAAGAGGGCGTGAATTGCAAACCCGCCTACAAGAACACCAAGTGGCGGCTCGGAGACTAGACCCAATTTCGCAGCTTGCAACAACTTCAATCTTCAAGGAACGACCATCGTAGGCCGAGGAACCTCAAAAGCGGAAAGACTGACGCTTGAGGAGTGGTACTCGGACGCCAACCCCGTCAACTAGCATGGGGATGGTACACAACACTAACTGCGGTCAAGCCATGCTAAAATCCACACAGAGGGCCAAGCAGCGAACGATCTAAAATCGACCACTCCATGGTCAACGCATACAGTCACAACTGTAAATTGCTAATCGATAAAGTCAGTTTACGCTTTGACAAAGGACAGCCGGCCCTGATGTCCGAAGCGTCAGCAAACAAACATACTCATTCATGTAAGCACAATATGATTGATGATTATATTGGCTTAATTTCCCGACGATTGGATGATCGTCACTGAACATGTACTTCATTTGGAAATTCGGTGAAAGTTTGACAGTGGGGGGGGGGGCATTAGCACACTTTTCAGCCCCGAAAAGGTAGCAGACACTGGGCGACCACAAGACGATTATTAGGAGGGGGACAGATTCGCATAGATTCAACTGACCCAATTATGAAAAATTCGGAGCTTCGATTGGAACTAAGAGGCTCACCGCGAGCTTTGAACTTATTCACGCTTGGCGCCATTTGCCCACCCCGCCTACTGGAAGTATGCGATCCACCAATACTAATACAGTAGGCTGACTGCCGCGGGCAGGATTTCTTAAACACTCAATCTAGAAGCCACCAGCATTCGGTAGGGATCCGGATATAGTACCGTGTTCTTTTCGCCGCATACTTACGGTTCTGTTTAACAGTAAATATGCATCGTCAACGTTGACTTAAGCTTTACTCACTTTTAGTTGTCACTTGAAATAAATAAATTTTCGAAAAAGTACCTTTACCGCCTTTTTTCGGAATGTTTGATTTGAAATGTGGATTTTGTGAGCTTAAGAAACGCCATATTAACGCTTCCCATGATTTCTGATCCAGTTCTAGATGGTATCTTTGACATCTCCCTATTTTTATACCGATGACTCACTGATGCTGATCTATAACCCTCTATAACATGAAGCTCATCTTCAAAGATTTGCACGAATTTAATATTATTGGATTTACCTACACAAAAATGACTGACGTTCTCGGATCAGATGGTGGGCGTAAATTGGATCGTTCCTTAGCCGACATGGTTGCGAGGATTTTGGACTTTCTCCCTTCCAACACTAGTAACCAGTTTCGTCGATGTTTGGGCATGAGAAATTTCCGGCACATCCTCGAAGGGCGAGTGCAGCAGCATACACTAATTGAA
This sequence comes from Ligula intestinalis, assembly GCA_036362985.1. Taxonomy (NCBI): domain Eukaryota; kingdom Metazoa; phylum Platyhelminthes; class Cestoda; order Diphyllobothriidea; family Diphyllobothriidae; genus Ligula; species Ligula intestinalis. The sequence goes on from JAYGXS010000002.1 coordinate 95,230,260, forward strand.
AATGGATACCCGGAAAGGTTCATCCTCAGCAATATTAGAGAGCGCGCCAAAAAGCCTGCCACCTTCACTGCAAAAAAGAAAAGACATGTTCATAAGACTGCCTTTCTTAGGCGATGCAACCAGCGAGCTGGTCAGATGACGCTTTCCCAGTGGCGAACTTACGGGTGCTCTTCGTGAACTCTCCCCTCCTACGATTGGGAGGTAAAGACCGACTTCCGTTGAAGGCCACATCAGTGTGCATTTTCTCTTTCACTTGCTCCTGTGGAGCGGGATACATCGGCCGTAGAACGAGGTGTCTGGAAAAGAGGGTACGTGAGCACATACCGACCTGGCTGAGTAAAGGTGAAACTAGATCGATCTCGAGTGCTACTCTCGCACATCTTGTGGATACGAACCATCGAGTCGATACTAACGAAGCCTTTCAGGTTGTCTACAGGATACCATCTAATTTTTCCAAAGGCCTACGTCAACGGATGCTTGTAACAGCCGAAGCAGTAGCTATAAGGCTAGCAAATCCAGTGCTTTGTTGTCAGAAGACTCTGACACAAGCTCTTTCACTTCCATGGCCTAAACCGACACCAGGTGGCGATAGGATTTCGCCCCTACCAACTAACGACAGTCCCTCAACCAACGCGCTGACATGGCCTATATGCGCAAATCGACATGGTTCGAGTTGGCCAATCAGCGTCCGTGTTAGACAATTATTGATTTTTCTACCTATTCAAGCTTTAATTGTTATGTACAGCGTTAATTTCCCTTGAAAACGTTTAGTCTGATGAAGAGCTGCTAAAAACAATTGGTTGCCATAAACTGACTTCTAATATTCCCGAGATGATGCAAAATCCTTCGGTCTCCCGGATGTATTTCGTGAGAATGGCTCCGGTATCCTCAACTGTCTTACGTGACAGGTATAGAACCTACATTCCTCGGTTTCTAAATGGGACACCAGACGTTTGGAGCACTCCGTTACCTTTCCTACTAACGAATAAATACTGTAATTTTAACAAGGCGAAGATCACGAGGTTACCAGAATTTTTTGACGTCATATAATTCCGGGACCCCTTATTGAACTGCAAACGGTCATTACCTATTAATAAGATGAATTAACTGTCCAGTTACGTGTCGACCTAGTGGGATAAAACTTGATAGATTGGAAGCCACTAGTCTTAGATTATGGGTGCATGAAGAGGGGGTTGAGGATGGGAAAGGTGGTTGTCACAGCGTGGCAGTTCATGTTATTTCATGTTCATGAAAGCCTGCAAGACATGGTTAAAGGGGAGGGGAGGCAAAGGACGGTATAGCAGTCAGTCCTAAGGGAGCGAAGAGGTGTAGCGACCTTGTATTTCTAAGCCACGCTTCCGTCGGACGCTGCGGGGACAAAACGTTCAAGGTCATTCTCTGTCTGGCTCACTGGCCATCTGCTTCGTAAGGCCAGTGTAGGGGGAGTTGTTTACGTTCAGTCACTTCCGAACCCAGTGATCTACTAGCCGGACTGCGCCTCTGGGCTGCGGCCCACTCATGGCTGGACTGCACTTGTCTGGGAGTCCTTTACCTGTTACTCATACTCTACTCCTTCTAATATTATTAAATTATTCATAGCAATCTGGCCTTTCACGCCTGATCATATCTACTAGCTCATATTCGTTGGGATACGTTTGATCGCCTATTATCTGCTTGGACCACATCGTATCCCACATTGTTGACCCCGACGTTAAATTAACTCCACATTCCACAGAGGCGTGAGAGCAAATGAGTTTATCGATCGTTTCCACGGCAATAGGAGGTTTATCACGTGATCCATCTGCTTGCAGAGCTCTCATTTTCTTCGCCGCATTGCAGCGTCCTCCGCAAATCGTAGGCGATGTCTGGTCGTCGCTCGAAGTACGACCTTAAATGCAGTCTTTTGGTCGACCAATAGGCGCTTCGTGATTCAACCGTTCAGCATTTTATTTTCCGCCCTGAGCAACCATAATTGATCCGTTCACTAACCGGATGGTCTACTCCAGCTTAAATCGAAACTTTCGGTTTTAAAGCCCTTCCTGTATTTTGTGTTGTTGTTGTTGCAAAATTTATTTTTAGTCGCTCTCCGATACGTCATTTGAAATTTGATCGTCTCATGAATCTGCGCCTCCCGGCTTCCAGCGCAGACCAATTCGCTAGCAGCACCAATGCCTACGCGTGAAGCCACGCCCCTACCCCTTCCTAAGCGAAAAGTCCAACAGAGAACAAAACATGCCGACGCATAGGCGAGTCAAGCTAATTCGAGTAGTCATTCTACTGTAGCAAAGTCTAGACCAACAATGGGCCCACCTCCGATGACTCAGCTAGCCTATTTATGGGGTAGCGCTGTTTACCCCCTCGCGTGGGAAGTGTTAAATATGTGTGGCCGAGTAGTGCTGGTAAGACGCGTCAACGGCGGGCTGGCAGTGGCTTGTAGACGGAAAATATGCGTGAGAAGGTACAACCAACGACCACAAGCGCCCCACCCCCCCCCCGTGTCCGAATCTTCCCAAAGGCTGTCAGAGTGACAATGCCCACTATGACTGACTGGAATGTTGATTCCCCTCTAAACCCTCTAACCTCAAGGTGACTTGAAAGGAAGACAGCTCTGATCGTCCGGAGATTGGTCCGCTACAAAACTACCATTGTGAACCTTGGTGAAACCCAATTCTCCGAACAGGCAGAACTGTAAGGTAATGGGTTCAGTTCAGTTTATTTGACTGAAATGTAGGTGGGTCCCTTTAACCTCCCTATTTGTTTACATGCACATAGTACCCCAACCTGTGCAAGTCTCACGCCGATTAAGGATGCTCGACAGAATCCGAAACGTCAGAAAAAAGAAAATTCCTCGTCTGAACTGCCTCCTGGAACTCGCCTATTCGCTTCTACTGGCAATGCACATTGTGTTTGCAAAAAGTTTAAGAAGGTAATATTAAATATTAATGTGGCAAATCTGTCCAGAGAGAGAGATAAACAAAATAGCCCCACAAAATCTTACTGAGAAGGAGCGAAATTGTGCAGTTGTCAATTCAGAAATTGTACTACAGCTTATTTGGCGATGCAAGATGACAAGATAGGCAGTTAGGTGGAACAAGAGCAAAAAGAGCAGACAGTGAAAAAAAAGCCCCAGGGCAGTTTTCGGAAACTGCAGAAGGTAGAATGGGATTTGTTGTTTTTTTAGGAGAAAGGAGAAAAATATACGCGAAATAGGACTGTCGTCTTCACGAGAGCGTGTGAGGATTTGAAGCGCTTTCTTCATCGTTGGAGAAATCCTATGACAGCAGGAGCAACCTTTCACCACCGCGTTGTAGGGGGTCTAAGTTGTGGTTGTACTCGGATCTCTGCAATCATCAGGCCAAATCCCAGGTGGTAGGTTAAAGGCAAGAGTCACCAGAAGGAAGGATTTAGTCTGTACAGAACCATGCATTGCAGTGTCAGACAACAGTGGCCGCTGGCGAAGCTACGGCTTGTGTTGATTGCGTCCAGTCCTGCCTGAGAGTGTCGACTGAATTTTTTGATAATGGCAGCTGCTACCGTGAAGCGAGTTTAAGTGGGGTGCGATTGGTGTTGCATTTGCCCGAGGGGGCTGTGGAGTATTTAGGCTCATTCTGCTTCGGTTGGAGGGGCGCGTTGAAGTGGCCCTTAGGCAGGCGTGCTTATTTGGATGCGCATGTGCGTGACTGAATAAGCTGTGAAGAAGACGACTGGATCGCTGGGACAATACTTCATTTACCTGACGCTTCGACATCCTCCGCGGATTCGTCATCAGATACATAGTCAGCTAGCAGTAGTAGATATGGGTTTTGTCCCGGCGATCCAGTTGCCTTCTTCTCAGTTACTTCCTGGGACTCGCAGGTTCATTTGTATTGAACAAGCTGGGGTCAACTGTGGGGGGCCGCCAGAACGCTGAAGGACAGGGACATCATTAGTATGCTTACGGCCGAAACAAGGGTTTGCCAAATACACATCCATAGGCGGAACGACGATATTCCGGAGTAGCTTTCGGCATCAGGAATGACGCAGTGAATTGGCTGTCCTGTGTGCCTGTAAGGCATCAACACTTGTCTCACTAATCTGCGTCCGCTTCTCCGAGAAAATAAATTCGTCGTCATTGTCAATGCGTTCCCCCGGCTCAAATACTGCGAAGAAGAGGTTTTCCAAAGACCTGTGCGGCCTCCTAGCGACTGTGTTGAATGTAAGCAAACTGCTTGGCCTTGACGTATTCAATGCCTGAGTCGGCACAGACCATGCTACGTGGATAGGAGTGATTGGTCCTCATGGGACCGGCACGTGCGACAGCTAGGATTTTTTCCTTCTGCATGTCTGTTGAAGAGGATTTGAATGTTTCCTCGCTCGCTCGCGTCACTGGCGTCTGTTGGACTATTTCCTCGGCCGAAAGCCTGACCAACATAAAATTCTTTTGACTAAACCGATGCGTGCTGCTAACCGCTTGACGAATCATCTACTTATCGATAAACTCGCTGCTTGATAAACTTGTAAGCTCCATGTCAATCAATATTTCCGCTTCGTTTGATTGGCTGCAGATGGCAGAGTACTCATCTCGCAAGCAAAGTAACACAGCTTCACCGACACACCTGGCTGGATGACGCGTCTGGCTCATAACACTGCCTTTGTACCGTTCCTTTTCCGTTAGTCAAGCTCTATCCACCAACGCCGTCTTCCCTGACTTGTAATTTAGGGGTACCTTTTCTTGGTCGACACTACAACCTGCGACGGAATCACCATCTTATCTCTTCAAAAACGAGGTTCAACATACAACCCCACAGGCTCTCGCAAGGTAAGGAAACATAAGGTAAGTTCAATGCTATATTATGAACTACAACTGAACGCCGATAGAATTTTAAAAGCTGCACGAAATACAAAATTGAAGAAATAGAAACCTTAGATAAATTCTGAAATCCAATAGATGGAACTGCGGGGTATCATCTAGGTCATCGCAATGGAAGCTCTCGCTAAAGCAAGTCACCAGCCCTAGACCCGGTCTGCTGACGATGACTGAGCAATCCGTGTTTTCATCTACACAGCATACACCATCGTTATTACTATTGTCCAGGCCTATTAAAACAGGCTGTGGTCGATGCTGAGCGACTAGCTGGCTGGCAAAGGATATACCAACCTTAGTGTGAATATAAAGTTCTTAGTGACTAACAAAACATAAATAAGTCTTCTTCCTTATCCACGCAAATACCTGAAACGCGAACGTTGTCATTCATACGGGAACTAGCAAAACAGTCTATGGTCCACTGTGCCCCTGCTGAGCTAAGATGGAGCAGCCCTTCGGGTGGATAAGTCGGCGATCCTAGAACACTGGTTCACGCACTTCGTGGATCTCCGCAGCAGGGCCTCCGCAGTATATTCAACTGACTTCCTCAAGTAAGCCCCGCCTTCCCTCCCCGAGACAAAGAGAGTCGTGAAACAGCCGTATAGTACGAAAACGTTGGGGGTTATACGCAATCCCAAAAGCTTTCCTCACTGATCCAGGAGATGTGACAATAAGGACCTACGGGATACGAAGTAATCCGGCCGGATAAGAGAAGATCGAACGTATCCCAACGGTTCTAAGCTAGTCAATAATATAAGGCGTGGAAGGTTAGAATGTTATGGGTAATATTATTAAGTGTTGAAGGAGTGGAACATGAGTAGTGGATAATTGAATCCTGGACAAGTGCAGTCTAGCCGTGACGGTTGGCCAGTCCGAAGTCGCAGTCTGGCGGTCAGGTTGCCGCGTCCCGAAGTGTCTGCGCGTAGTCAGTCATCGGCAGCAAGTTCCTTTGTGAACTAGCCTTGGTAAGTGGTTGGTCAGTTGGCCAGACGGAGGGTGACCTTGAACGGGGGGTTTTATCATCGGCTCCTGTGCACGCGTGGTGGAAATGTCAGACACGCGGCCTGTCCCTACAGCGTGCGAGGAAAGCATGACCTACAATACGAGGTCGCCACAGACCCATTCTCGAGACTTCAAGGATGTCTCCCTAGTGCACAACTAAAAGAAGTTGGAGTAATCGGACAACTCTCTGATAACCACTGACACATATCCGTCCTCTGTAGTTTAGAGGAAAAAAATCGTCATTCGTGTTTTTCTCGTTTGCCTAAACATACAGCTGGCGCAATCACTTCTTCCAAAAACCCGATACTGATTGCAGAACCAGAACGGAATCATGGACGTGAATTCCGCCGCCCACTAACTGCAGCAAAAGCACAAGAAATTGAGAAAAAACTGCTACACCACATTCTTGGCTCGGGCACAGTCAATCACAACAAATGTTGGAAAATTATGCTGAATTTCGGACGCGCGGAGCAGTTCACACAAAATGGTGTACCATCATTCCATGACGGGGTGGGGGCAGGCGTCGCGTAAAATAGGACAGTCTCCAAAGCATTCGCTGTGACCAATGGGATGAGGCGAGACTGCGTATTCACTGTCATTAAAGCTAGTCTCGGGTTCATTGTTCTACTACACGATGACAATCATATGGAGTGACCAGGATCGACATCTATTACCAAACGAACCGAAAAAAATGCTCAACATTAGCCGGTGAAGGTGCCTATCAAGTGATCCTGTATCCTTCTTTGCAGCAAACCTTCCATCGCATAGGAGGAGTTTTGTGGCGAGTGAGTCAGATACGAGTGTCTATAGGTGTTGAGGCAAAGACGGTTAACCCTAACAACTACAATCTTCGAGGCCCAGTTCCTTAGAAGATGGGAGAAGTCTTGGGAAGGCAGAGTAGACGGAACAGTGCATTGTTTACGGAGTTAGGGGAAAGTTGCCAATTGGTCTTGCAAGGCGTCCGACCGTGAGGCCGGCGTCGCCGCGACCGCGATGCGTGAGGCGCAATTCCAAGTGTCCTCTGACCGCAGTCATTCCGGGCGGCCACCGAATACTCGCTTTGTCTCCGTAGACTGGTGGTGATTGGTTGCACAGCGCAAGGTTGGCGCTAGGCGAGACTGGGTGTGTTCGTTAGTGGCTCAGACCATTGAGCGAGAACGGACAGGGTGCCGGGACTTAGCGCCTGACCGCAGGCGGCATTAGAAGCGCAGGGCAAAAGCGCCGTCCGTCAGATCTTGGGTTCCAAGTGGCTGCTAGGGCCACCACATGTCTGAAGGTAGGCGTGATGATGCCCATAATTCCTCCCTCGCCACCCCCTCCCGCGCAGACTGGGAACAGTGTCGGTAAATCATTTGATTGGCCGGCAGGATGGGGAGTGTACGAATTATTAGCCAGCGTAAAGGGGAAGCCGTCTCCACGGCTTTGGTGATTCCGTTTATGGGAATCGCAGCGTCTGACTTGCGGCCCTGGGGGAGGGAGAGGCAGTTTGCGACCTTCAAAGAGGTTGGCTTCATCAGACTGATGAAGGCTACGTGGGTGTTGCTACTGGGCGGCCGAATTCGTTGGCTGTAGCATCAGGCTGCAAGTACACCCTTTTCGACTAACAGCTCCTGTTTTCGCGACAGGAGGCGTTAAGGAGAATATGTAGGGGGTGTAAGAAGTGGGAGTGGTCGGATCGCTACAATCCCAGGTTTTAGGTTTGTGGCAGCCTGAATTCGGTAGTGCTGGGTGTATTCACCTCATCTGCCCGCGCGCCCAACGCTGAATCATCTTCTTACCTCTGCGCGCTCTTGCACTTTTGTACTCCCCCGCTGTCGACGTGCCTTCGCCAGCAGCCAATCGATTTCTCACGAGCTCTGATGCCAACACCTGCAGCCTTTCTTTTATTGGCTGACGACTAGACAAGGCTTCGCTAAACCCGTGCGCATAGACAATTCTACACCTACGCAACTGGACTTGCCGACAATTATTACGGTTTCGCTCGTTTCTTCAATAACATCCCTTTTAACACTTTTGCGTGTTACGTCCTTATCATTTTAGGATAATATTCGCTAGGAACTTCGTTAGTTAGTCCGGACGTCAAATTTCGATAGGCAGACATCAGCAGAATGAGAACTTTATGGTGCACAAAACAGTGCGGAGCTGTCTTAGGCAGCAGTGACCGTTGGCGAAGCCAGGACTGACGTTGAATGCGTCCAGTCCTGCACGAGAGTGTGTAACAGCAATGTAAGCCACTTTTTGTGATTGTGGAGGAAGTTCATACGGTGTACGATTGGCTTGTTGCATTGTCCAAATGGCTGTCGTGTATAGTGGCCACTGCTGCATCGGCTGAGTGGTGGTGTTATCGCGAGGTGTTATGGCTAAGAAGGTTTAACCCTAACTGCTACGATCTTCCAGGTCCGTGGTTCCTTTAGGTGAGGAGAGAAGACGGTAGGAACCCCAAAGTAGTAGGAACAATGTATGGTGCACACAAGAGTTAGGAGACAGTTGCCACTCGATCCGGCATGGCATTCAATCCTGAGGTCATCACAGCAGCCAGCGACGCTGCCTACGTCCGCACCCTGGGGTGCGGAATCCCGAGTGTCGTCTCACGGCGGTAATCCCGGGCGGCCGCTGAATGCTCCAACCTTGAAGGTCATTAATTGAACCACGCGTGGGCGAACTGGCATGGGCGCATTAGTCGTGCGCGCTTCAGTACGTCTGGCGGTAGCCGCGGCCTTTAGGAATGTCCAGACGGATGGAGGTCACGCCACCGTGAGTTGAGGCCAGAATGGGGGGACATGGTGCGTGCGTTAGGGCGCGCGTCAGTTGGGCTGTGACCACTACCGTGTCTTCAAGTGGCCCCTCGGCAGCCGCAACTATTTGAACGCGCGTGTTTACGCACGGGGATGTCGGTCAAGGGTCTATCGAGGAGTTTGGCCTGACAGCTGTGATCTTCCAAGCGCGGAGATGAGAAAAGTCATGGGAAGGCCAGATTGGTAGGCACAGTATATTCTAAACAGAGGGGTTGAAAAATAGGTTGTAGGAGATTTGGCTGTCGGTGCACACGTACTTCCGCTAGAGTGGCGTGGCCCGAAGTGATGTCCGGGCCGCAGTCGCCACATTGAGGTCTGTGTCCAGACGGATTGAGGCCAACCTACTATTTAGGCTAGTCTCTTTGAACGGATTGAGGTCAGGACGGGGGGGGGGCAAGGTGCACACATTTGCACCTGGTCCCAGATAAGTCAGCATGCAGCGGACATTCACGTGTGGCTGATCACGGATTCCCAGTAGCGCAAGCGGCTACTACAGGTCTTCAGACCAGTGAGTCGGGAGTCGCTCCCTTCGAATTTGCGTGACCTTGAGGCCAAGAGCGTTGGCACAAGGAAGTTGGACAGCCTTGTTGGCAGTCCGCCCCAAATACATACCCACGAGTTTTGAAGAAGCGTACTTGTCAAAACAGATGGTTGGAATTCAAGCTTGAACCTTCTCCCCTCTCGCAGGCAAAAGCAATCGCGCAATTGGGGTCTAGACCTAGTCTTTCCTGTTGACGCGCTGAGGTGTAATGCCTAACATAACAAGTTGTTGAGGTAACTGGAGGGTAAAAGTAACATCCTTTTCCAACCAAATGCATCTGAGTCGCGTAAGCCAAAGTCCTCAGAGTCAATTTGTTGGACTACAACCGTCAGTAAAATCTTTCGGCCAAACTGTTGTCTTGAAAATGGCTAGTTGTTTTCGAACGCGCTGTTTATCAAACCAAACTTTTCTCATGACTGAGACGCTTCCTACCTCAGTTTTGCGGGAAAAAAGTGCTGTTGACATCTGTAGGGAAAAAAACGACCTACGTGGTCCTCAAAGAGTGGTAGTAGATCGGATACTAAGGTACCTGATTCGCGTGTCAAGTGTGTTGAAGGTGTCAAATGGAGATTTTGTTTGCCTGAAGTCTTTCAGTTGTCCGTTGGTGATTTGCCATCGCTATGCTGCTATAATAATGTTAGGTTAGAGAAAACGCGATAAGTCATCGAAAACCGCGGATTATGACGGCTTATACACATTGACCTCAAGCAGTAACAGAATAAAACGCAATGGAAGTAGCTTATGGTGTAGTTCTAAACTAACAGAGAATTGGACTTAAGATTCCCGAACACACATTTGACGCATTGGTATGGAAACCGTTTTCCATTGAATATCCGGGAAATGGAATAGCTTAGCTCACGCAATGCTCTTCTCGAGTTGTATCGCTATCCATTATATAGTATTTGCTTTTTAAAATTATGCGTGAAATGAATTTAGTACGAACGTGGATGAAAGGTAGTCGAGCACCGGCACAAGTTGTGTATTGCCCTGAGCTTTCGGGCTCTTATGGGGCTCCAACGTCAGAGATAGAAGCGCCCACGAAAAAAACTAATATTTTCGAAGATAATCGCCCACGCCGGCAGCAAGAAAGGCCGAGTATTGATTGAAACCCGGGCCTTGGATGAGAATTAATTCTATCGATCTGGCACTGGCATACATCGCCCACCGCAGGCATATCCGCACGGCCGACACTTGTGATTTATAACTGTTGATTGGCTCCTGCCCCCTATAACTGTTGTTAGTTTTTCGTGGACGCTTTTATCGCTGACGATGGATTCCCGCAAGGGCCCGAAAGCTCAGGACAATAAACAAACTGATTCGGTGCTCGACAACCCTTCTTCCTCCTTCATACAAATACCTGGAACACGAGCTGATGTCTTTACATATGAACAGACTTCTGTCGCTCTGGGAACTAGGTGTTCAAAGAGGTCTGAAATAAAATAAGATATGTTTTCGCTTTTTGTTAGGTTATCACCAAGCGCAGGTCGCAGGATGGAATGGTCGGTAGTGTGGTTAGCGAACTGCCTAATTAAGCGTAGGAAACGTCGATCCTACCCGGTGGATCAGTGGATAGGACGGTCGTCCCTAGCTCACTGGTCCAGGGTTCAAATGTCGAGTGTGGCAGCAGTTTCTGTGGCTATACTGGCGTCAGGTGTCTGCGACGGACGAAGGGAAATTACCCAGAAATACGCGTATCTGGCGTTCCTAACGTTTGCCAGTAAGACATCGATCCGTCCTATATTCCTCCTCCTCATCCTCCCTTACCCCGTTCCGTTCATTTGGGAGCTTGACGCCACTCGTCGTAGCCTGCTTTGCCAGGACCTTCGGCCCATCGGAAGGCATGCTTGTCCTGAAGGTCTGACTTTAGGACCGTGGGAAAATCAATAAATAGGTGATGAGACATCACTGACTGGAGCATGCAACCAGAGCTGATATTGGACGTCGTTTCATCGACAATTTGCTCGGCTCGTATCCCATGTAATGATTTTAGCTAACTGAGCTCTAAATAGTCGGCGAGAAAAATGAAATATGTAGGCACGCAAAAGCAGGTAGTAGGATGGCGGCCGCGATGGCTGTATGAAGATAATAACATCTTTAGCCGACCTGTGAGGAACTGGAAACATTTTTCATCCTTTTTCGCTTGCGGTAGCAAATGTTGGTAGAAAAATACCTTCAACAAAAAAGATTTTGGGCACGACAGTTCCCCCGTCGATTTCGACGATGGGCACCACGTGCTCCAACAAGCCGCAGCAAACGCTGAAGCAAGCCTCAACATACACAGAAGCAAGCTGGGCAAGCAACACGAAAGTGACAGCAAGCGGGAGCAACGCAGAGAACTGGCACGAGAGAAAACAGAAGTTTAGGCAGACTCGCGCAGGATCTACCCACTCGCTCGCCACTCCCACCTCCGTATCCGGTGTAGAGACAAAGTCAATAAGACCGGAAATGAGGGAGGGTGTAGATGGCTGGCGTGATAAACACTCAGTACGCGCACACTTGACACAGCCATTTCGCTAGGTATGCTCCCAACTGCGCGCGAGCGCCATAAAGGCCACATTAAGAGGGAGCCATTTCAGCCTGACTCTCAGTCCTCCCTCTCCTCCCATACGCACACAAAAACACTCGCGTACAGGAGGAGCAGCAACGTAGGGGGCCCGAGTTTTCCCGTCAGTTGGCAGACCCTCCAAACCACGGCTTTTAGCGCACCGTGATAGATTCAGACGCATTCAGATTTATTATAGTGAGGAGAGAAACGCGCCGAGGTCGACCTCACTCTCTCCCCCACCCCATAGTGACCGCCTAGCTTTCCGGAAACCTGAGGTGGGGTCTGAAACCCAGTGGGAGCGCGAACGCAATCACCAACATCGAATCAGAAGTGAGAGAAAGTGCCAGCGCCTTCCAGGCCGCAGGGACCGTGGTTGGCTGGAGACTGGCCTTGCATGTGAATACAGACCATTGGATCTCAAAAGGGTGAGAGCAGCCCTGCATGAAGCCTGGGCCAACACCCTCCTGAGAGGGGTAACCAGTCAGTCAACGACTGAAAGGCACTACCCATGCTCCGTTGACGGTCGGCGTCCGTGGGCGAGGCTGAAAGGAGAGAGAGACAGCTGGTGAACTTCGCAATATAGATGGGCAGAAGAAGGAAGGAGCGAAAAGGAAAAGTGAGGGGGAGAGAGAGAGAAGTGCAAGAAACGAGAGGAAATCGAGAAAGATAACAAACATAAGCAGGAAAGGAGTAAGAAGGCAGGAGAGGGAAGAGTGAAGAAAAGTGAGAAGTGAGAGCATAGCCAAACGAACAAGTGAGAAGAGAGAGAACAGAAACAGGTAGAACAGGAACAAGAACGCAGCTTACCTTTCACCAGGGTTGTCGGGGACAGCCTGACGCGACTGCAGTGACTGTGGTGCTGGCTAATAGTGTTTGTTTTACTATAAACAGAAGGACTAGCAATGCTGCATAGGAAAGGGGATCACATTTCGCAGGACTCAGGTTGCTTGATAGCTGGTGCAGGTTAGGTTTGGTAGGGAGTATCAGTGAGGATAAGGCTATACCCCATACTTGTTATTGGTAGTTCACGATACAGCACGACAAGGCAGTTTAGTTAGTTGAAACCCCTGCGTTGATTAGCCGGTTGCTGCCAGCTGGCTCTGCCGGTCTTCGGATTACTGTGGGCCAAAGACCGTGCACAGCCACCACGTACTCCCCCACCCCTTGACCCAGGCAGCAAAAGTTGCACATTCGAGTTAAGTTGGTGTGAGAACAGCGATTGGCATGAACTAATAACCGGACGGTCTTACGACGAGCGCAGCATGGAAATCGATCAGTTATCTCCCTAAGAATTACGTTAGAAGAGTAAGCCTGACTGGCGAGAGTGACGATCAATCCCCCCCCCCTGCCCTCCGCGCACCCAGCCATGCCGGCATTTTATGCGTAACAACGTTAGAGGCGCGAGTTGGGGGGTGGGGGGGGGGTGATGACTGACAAATTAATCCACCACAGTGGTGACTGTGATAGGCGTGCTGCGAATGCAATGCTATGAATGACGCTTAAGATCACACCCTAAATTGCCTCTGAGAGCAGGAATGTTTGGACAGGGCTGAAGGTGCAAATGAATGCACTGCAGGTCCTAGATAAGACTGCGAGTAATAACGAATAAACATGAGAATGGTTGGGACTAAGCTGCTATGGATGTTAAATGATTCCAGTGCTAATGAGGCTAGTAGAAGAACCATGCTTGATGAAACTAGCAGCAGTAATAATAGTAGTGGGGCAAGAGACATCTTACATAAGGCAGTAAGGCAAAAATAAGAGGAAGGTTCGGCATACCTCAGGGGCACTTACCTGGGTTTCCCGACAAACTTGACGACGCAATCGTGTGGTGAGGCGGTTAGTGAGTAAGGTTATGGCTGGTGGTGGGGGTGTGTGAGGTGCCGGATGTGTCGACATCACGGTCAATACCACTATCGTGAATGCGCATGTGACCTAGTAGGCCTATGCGATGAGCGAATGATCGAGGGCAGTGTGGGCAGTGAAGGCGGCGGTCTCGTCTGTGTGTTGGTGCTCCAGGCACTAGTTCACCAGTCTCTGTGCGATGGATTCGCAAGTGACCAACTAGGCCGATGCGTGAGGTGAATGTGCGATTGCAGTGAGGGCATATCAGGCCCTCAGAAATGGTGGAGGGATCAGGTGTGGGTATGTGATTTGTGGCGGGCGGTGATGTGTCACAAGGGGTGGAGGAAGCTGCGGGTGGGTTGGATTCGGTGGATGAAGGCAACGAGGCATCTCTTGCGTCGATTATTGCCGCCGAGGTGGAGGCTGGAGTAGGGTCTGGTGCAGTAGATGTGGATGCTTTCGGAGGAGGGTTGCATGGCTTCCGGAGGTGACCGACCAAGCCAATGCGTGCACGGAAGGTGCGTTGACAACGCGGACACGTTGGAAGGGCTTGGGTGGTGGCAGTGTGCGTCCGTGGATTGTGAGACTTGCGTGCCGTTCGTTTGGCTTTGGCGGCGCGATCCGACTGGCTTCATAGATTGCGGCGCCCGTTTTTACCGCTCTTCGCCACACAGATCGGTCCTATGCTAGCTCCTCCCAGTTCGTCGTGTTGATTTGGAGACGCTTCAGGGTATCCTGATAACGACTCTTCTGTCCTCCTTTGCAGCGAGGGCCGACGGCGACATCGCCATAGAACAATCGCTTGGGTAGCCGTTCATCGTTTGTACGTACCACGTGACCACTCCAGCGCATTTGTATCTGCCTGAGCATGGCCTGGATGCTGAGAACTCCCGTTCTCTCCAGGATTTCCGTGTCCGGAATCCTCTCCTGCCTCTTCACCTTCAATATGCGGCGTAGGCAGCTGATGTGAAAGTGGTTCAGTTTCCGCGCTTGGCTAGCATAGACAATCCAAGTCTCCGCTCCGTACAAGAGTGTTGACAGCACAACAGCCTTGAACATCTTCAATTTCGTTGACAATTGAAAACCATGACGATTCCATACGGAGGCTTGGAGCCGACCGAAGGCTTGACTAGCTTTGGAGATTCTGCGGGCAACATCGTCGTCTATTTTAGTGTTGCGTGAAAGCGTACTGCCGAGGTAAGTGAAGTTATCCACGTTCTGCAGTACGGCTCCGTTGACGTTGATGCGTGCGGGGTTGAGGTCAGCACCTGGCGGCGGTTGATGCAAAACCACCGTCTTGTCCGTGTTGATGGTGAGGCCAAAGTGGGCGCAACCTGCTGCAAAGAGGTACATGCTCCTTTGCATGTCCGCTTCGGTGGTGGTGTTGAGAGCGCAGTCGTCCGCAAACAGCAGATCATGAACTGTGGTTGTGGAGACGCGCGTGGGGGCCTGCATGCGACGAATATTGAGGAGGTTTCTGTCCGTTCTGTAGTTGAGGGGGATACCGGGACGCTCGTCACGGTAGGCGTCCATCATCATGGCAGAGAACATGAGACTGAAGAGGGTGGGTGCGAGGACACAGCCCTGCTTCACTCCATTGGTCACTGCGAAGGTTTCAGACAGCGTTCCGTAGTCCGTGATGCGCGCCATCATCCCATCATGGAGTTGTCGAACCATGTGGGTGAAGTTTTCCGGACAGCCAAACTTCTGCATGACCTTCCAAAGTCCGGGCCAGTTCACCGTGTCGAAGGCTTTTGTCAGATCTACGAACGTAGTGTAGAGGTGGGTGCGCATCTCTTGACATTTCTCCTGCAGCTGACGCGTGGCAAATATCATGTCAGTGGTACCGCGGTGACGTCGGAAACCACACTGGCTTTCAGACAGGAGCCCTCGTTTCAGATGGCTATTCACACGATTGAGGAGAATGCGCGCGAAGATTTTTCCGGCAATATTCAGCAGTGAGATGCCGCGGTGGTTGTCACAGACCTGGCGATTCCCCTTACGCTTGTAGAGGTGGACGATGGTGGCGTCCTTGAAATCCTGGGGAACTTGGCCCTGTCGCCACATCTCTTGGAACAGGGTGGTAAGGTGAGTTATGAGTTGGTGGCCACCATATTTGTAAATCTCCGCCGGGATCCCGTCGGACCCAGGTTCCTTCCCGCTGGACAGCTGCTTCACAGCCTTCATGGTCTCCTCAGGGGTTGGTGGGAGGTCGAGATCAGCATTAATTTCGACTTGGGGCAACCGGTCAATGGCAGCCTCAGAGGTGGTAGAGGGCTGGTTGAGTACACTTGGGAAGTGCTCGGCCCACCGGCTCAGAAGTTGCGTCTTCTCAGTGATGAGGGTGGTACCGTCCGCGCTGAGAAGTGGGGCTGTGCCCCTCACTACGGGGCCGTAGACTGCTTTGAGCGCAGCGAAGAAGTTCTTCCATTCATTGCGATCCGCGTAGCCTTGGATTTCCTAACCCTTACGAGCCATCCAGGCGTCCTGCATTTTCCGCAGCCACTGCTGTACAAGACGGCGACTTTGGTAGTAGGCTGCTTTCGTGGCGTCGGTAGGGTGAGCGACATATTCGTTGCGGAGGCGATTCTTCTCAGAGATGAGATTACTGATGGCTGCATCGTTTTCGTCGAACCAGTCTTGGTGTGGGCGGGGCGCGGGCCCAAGGATGCGTTTGGCAGTGAATTGAACAGCGTCCCGAAGTTGACACCATTGGGTCTCCACGGGGTGTTCTCTTCTGCG
Source organism: Ligula intestinalis (assembly GCA_036362985.1). NCBI lineage: Eukaryota > Metazoa > Platyhelminthes > Cestoda > Diphyllobothriidea > Diphyllobothriidae > Ligula > Ligula intestinalis. The sequence continues at coordinate 95,246,573 of JAYGXS010000002.1, forward strand.
ATTTGGAGGTTAACGAGCTGGTGAGTCAGCTCGTTGCTGAAACGGACGTGGTTGGCGGGCAAGTTTAACAGATCAGTATTCAACTTACCTGGGGGTCGCTTACCTTGAGGTCTCCTGCGTGGTTGAAGACGGATCCGCACCTTGGAGATGATGAGACGATGATCGGTATCACCATCGGCACCCGGCATTGCCTTTGTCACCAACACGTCCTGCTGGTCGCGTCGCCGCACGAGGACATAATCCAGAAGGTGCCACCGACGAGACTTGGGGTGCATCCAGGTCGCCTTGTGCTGCAGCGGTTGGCTGAAGTAGGTGTTGGTCAGTATGAGACCGTGCACCGCGCAGGTGCGAAGGAGGAGTAGGCCATTGTCGTTGAGTCCTCGGAGGCCGTGGGGTCCAAGCACTCCTCTCCAGGCGGCGTGGTCTGTGCCGACGCGGGCATTGAAGTCACCAAGGACTCAGAAGACGAAGATGCGATCACTGGAACAAGAGTTTTATTTGCCTGACGTTTCGGATTCCGTCGGGAATCCTTAGTCATAGGTAATCGTACACAGGTCTGAGACACCAAGGTCACCAAGGACTATCAACTTGTCCGCCCTCGGTACAGAGGCCAGGAGGGCGTGCAGATCCTCGTAGAACTTTTTCTTTGTCTCGTCAGAGCTGTTCATCGGAGGAGCGTAGACACTAACGATGGTGGCAAATTTTTTACCCCAGAGAGGCAGACGGAGACTCGTCAGGCGTTCGTTGATACCCTGCGGCGTACAGGGTAGTCGTCCCACGATGTCCTTCCGGATGGAAAAGGCGACGCCGGCCTCGCGTCGCTCTGCCGTCGGACGGCCCACATAGAAGAAGGTGTAGGCGGCACCCACTTCTTCTATGGAACCTTCACCGGAGAAGCGGGTTTCACTGAGTGCGGCGATGTCCACCTTGAAGCGCGCCAGCTCCCGGGTGATGAGCGCTGTTGTCCGTTCCGGTCGAATGCTCCTCGTGTTATCTAAAAGGGAACGAACATTCCAAGCGCCGAAGGTGATAGGACTTACCTGAGCTCCCTGAGCTGTCGTCCTGTGAGCTCTGGGAGCTGTCCTGCGGGAAGGAAACGGGTTAGAGGGAGGGTGGGGAAGAGAGAAGTTTTGATTTGCGTTTGTAGTGTTTCGACCGCGTGTTTGCATTCTGTCAGCCACGGTCAACTGGCAGATGTCGCAACCCAGCGTGTTTGGAATCCACCTTTTCTAGGTTCATCAACCCTCTCGCGAGGGGCAGCAGCGCTACTCCACAAAGGGACTGCCGGTCACCCACAACTGCTGCCGAACTGCACCATGGGCCGCGGGTGTTTTGGTGCCGAACGACCACTTGGCTGTGAGCCTGCCTTCAGCTTTGCTGAGG
>JAYGXS010000002.1:95248055-95258772 GCA_036362985.1 Ligula intestinalis
TTCACAAGATAAGCCCGGAGCAACTGGCCGGGTGGCCCTTGCGACTAAACAAACGAGAGCGTGACAGCCACCACCACCATTACACCACCCGCAAATTTGCTAGGTACCACCAGCCAGTATTCACTCCTCTGGATCAGAGAGAGAGAGAGAGAGAGCGAGAGAGAGAGCGAGAGAGAGAGAGAGAGAGAGAGGATAGGCGAGACACTCAATTTGTCTTATTCGACAGTCATAAGAATTGAAAAAAACTTGAGCAAGAATGACAATTACGAGCGAGACTTCAAAACCACTTATGAGAAGAGAAGGCCGAAACAAACATCGGAAACAACTAAGCAGCTTGTTGCTGAGATGGTCAATGCTCAAGACGAGATGACCGAGAGAGAAATTGTTCAGGAATTTGGGATCCTGCAGGTGCCAACGTCACAGTCCACCGTTTCAAGAATCATGATAAAATCAATTACTCGAGAAAGCGGTTGTCATTGGTGCCTGTAGAAAGAAATACACCCACACTCATAAACATCCGGAGAATGTATGCGAACACAATTGCCTTGGTGCCCGACGAAAATATTACAATGCATACAGGGGTATATATAAATGAATACCCCTGTAAGAAGGAGCCATTAAACCTGACTTGCAGCCCACAGTAAGCCACTCAACACAACAAGACACACAAGAGACTGACTACGGTGTCCAAGTTATCCCGTCAGTTGGCAATCCTCCAAGCTACAACTTTTAGCGCACCGTGATAGTAGCTTAAAGCGTATCAGATTGTTTATGGTGATGAAAGAAATGCGCCGAGGGTTGACCTCATCCTCCTTCCACCGCCGGCAACAGGTCGCCGCCTAGCTGATCGGTCGCCTAAAGTTGGATGGACGCAGTGGTGAAAAGGAATACGAGTCTAGATTTATAATCTGAGAAATAAAGCTGGCTCACCAGAACAAACGTTTTAATTCGCTGACGTTTCGGAGGACTTGGACGGCTTGTAGTGGCCCTAGCAGCCACGCTAATCTAGACATCAGCAGCCCAATTGGCTCCCGGGACAAAGCATTCGCCAGCAATTCCTGATGCTATATTCACTCCGGAGCCGACCCGAATAGGGAAGGGACGCACTACTCCGCGAGTCAAAATTCGCTCCATCTAACTCTCCGTTCCGTTGTGTACACAAAAAACTCTTCCTCCTACTCTCGCCTTCCCAAGACTTCTCCTATCTCCTTGGGAACCAGGGTCTGGAAGATTGTAGGTGTAAGGGTTAACCGTCTTAACCTTAACTCCTATAGGCTTGCCATTGTCCAAAGTGTGTTAAATGCAGATAATCGAACAGCACCGGAAGTGGTGTGCCATATGGCCTGTCTGTTGATATCGGGCTGGTCGATATTTTTGCTGCCTCGGCTCTAGGGGGGATGTTTGGGGAGCAGTCTGGCTGCGTGCGTTGTGAGTCACTCCCTCAGTGGGGGAGGAGTGAGTGGGGATGGGAGGAGGGGGGGGTCATTTTCTTCGTCGGAAGATTTTGTCTCTGCGGCTTTTTTGAATTCTCTATGGCCGTCTAATACCCAGCCTCATGATGCGGCCACTCACTGAAACTTCAACAATTGTTTTAAAAAGTTGCAAGGAATAAAAGACTGCAATTATGCTGGAGAAACCCGGCAGAAATTGCAGAAGCGTCTATAGGAGCAGAAGTCGGCCGCTTGGCGGCTATGCCTGAATTTTCAGTTGCCAACGCACGTGACAGAAACTGGCAATACTTTTGAGCTTCAAGGAGTTGCAGTGACCTTTTGCAATCCGCTGACGCATGGCGCCTTTGGACACACAATTCCAGGGAATCTGGGTTTGAAGTTATGTTGAGGGTCAAGGGTGGGGTTAGTGTTAAGACTAGGATTCGGATTCTGGTTATTGTTTGGACTCGAGCAGTTGTATTGAACCAAAAAATGATGAATAATAAATTAAAGATAAAAATAATTTACCATCACCGCCGAGGACGTATTACAGAATTCTGGAGATTTTGGTCTTCGTGGTGACCCATATAATAGACTGTAACCGTTATCTTATTTAGCCCAATTTAACCAGTATCACAGGAAGAGGGGCTGAGAGAGAACTGAAGGAACTGTTGAAGGAATGGAACCAAGACCACGTAGTAAACTATATTGTAGCGAATGAATACGATTAGATCTTCACACCTCCAACAACCTGTCACCGGGGTTAGAGTATGGGAACGCCTGATACGGTCCACCAGGAGGATATTGCGCTCAATTTTTACTTCACAAGGGATTATAGATGAGGTTTTCACTGCAAACATAACTGAGGCCGAAAAGATAATGAACAACAGACCGCTGGGTGGGAACAGTGCGGACCCAAACGAACATTATATGTTCACTCCGCGACATGCTTCTCTGAACATAAGCGGACTTTCACGTCGATTTAAGAAATTGGTACTGGTAAACTTAACTTAAAATGGCACCAGGCTCAATATCTTCCTGATTTGTTCTGGAAAAAATAGATCACCGTTTATCTACCCTCTTTTCAGGTCAAACAAAGATGGACCAGTAAGGCTCCGCAACCTGTAATCGCCGATTTAATCCTAATCTTCGACAAAGAGGCACCACGCGGACTTTGGACGAAGGCTGTCATGCAATATATCCTCGAATCCAACGCAGTAAAGAGAAAAATTTTTATAGTGAGCTTGTAGCGGTCTCTGCCGTCCGATGCCCTCCATTGCTTTGTCCGGCGTCATTGTTCAAGGCCAGCTGCCTCAAGGTCATCCAATACCTCAACCAGCGCTTTCAGTCGCGCTGACCTGCAGAGACTTGACCTACTTCAACTCGGACACACACACGTGTGTCTAGGTTCTCGCGGCCGCCAAACACCACTCGAACAAGTCCCTTTTTCCCCATTCTCGGCCACTAGACGTCACTTAGGAGCACGGCGCTCCAGTGGAATGACGTGTGCCGCGAAGTCCAACTTCTCTCCATCTATTTTCCGTTCCATTGTGTACACAGTAAACTATCCCTTCTACTCTGGCCTTCCAAGACTTCTCCCATCTCCTAAGGAACCGGGTCTGGAAGCTTTTAGTTGTTAGGGTTAACCGTCTTAGCCTTAACACCTATGGGCTGTTACCTGCTGATATCTGACCTTCCTGTCGCGGCTTCAATCTGTCTAGAACTCAAGGTCATGGTGGCCGCCAGACTTACTAGCGCGCTTGACGTGGACCACCCACACGATGTCCAACTAATCACAGGCCGACCTAGCCAATAAACGCGCTCTCTCTCTCTCTCTGTCTCCTGGCCTGACTGCTCTCAAACTCGCATTTGCAAACCGGTCAATCTTCTGGATGGCCGTGTTATCCCAAGTCAGACTTCCTCCATCTATTCTCCGTCCTGTGTACACAATAAACTCTCCCTACTACATTGGCCTTTACCGCATTCTTTCTTCCACTAAGTAAACATGGGCTGCAGATCGCAGTTGCTGGGTTTGACTTTCTTAACCCCCTGCGATAATGTCGTACTGGGAAGCCAACAAAAAACATTGCTCAGGGACGTGCTGGACTGTATCTGAATAGAAACTCACGAACCACGCGATGAGTGATGCGTTCACGAACGGCGCCAGTAAACCCTGTGTGATAGAGTTGTGGGATACGATGTGGTCCAGCCAGATAATAGACGAAAGAAAGCATCCCAACATGTTTAAGCTAGTTGAATAGAATAATGCGTGAAAGGCCATAGTATCTGGGAGAATTTACTGAGGTAGGAACAAGCGTAGTATGTAAGCAATAGGAGAAGTGACTTCCAGACGAGTGCAGTCCAGAGTCGCATTCCGGCAAGTCGATCATCGGGTCTGAAGGTCTGCAACCGAACAGTGAGTCGTCGGCTCTGGAAGTGGATGAGCGTAAACAAATCGTCCGCATCTCGGGCACTGGTCTAACCTTGAGAAGTGGTTGGCTAGTGAGACTAGACCGCCTTGAAAAAGCCAGACAGGAGTGACCTTAAACGGAGGCCTTGACTATGGTGTCTTGCGGGCGCGTGGTGGTCACACCAGACATGACGTAGTCCGCACGGCGTCCGAGGAAAGCATGACTAAGAAAGGGGGTCACTACAGAGTACTTGTAGTGGTCGGTAGCAGCCATTTGGAACCCAAGATCAGCCGTTGACGCATGGCGCATTTGCCCTGCAAGTCCCGCGCGCCAACGCCAGATTTCTCCCAGTTCAAGGTCACGCCATGACCGCTAGTCTAGACATTAGCCGCGTGTTTGGCTGCCGTAAAAAGCATGCACCGGCATTCCGGCGATTCCCCACGCTCTCGTTACTCCGGAATTTACGCCCTTGCAGCGGGACTGCAGTCATACGAGAGTCAAAACTCCTTCCGTCTATTCTCCTTTCCTCTGCATACAGAATAAACTATCCTTAACACTCTGACCTTCCCAAGACTTCTCTCTCAGCTCCTAAGGAACCTGGGCCTGGAAGATCGCAGTTGCCAAGGTTTAACTTGTGGCAGCCTGAATTCAGTAGTGATGCGCGTATTCACCTTCTTCTCATCCTTCAAACCTTTGTCTGCTCGCGCGCCTAGTGCTGACTCGTCGTTTTACCTCTGCACGCTCTTGTACTTTTGCAACCCCCGCTGTCTACGCACCTTCGACCGCAGCTAATCGATTCCTCGCGAGCTCTGACGCAAATACCTGCACCCTTTCCTGATTGGCTGATGACTGGGCAAGGCGTTGCTAAACCCGCGAGCATAGACACTTTACACACCGACTCGAATGGTTTCTGTATGCGATGCTTGCAACAGCTAATGTTAAGCTTCTTGAGCAGTAAAGTTGTCTGTATTCCTTCAGTCTTCCCAGACTTTTTATTTGGGGATCCTTCTGGTGTCAGGACAACAACTAGCCCTCGATAAACTCACTTAATCCCCTGCGATATACTTTCTCATGTATGTTTTTTGCTGCCCCCCGCTTCAACCCATTTAACAGTAACACAACCATTTACCGCTTTATAACACTTAATGCATACCTTACTGTTTACACTTCTGCCCTTAACGTAACAGCCACTTATTTATCATTTTTATATAAGCAAAAACCATGCTGCTAATCCTATAGCTGAGTGTCCCTTTTTGGTTAATTACGCCCTGACTACTTATATTTTTTTGAAAACTGACATAATTTCGCTGCTATAAAGCTTGGAAACTTTATCTGTAAGCATAATTTTGATGCTTTTCTAATCTCTCCCAGTTATAGTACCGTTTCTATTGTTGCGTTACAGTTATTGATTCAATTTAAGGGACTACGCGTTTAAACGAGTTAATAAGTAAGGGCCAGAATGGCCTTACGTAAATGATTACAGAGCACGCAATTCTCCACAAACTGTTACCGTTATTTTGCCAACAATTTAACGCTATGCAACCTGTATCACAAGAAGAGGAAGGCGTGGGGAGGGGGGGGGGGTTGGCGTTCGTTTCCCTGTGTCCTATTTTTGGAGTCGTATGATAAATTCCGGTCCCCTTTTTACTTTCAGGCAAGTTGACAAATTTGCCTGGAAAAGGCAGAAGGTAGAATTTCGCTTTTCTAGTTTTTGTTTGTAACAAGTATGAGATAAGCGCCCGACCAACGCTTCCCCTTGAACACGCTACTCAAACTCCTTTTAATATTTTCTCCACTTTTACCCGTTAAGCACTCCCATTCATACCCCCAGTAGTGTCAACTGGTTACTGCTGTTGTAAATAATGTTTCTTCTTCTTTTTGGGACAGTGAAAAACATGTTGGTGTTTTCAAAACGCCTTTATCGGATGACGTGGAGACGCTGAGATATAGCTCCATGAATTTCGATTCAACAATCTGATATAAATAAATTGACACCCAGCCGATGGAACTATCTGCTATCATCGTCGTGAACGTACAGGGAATGGGTGAAAGTGCATGCCGGGGCTGAGCGAGGAATGGCTAGTCGGCAGTGGGGCGGGGGAGTGTGGGTGGATGAGAAAGTGCAGTGCGCGCGTCCAGGTTTCGAATGCTCACGTTAGCAAGGGATAACGATCGATAGCTCGATCCCACGTTACTTGTGGATCGTAGTCAGCCAAACTTGTGGACGTTTCCATGACCGTTTCTATCATCGTAATCATAATTTTACTCGCCTGAGCTTTCGGGCTCTTCGCAGCTGTCAGGATAATAGCGCACGTCTGCAACAAGACCGGCCGAGAATTGATTGAAGCCTGGGCCTCGGATGAGAACTCAGTCAATCGATTTATCGATCTGGTGCCGGCATACATCGCCCTGCGCATGCATCTCCGGACTGATGGCACTGGTGGTTGACTGGCCCCTCCCCCCGTCCCCCCTATAATGGTTGGTTGGTCCCTGCCTCCTAAAACTGTTGCTTGTCTTTCGTTGACGCCTTTTACCTCTGATGATGGACCCAGAAAGAGCCCATAAGCTCGGGCGAGTAAAATTATGATTGCGGTGATCGAAAAGATTTCTCCGTCTCTATCTACACACATACCTGGGATGCGAACACTTTCCTCAGTTCCCATGACCGCCGAAGCCGGTGCCGCCGTTACAACATCTCGAAGCCTTTTCGTCATTCGTTCGTGCATCCCCCGATCAGTCCGGGTGTGTTTACTTACCCCCAGCGATAGGCCTTTTGTCTAAACCCAGTCTCGATTTTCATCTCCCAGCATCTATCGATAGATATGCCTGTTCAAATGAAGCTATTCGTAGGTCAAATGTGGAATCGAATACCATTGTGAAGGCATTCATCAGTCGCTGGGTCGATATGTTTGGTGCCCCATCAACGCTAACAGGGAAGACCCTTTCTGTTACTGCATGCTCCTTCGCCAGTACCAGCACCGGCTCGACCCATCCATACCCGACTGCTGTCCCGACTGTGGCGTCTCGCCGCATGACTGCCACCATATGTTCGCCTGCAGTTCTCGGCCAGGCACCCACCTCACTCCCGCGGACCTGTGGCTCAAGCCGGTCGAGGTCGCGGCTTTTCTCCGTCTCCCAACTACTCCCAGTTTGGATTCCGGCGGGGATTCCTGATCCAACTATGGGCTACGACACACACCCTTTCCGTTGCGATCTTCAGGCCTGGTTCCGTAGGGGAAGACAGGAAGTGGGATGCCTGGTGAGAGAAATGGTATATTATATAAAGAGCTAACGGAAAATATGTTAGTGGCGGTTGGCAGCCAGACAAGTGTGTGTTTGCAGTCGTGAGGGCCGGCGTCCAAAGTTTCAGAGCGTGGAAGTCATGGAAACACCCCCAGTGAGGTCATTTTTGAACCAGCCGCCGGGAGCTGATTAGTCAGACCGGATTGGGGTCAGCCTATCGAGGAATTAAGGTTAATAAGGTCAACCCTTGTCACAACGATGTTCCAGGCCCGGTTCTTAAGGAGAAAATAGTAGCAGTATCAGTACATTCTGCTAGAAAGAATGGAAAATAGGTTGGAGGATATTAAACTGTCAGGCCGCCCGTCCATCCACTAGGGCGGCTTGCTCCGAAGCGACGAGAGCGTATGGCATTGCCAGAAACCCAAAGCCTGCTTTGTTCCCGCAGCCAATCAGGAAATGGGTGACATTGATTGGTGCGAGTTCTCACGCGGATAGATCAGGACTAGCGAGGCTGCTGCTGGAGCTAGAGGCGAGAGTTTGGGCGCGCAAGTGATGATTCAACGTGTGGCGGACAGTCACGTGCGGGCGGCAAAAAATGCGGTTCAGCGCAATGCCGAGTGGCGCTGGCGGACAACTACCAGCGTGCAAGTGCTAGCAACTGCGAGAGGCGAGAGGTTGAGCGTTGCCCGCGAAACTGACAGCTTTATAAACAGTCTACAACAGTTCAGGCTTTTGTCGGCATCGGTCCTCCCGAGCTGCTACAGTCGACAACGAAAAGATACTCCATGGCAACAGTCAGAGGGCTGGGTTAGTTGGACCATCTTTCCTGCAGTAATTGACTTAGCAAACTATGGTGGCAATTTTCCTCACAGTTCGGACACCAGCTGTTGAGGTTTATAGTACTCGGATGAAGTGTGTGCACACGTCCGGGCTGTGTCCAGCCACAACCCACCAACACAAGGATCAAAATCGATCGATATTAAGTTGTCTCCGTGCCAGGACTAAGTCATGCGCGGCACAAGACCTCGGTTAAGAGGAAGTGTTTTGACGGACCAAAATTTGCATGAACAGGCGGTCGCACCGCTAGCAACGAAGGTTGACTGCTACACAACTGTATACTATAAAAAATTTGGCTTGAAGCGACGGCCGATCGAAAAAAAAACGAGAAACTTATTAGTCATCAGAGTGAAGGCGAGGTTCAAGGCACGTAATACAGGTGGGAGGGAAACGTGAGGAGGTTCGAGTGCTTGTTGTGCGAGCGAAGTTGGCGTACACGTAGTAGCACGGGGTAGGGTAGGTGGAGATGCAGAGCTTAGAGAGTCAGCACATTACTATGCTCTAGAACAATCGGCAAAAGTAGCTTATGTAACCCCACTCATATACCCCAAGTCCCAGCATTTGGTCCTGCGAAAACGATGGTTATAGAGTTTTAGGGGGTGGGGAAATAGGATAGACAGAGAAGGAAATTTTTAGAAGTAAGTGTAAAAGAAAAAAATTAGTCAAAGTTCGCTTCCCGCGGCCGCTGGGAGTAAGTTGTTCCGCATGTAAATTGAAGGTGTGCGCGGCGCGAAGCGCCGCGGACTATACTGAACGAACCCAAGAACGGTAAGTTGGACCTCAGATAAGTTGAAGTAGAAGACCTCCTAACTACCACTTAAATCTTTTGGGAAATTTTAGGAACCTACAATTTGATAATCGGGTTTTTTCGCAATAAGTAAAACGATAATACAGATTATAAGATCTACAGATAAAAATCAAGCACAATTCTAAATACAGCAAAATAAAAATGCTTGTAGCATTTATTAAAATATATTCCATTGCGTGTTCTAATTCCCCACCCATAAAATCCTGTAACCACCGTTTTTGTAGGAAAACGTGCAGGGAGTAGTGATTAATGCGTGGGCCTACATAACCTACTGTTGCCTTAAAGCAAAATACCGTCGAAAACTCTTTTATATATTAGCTGGAGGTTTTGATTGGTTTGAAGTTTAATAGATTCTTCATGCACCGACTGCGCGACACTCCTGCCGCTGCATTACTCAGCCGAAAACAACAAAATATTATTCTGCATAGAGGGATGTGCTGTGTTGTTGGTCGGTATGCTGTGTGACGTTGATGCTCGGCATCAACAGCAATAGTTAGGTGTCTGTCTGTACGCGAATCTGCCATCAAACATGGTCGGCGGTCAGCCTCTCGCGTGTGTGGTCTCCTGACGCCATTATATGCGCGGTCATAGAGCGCTAAACGGTCTAAGTGATGGGCTTATTTGTATCAAGGGAATCTGGGGACCCTGGGCCAGCCCCGTGACCAATTCCTAGGCACGCGCCCAGTGGGGCGTGCAGCTTTCTTCAGTGACTCAATCGCAGGGGAGATAGAAAGTTAAACCCCAGCAACTGTGATCTTCAGAAGAGAAGTCATGGGGAAGCCATAGTCATAGGAATAGTTTATTCTGTACAGAAGGAATGGGAGAATAGGCGGTAGGAAATTGACTATCAGTCAATTGCTTAGCTACCAGCCAGCGGATGGCGTCTGAAGTGATGTCTGCTCGGCAGCCGTCACATGAGGTCCTGGGTGAGTCGGCCGGCGATTAGCTGTTCCAGAGGCCGTAAAGAGCAGGCATTAACAAATGCGCTTCATGTGGAGCTAGTCAGTACAACGCTTGGCAGATATAATAGGTTTTTTTTTCAATATACACGAGCAGAGCAATGTAGTGTTCGCAATTGGCTTCCCTAATAGACTGCCTGAACCAAAATTGGGGACCGACTGCCTCACGGTGCACGTTTATCGGATGGCACATAGTCGGTGCCAGCCCCTTACTACTATGGGAGTTAAGGCTAAGACGGTTAACCCTAACAACTACAAGCTTCCAGACCCGGTTCCTTAGGAGATGGGAGAAGTCTTGCGAAGGCCAGAGTAGAAGGAATAGTTTATTGTGTACACAAAGGAACGGAGAATAGATGGAGATCGATTGACTTCGGAGCACACGTCATTCCGCTGGAGCGCCGTGGTCCTAGGTGATGTCTGGTGGCCGAGAGAGGGGAAAAAGGGACTTGTTCGAGTGGTGCTTTGGCGGCCGCGAGGATCTAGACACACGTGTGTGTGTGTGTGGGGGGGGGCATGGGGTGTTCAGCTGGGGGTTGAACGTGAAGGTCGTGGCAGATCGCATAATCTTCATCGCGCAGGTGGTGGCAGCGCCTAGCGTCCCTAGCTGGCATCCAAGTCTCACTTGTGGCTCCCCGGAGCTAGGCTTTGCCCGGCGGCCACCCCCCAGCTCCCCGCCTCGATCAGCGGGCTAAACCAAGTGAGGGTCTCCGGTGTGTGTGTCCCCACGCCCGGTATGTCCCCGGGTTGCAGCGGTAAGCATCCTAGTAGACGTAGTTGGTGAAAGAACGCTACTTACTGAACACGGTACCATTGTCTGTTCGTACTTTACTTTTTACTTTCCTCACTTGTTTACACTCTTGCTACACTTGCTATCTCCAGTTGCTTTTATCATTATTACCACTGCTGCGATCATTGCCTACCTAACTGCTTTAGCATCGTAGTACTACCGTAGCGTTCCCTTATCTGCGTAATCCACTCGATATCCGTTAGCCTTAACATTGCGTATGTATACGTGGCTCTACATCTAGT